>JBBDHG010000042.1:12500-180000 GCA_037951165.1 Lophius americanus
CATTATGACCAGGAGAAAAACACACAACACCAGAGGTCTGAAGACCCGGATTTCTCCACCAAGGTGCGCATAATGCATAGGCTGATTAAAGCCACACACCACCATAACAGACAAGGACCCGCCCACCACCATCACTAAATTGACACAGCAGTTGTTTACAACTATTAAACCTGCTGTGCCAAATCAACATACACAATCCCTGATGGAGAATAATGCAAACAACTGGGCATGCAGTACCATCAAGATCCTCCAGGAGCATTACTCCAAATTAATGGAGGAGGTTAATAAAATGGCAGATTTTGATGGGGACTGGCGGGCTCCCTTTGAGGTGGCAATTAAGTGGGCTAGGCGTCACTTGGGACGCAAACTCACACAGGACAGTGGACACAGTAGAGGTTGTCATGGTTATCAGGATGCAGGAAACACATAACGTCCCTGCATCAACAGAAACCACACCTACTGTACCAGATCCCACAACATTTACACCTGTCACAGTGGACACTAGGGCTTCAAGGGAGCGAGTCGGCCAAAAGAAGGTGACCGCCTCCCAAAATAAGAAACCAACGCCCTCAGAACTACCGGTAACCTCAACAAATGTTGGGGTTACACATGCACAGGTGCATAAACGTGTGGCACAGGTGGACTCGGTCCCAACGGGGACTCTGGTGGACATCACTCCACCTCCCAGAATTACAACCACTGTGGCTCATTCTCCACCTCCTAAGGCTCAGAGGACCAACAGACTCCCACCTAAAACCCCACTTAGGACCCTTGGACCCACAATTAGACCCAGCACGAAAACCACGGACATTAACTCGTGCGTGTCAATTGAGGAAGAATTCCTGTTGGATTTGGAAAGGGCCGGGGGGAACTAACATGGTAGACACAAACATCAGGTCACCTGTTCTTCCTCTTCCTCTCACACCAACCTCCACACACAAAATGGCATCCACGGTTCAGTTACGCAAGGAGCGAAGAATGAGGAAAAAGAAAAAGCTCATGAGTGGGTCCAAGCCACAGTCCTGGCGCCCCCTCAATGAGGAGTGAACCCAGTCCAGGCCGAGGACAGGATGGAGTGTGCACTAACTTTGCCGCCGGGAACCGGCGGCAAAGTTCCCCTTTCTAACTCCTAACCCTAGGCGGGGGGATTCGTTGTGATAACCTTCATTCAAACTTAACCCTAACCCAGAACACAATTTTGACCAGGTTCAACCAACATAGACACAATATTTTGAGACAGAGGGAGACACATACCCCTCTAGTCCAACATTTTTTAGCCCATGGGTGGCAATCGGTCCAGGCCACAGTCCTAGAGTCCAACCCTGGCTGGACTAGGGCCAAAAGGTGTCGGGCCGAAAGACTGTGGATGTCCCTTTTGGACACAGTGCACCCAAAGGGACTAAATGAGAGTTGAACCCAGTCCAGGCCGAAGACAGGATGGAGTGCGCATTAACTTCCTACTTACCTTGAGTTCTGCGTGCATTGTGCTGGGCGTCCCTACCTCGGTGGACCTCTCCTGGTGATTGTCGTCCAATATATTTATTCACCCTTTCGACCCAGCGCAGCTGAGGTGGACCCGCTGAGATAACGATATGGGGCTGATGTTCATCGCCACTCCACCCTCTTATGATAGGGAGCAACTTCGTGTGGACCTGTACCAATACCATAGACGCATTAAACTCAAAGACTACTTTATTCAAAATAATCCAAACGTGATTCCCTTCCCCCTCCCGTCCAACTGGGAACCTACCGGGGGGCAGCTGGACGTGAAGGTGAAGAGACTCATTAGGAGGGATTTCCGGAGCCTCCATCTTCACTGTCCTCCACCGGATGGTTTGGATGTGTGGGATCTGAGAGATCAATCCACTATTAAAACCCTTAAACAAAATCCCGTCATAATAACAAAACAAGCAGACAAAGTTTCAAAAATGGTAATCATGGACAAACAATATTCAATGGAGGCGAACAGACAGCTCTCCAACCCAAAACATTACAAACTTATTCCCCACAGTATTCAAACACGGACCCAAACACAAATCAGAACCATAATTCAGACTCTTTACAGCAGGAAATCTATCACAGCCAAGCAGCGTCATTTCCTCTATAGGTCAGATACTCCACGTGACAGATTATCTTTTACTACCTAAAATTCCTAAAGCCCCATCTACTTGGACCATTAAACGCGTAGTTCCTCTGTGTTAGATTGTGGTAGCGCCACCTACGTCTCAGTTTGTAGACTCGTTCCTCAGCCCCCTCTCTTGCAGGCACCCCAGCTATCTCAAGGATACTTACCGCTTCCTGGAGCTGAGCCGTCCGATGCTGTTGTCCTACGACGCCAGCCTTACCATCGACATAGATAGCCTTTATTCCAATATTAACACGGCCATGGACCTTCAATAAAGTTAAAACGATATTCCACCGGTATCCAGACTCCAACAGACCAGATTACAAAATTCTTCAACTCCTGGAAAACTGCCTGAAATTTAATGATTTTACTTTTGACAATAAATCATCATCGGAGCCTGGGAGCACGGTGAGGGGAGCTTCCATGAGTTTATAGATATCTATATCTAGATATATGTTTATAATACATTTAATTTATAATGCACTTTACATTTGGATCAAATCTCAAAGTGCTAAAGTTATGTTTAATATGTTTATAGAACAACCCTCACCCCACCATCATGGTTAAACACAACTTAGACGTGGATGAAGATAACTTTTTAGACAATTTTTTTTTTTTGAAAACTTCAACACACCAAAAAAAAAACTACTTACCCGGGTTTACTTTAAACCAACCGACACACACGCTCTTTTTCACAAAGCTAGCTACCATCCCACACACACATTTAAAGGTCTAGTTAAGTCACAAATCATCCGTTTTTCTAGAATCTCCTCCCGTTCCATAGACTGTATAACTCCATCAATATTCTCTTCCGTAGCCTTAGACGTAAGGGTTACTCCAGGAGGCTCCTCAGGTGCATGAAGCGTGATGCTCTGGCATCCCTCTCTCCCACCGCCGCAACTAACGGATCACATGATGCAGTCGGCGCACAGTGGCTCCATCGAGGCAACGCGCTTAGCAACCTGGCTGAGATCGTTCACCTCATCTCCACCGTCAGCAAAAAAACATCTTATCCTGCAGAATCAATTAAAAAATAACTTCACAAACATGTCTGATCACGTGCAAATCCAAAATCATAGGCTCCTCTCTGCATTTAGAGAAAATAAAAACCTCTGCATTTAGAAAAAATAAAAGCTCCAAGGATTTATTTATCACAGCTGCCTTCCGCAGTCACGAAGTTGGGGAGGAGGGGACGTCTCTGTGGGCTTTTAACCAGATGAAATTCATTGTCAACCCACACGGGGGTGCTGCCACTCCAATTATGGAGAGACTCACCTTGCAGAGCAGCAATGCAGTCTACTGCATCAGATCAATATCATCAATCAATCTTTATTTATATAGCAACTATTCACAACAACAGCTTTGTCTCAAAGTTCTTTCCAGAAAGAGCAGGTCTAGACCAAAATCTTTATATAATTATCTACAGGACCCAACAAATTCCTGCTTGAGCAGCACTAGGCGGCGATGGCGAGAAAAAACTGCCCTTTAGCGGGCAGAAACCTCGAGCGGATCCAAGACTCAGGGTGGAAGGCCTACTGCCATGACCGGTCGGGTTTGAAAAGAAAGAGTGAGAGCGAGAAATAGAGAGACACAGGGGAGGAGAGATACAGATGGGGAAGCTGCAACGATATCAGCTATAATCCACTTTCTCCAACCGCTCCATGGTCGGGGCGCGGCAGCAGCAGGGATCCCAGGTTGATAATAACATTAATATTAATGTAACATATAGTGATAGCTTATGGGGGAATACTATACAATAATAATAATAATAACAAAAATCATCATGAGCATCTTGTGATCAGTGGACATCGAGCAGGTCCACAGCAGCAGAACCAGTCACCAACCAAGTGACCTTACAGGGCGAGAAAACACAAAGACTCCAGGGAAGAAGTCAAGTTAGTAACATGCCTTAATCTAGTAACATGCATTAATCCATTTAACATGCATTAATCCATTAAAATGCATTAAACCATTTAACATGTATTAATCCAGTGACATGCATTAAAAAACAAAGCTCAGTGCATCATGGGAGATCCCCCAGCAGTTTAAACCTATAGCAGCATAGCTAACAGCTAGCTTATGCCAGCCTTAATTATAAACTTTATCATGAAGGAAAGTTTTCATCCTACTTTTAAATGTAGAGAGAGTCTCTGCCCCCCGAACCAAGATTGGAAGATGGTTCCACAGGAGAGGAGCCTGATAGCTGAAAGCTCTGGCTTCCATTCTACTTCTGCCAGACACTTCCAAATCCATCCCGTACAGCAGCTCAGGATTACAGGAGTCCAGAGCTGCTCAACCTGGACGGAGGGCCAGCGGAGGAGACATGAGGGCCTCTGGATAAGTAGACTGAAGACTAGGGTCCCCCTTGGACTCAATCTAATATAGACAAGAGGTGTATGAACAATACAGACAACAAGTGCCAATTTATTTAATTAATATGTATGAATAAATGTTGAAATATACATGTGGTGTTGTTAATGAAAAAATGTTGCTGTTAGTTACCCCCAGACCCAAAATGGGAATATATAATAATTGTTTTGTCAATGACTGTATGTAAGAGTAATCCCTTGCAACATTAATTTCCATGTTCTAAAGGTGACTGGCTCTGGAGGTTCACCTCAGCACTCTTGATCTCTGAAGCCCATCTGTGCATGAAGTGGGGGATCATGTGAGGTACTGCATGTCTTTGATCAACCTCCCTATAGCTCTTGTTTATTTTACATTTGTATCAATATAGAGGTTGAATTTTTCCTTTTATTAATCGCACAAATAGATGTGCTTATCCGGATCAACGTCTCCCTTCCTGGAGACAGGATCCATACCCTTAAGTCCACCTCCAGATGCCAGGGGCCAAGATGGGGACTTTATTTTATACTGTCCTTTAATACTCTTGCAAATAGCACTGCAATCCACCAAACGGGGGTCCTGCAGCCACCAGAAGCTCACTCACCATGACCACATTCACCAGAACATTAAAACAAGGGTGTGGGAATGACGACTTTCGCCAGACCCCTCCTACCAGTGCAACAGACCCACAACCGTGGCACTTCAAGTCTCATCATCCCCTAATCTAACCCTGACCCTAACCTTAAACCCAACCCAGTTATTGTAGATAGAATTGATTATGTACATGAAGCATTCCGACAACTGGGAGACAAGAGATATTACAAACAGACAATTGATTTAACTGATGGGTAAACCGGAACCGAAACGATTATATTTACTACCGAAAATACACAAACCCCCGCAAAAATGGACAATCCCTCA
The DNA here is from genome assembly GCA_037951165.1 of Lophius americanus. NCBI lineage: Eukaryota > Metazoa > Chordata > Actinopteri > Lophiiformes > Lophiidae > Lophius > Lophius americanus. The sequence continues at coordinate 17,893 of JBBDHG010000042.1, forward strand.
CAGAATCCCGCCTGGAGGACCCATTATCTCTGATTGACAGCAAAAGCTACAGGATAGCTGAGTACCTCGACTCGTTCCTCAACCCTTTTTCCGACAAACACCCCAGCTATCACAAAAACACACAGGATTTCTTGGATCGGGTCCAAAAATTACACCTACAGGAACCAAGTCTTTTATTTTCAATAGACGTAGCCATCCTCTATACCAACATAGAGATGTCATTAGGAATGATGGCGGTTCACTAAGCACTGGAAAACAACCCGATAGAAAGTCGACCGGACAACCACATTCTCAGTCTCCTCAAACAAAATGACTACGAATTCAATAGTAAATTCTACCTCCAGATCAAAGATTTGGCGAGGGGAAAACGATTTGCCCCGGCCTATGTAAATATCTATATGGCAGAATGGGAGCACACTGCCTTCAAAAAATGCCTAACACTCCCCACAAGGTACCTTAGGTACTTAGAAAACACCCCTGCCCTAACCCTAATATGTTTTCTCCTTTGTTCCTCCTCTTTTGAATCATCTTCTGTTTCATCGTGTGTGTCACAGAAGCCTCGCTGGAAGAAGGAAGAGGATGCTGCATATTTTGGGGTGTAAAAGTGGGAACACTGATCATGGAAGTCGAAAGTGGTGACAGAGAGGATACAGTGGAATCAGCTTGTGACCTCGCCTCTATCGCCCTCCTGGTACCCTCTCAACTGCTGCATCAGCCACTTCATCAAGTTTTGAGATCATTGGTGGTGTGAGTTATGAAGCCCTGAGGAGTGCTAGTTCCCTAGCAATGTATCTATCCATGGCCTTTTGGATGTTAAGTTTCTGAAAATGTAGAGGCATGCTTTATAAAATTAAACATCTTAGTCTGTTTGAATATGCTCCAGTGTCAATACCAGATACCCAGATCAATATGTCTATTTACTTTCAGCATCGCACATAGTCATAGCTTTGTCTACAAAGTGCTGTCTTGAGGATGAACAGCACTAAATAACTACAGCATTTCTGACCAAACAGATTCTAGTATGCGTGGATGCACCAAAACTGATGACAACTCTCACCTGTCTTAACAGGACGGGGCGCTCTACTCTTTTTTTCTTGACCACTTTTGAAATACTTCGACTCCCATGTTACTCCTCGTCTGATTCATCCTGTGTGGGTTTCCAAAACTGTGTCCTCTCCATCTGTTTTCAGAAAAGTGAAAGGAAGAATAAAAGTTGGTCATGCTTGAAAGCACATAAAATTATCCAAACAACTCTCTCTGATGTCTGTCGGTTCGAGGGCAGAAGTTCCTGTCTCTTGCACAGCTGACAAGTCCTTTCCGCCATATGCTGGTATGTGGTATTCCCCAAACTTGTGCCCTCCCCTTCAGGTGAACTCACCACTTGTTTATAGAAAAAATTAAACATATTTTACCCACATTAGATTGCATTATCCCACCCACCAGTGAGTGTGACGGTACATATACCTTTTTCCAGAACAGCTAATGAAGCCTTTTTCTTACATGCTTCCTTAGTCCCGATGAATCCTGCTCCTGCTCTTCGAGTCTTGTAATGTCGTCTTTCTGCATGGTTTGCCTGTCCTCACTCTCATGCGCTGCAGACGAGCTCTTTTTTCTTTACGGCATAAGTTGAAATTGACACCGTGTTCAATGCCCTATTCTGGATTGTGACCTCCGCTGGGTCCTCTGCTGTATAAAGCAATATGGTAAAATAAATACAAGTTGATGGATAGTACAAAATGTGGGGGCAGTCCCCCCAAATTTATCCTTTCCCAGGCCGTATTAAAATATTCATGCAGCTTATCAAAGACCCCTCCATTAGAATTATGGAAAAAAGTAGATGCCTCTGAGCCTACTTCAATAATATTTTGTAGTCGATTGTAACGCTGCAAGCAGGCATACTCGTTCGCAAATAGGGGTACAGCTGCAGACCCAAAGTATATTTGGCTGTTCAACCTATTAAATCAAGAGAAATGGTTTTTTCTTCGGACCAAGTGATTAAACAATACATATGCCTCGTGTCGCTTTGAATTTTATTATTATGTTTGTACTTACACTGTTGATGTGGGCACTTGTCTTCGTACTTTCAAGCGTGTCAACCTCTTCCGTAGTCATGTTGATAACGACACCCTTTAGATTGCCAGTTATTGCAATCATATGTTCACCCAGCAGTCCAAAGAACAATTTCAGTTTTTCCTCAGTTCTCTGGATGCCTCTCAATGTCACCTGTGAAAGCAAAGGACTGTGTGCATTAACCACGCAATGGTCAAGTTCTTAAGCTAAGGACTTAACAGTGTCCACACAGGCACAATGACTGACCATAAAAGAACCACACAAGAGCCACAAGTCACTACATTATTATCCTATGGAAATATGGAATCCCTAACCCTAACCTCTTTGTCTATAGACAAACACAAACCTAAAACCCAGTTTCTATATGTAAGTCACTGTAATGTAAACATTTTTAGGGCTGTTTCTTAAGCCAGGGAAAGAGTTCGTCTAGTCCCTCTTCAAGAAAATGTTTATTTACAGATCAAATAACAACGGTGCAGCAGCAATCTTCTGTGGAGCCTCCTCGATAAACAAAGCATGTTTTTCTGCTTTGACAAGTTTATCTGAAAATTTTTTGGAAATACAATTTATCTTTTCAAACCTTTCAGGGTGTGATGTTAATAAATGGAGGTGGAGGTTTGCATCTTACACTTACCAGACTTAGATCGGCGCACGCTGAGCTGGTGACCAACTACATCCCGGCCAATATCTCTGCTACGGGCCCTAAGTTCAACCAAGAGGGTGTTGATCCTTTTTATTCCTTTTACTTACTTTTTATTTTATTTAAGTCTGTCTGACAGGTGGTGGTGACATATTTAAAACATATTTCATGAAAGCCACAGCATCCATGGAATAACTTCTAAGGGTTGTTGGTTTAAACCCTTTTGCTTGGAGGTGCACTACAAAACTTGTGAGTCAAAAATACAAACTATATCATGTTTTCTGCTCTAAGAGACATTGATAATCCTTCAAATTTGGTACTTACTCACAGACACTGCCATGGTTCCTTAGGAAAAGAAGGACAACATTTTGAACTGCTGAGTCTGAATCCTGTTTCCTATACTTGTTTACAGTAAGCCTCACTTGCAGTGAGGAGACTACACATGGGGGTAGAAAGTGGTGACAGTGGCAGCGGAGGATGCAGTGGAAGCAGCATGTGACCTCGCCTCCATCGCCGTCTTGATGCTCTATTCAATTAAAGCATCATCCACTTCATCAATTGGTTTTGTGCCATTTAAAGACCTTACGAGTGCTAGTTCTCTAGCAACAGATCTATCCTTGGCCTTTTGGATGTAAAGTTTAGCCATAGGCGTCTGAAAATGTAGACGAATGCTTTATAAAGATTTACAATCTTGGTGTGTGAGAATAGGTTCCGGTGTTTTCGTTATGTCTATTTGCTTTCAGCATCATACATATTCCATATTCAAAGCTTTACCTACAAAGAGCTGTCTGGAGGATGAGCAGTAGTAAATAAATATAGCATTTCTGACCACACAACGATCAAATAAGGACCTCACATGCATCACAGACAAGGGAAGAACCAAGAAGCAACAGAGTATCTTTGTATAGAAACTGGAAGACATGCAAGTCATCTGACCAAGATATTACTAAAATTCCAGATTCTACATATAAGTCCCTTTTAATGTAAAAAAAATAAAATAAAATTGCAGGGCCCTATTTTATTCCAGAGCTGCACATATGAATAAGTAATAGTGTTTTGCTATAGATCTGGAACTTCCTCACAAACACACAAAACCACCCAGGGACCACAATTCTTCAAATACATACCGGAAGTTGGTGGATCTTTTGCAGTTACTTGTCAAGTCGATTAATATATTTAGACTGACAGGAGGAAACTGGACAAACTGATCAGGAAGGCCAGCTCGGTCGTGGGATGTCCTCTGGACCCAGTACAGGAGGTGGGAGACAGGAGAATGATGGCCAAGCTGTCATCTCTCCGGGACAATATCTCCCACCCCATGCAGGACACCGTCTCTGCACTGGAGAGCTCCTTCACCCCAAGTTGCTAAAGGAGCAATGTCGCCGATCTTTCCTTCCTGCAGCAGTCAGACTATTCAACCAGCACTGCTAGTAACACACACACACACACACACACACACACACACACACAGGTCCACATTTCAAACTGCACATTTAATTTAATGAATATTGTTTATTTCTTAGAGTGTATATATTGTTATTTTATATTGTTTATTGTATTATTGCATGCTGTAATATTTCTTTTATATTATAGTGCAATATGTCCAGTATATTGTATACTGAACTATAATATATTCCTTTAGTATAGTATATTTATTATAATATAATAATTATAATAATTATATTTTATTTCCGGTATAGTGTTATATTATACTATAGTGTAGTATTTCCTGTATAGTGGAATATTTATATTATGGTGTAACTCTAGAATAGATTAATATTCATATTTATATTTGCATTTTTAATTCTGTTAAATTAAAAACATTTAATTCGGATATATATCCGTGCGCCCTTTTGCTGCTGTAACACTGCAATTTCCCCGTTGTGGGAATGATAAAGGTTTATCTTATCTTATCTTAGACTGACAGAGGCTGACTGGGAAGTCCAAATTTGTAGTAAAACTGAAAACAGTCAAAAAAAACGTGATTAAGTAGTAGAAATCGTAATTCATTTTTAAGAAGTGTATTCATTAAATGAAACACAGTTATTAGAAAAATGAGTAGGGTCGGGAAATATAAATGATGCCTTAAGAGTTAAACAAGACACTTTTTGTTGATGAGCAAATTTGCTCAAAAGAGCCAACTCGGTTTTATGATTTACCTGTTCCGTGAATCTTAGTTGCTGTGTTACATCAACATATATTTCCCCACAAATGGGGCACTTATGTCCATTTTTGATAAAGTGCTGCCTTTGAGACAGCAGTTTCTGCTCTCTGTGGCTCCTCACTAGTCTCAAATGCCACCTGTACATGTAAACAAAAGCACAACAGTATTAACATTTTTGAAATATACAATAAAATTAGGCAAATCAAAATATTTTGTCTGTTAAAAGTATAAAAAAGTTATTTTTAAGTAATTATTTCTGTCTTAAAAGGCTACCATGGATACTAATTCAAAGGATCCAATGCGGCAAGCAAGATCTAATGCAATTAGCAAACGATAAAGTTATCCGACTGTGTCCTCTCAAAAGTCAAGATATCTCAAGACACTGGTAGCAGGTCTAGGCCAAACTCTAATTAATATGATTTACAGACACCCAACAATTAGCAAGAACTTAGGGGATATTAAAATGCATAATCAACTGTTAATAGGTGTTAATTTGTTAGTTATGGCTTTGCCAACATGCTTACGACGGGCCCATACTGGGTTGTGTGGGCACACACTCGATTATGTAGCCGTTCCACCCTGACTTGGCATGCTGCTATACTGTGTATATCTGCTTTGTTTGTATCTTGTGTTTGATGAGAAACGAAACAGGGACTACTGCTTTCTTGTCAGCCAAGTGGGGAGTTTAGTCTGTACAAAACAGATTAACATTAGCACAGCAAACGAGTCCGGCCAATGCCTCACAAGCACAACTTTCCTTTGTAGAGCTAGCAGTGAACTGACATAATGTATGCTATTTTCCAAAATGCAATAAAACAAAATATGTCACACCGCCAGGACATAAATACAATAAGAATGATATATAACCCAACGAATCGGCAGCAATTTCTATTACATTAAATCAATCAACATTGATTTAAACATAAACCACGTAAGAATATATTAAAGAAAATCGAAGTTATAAATAAAAATATACCTCCAAATTGAAATGACAAAATGGGAGCTCACATAGCTGTACAAAACAGATTAGCATTAGTAGAGCAAACGATTCCAGCAAATCTCTCACAAGCACATGTTGAGAAAAAGAAATTACAGCAGACCACATGAGAATACTCCATGCTCAAATAGCCTAGCTTGAACTCTTCACATTGGCATGTGAATTAAAAATGCTGTGCAAACAAAAACGAAATGGACACTGTTCTCCTGGAAATAAAAACATAATTTCAAGTACAAAGTAAACTCTTAGCATTTTTTAGCCATATTGTAACAGTTTATCGGCATGAGTGCTGGTATTATCTTACCTCTCCTCTGTAGAGCTAGCAGCGAACTGAGGACGGCTCGAAAACGCAGGAATTGACGTCACTTCAGCGAACTGACAATGTATGCTATTTTCCAAAATGCAATAAAACAAAATATGTCACACCGTGAGTACATAAATACAATAAAAATGATATATAACCCAACCCATCGGCAGCAATTTCTATTACATTAAATCAATCAACATTGATTTAAACTTAAACCACTGTAAGCATATATTACAGAAAATCGAAGTTATAAATAAAAATATACCTCCAAATTTAAATGACAAAAAGGGATCTCACATAGCTGTACAAAACAGATTAGCATTAGCAGAGCAAACGATTCCAGCAAATGTCTCACAAGCACACGTTGAGAAAAAGAAATTACAGCAGACCGCATGAGAATACTCTCATCCATGCTTACTTAGCCTAGCTTGAACTCTTCACATTGGCATGTGAATTAAAAATGCTGTGCAAAACAAAAATTAAATGGACACGGTTCTCCTGGAAATAAAAACATAATTTCCCAAGTACAAAGTTAACTCTTTGCATTTTTAGCCTTTTCTAGCCATATTGTAAAAGTTTATCTGCATAAGTGCTGGTATCATCTTACCTCTCCTTAGTAGAGCTAGCAGCGAACTGAGGACGGCGCGAAAACACAGGAAGTGACCTCATTGTATGACGAGATCCAGTTACAGTACCATTAACAAAGTAAAAGCTCCCAACGAAGAAATATACAGTTAAATATATATACACTTGAAAAATAACAATATTTGAACAATAATGGAATTTTGGTGAAATATAAATCAAACATTTTACTACATGGGTTACAATTAAATGTACCTGCTTTGGTGTAACATAAAGAAGCACTTGTGTGATTTAAAAAATATTAATTAAATGTTTATGTTCAGGCAGCATCAACATTAATTAACTGTTAATAGGCGTTCATTTGTTAATTATGACTTTTGTTAACATTCTTACCACGTGCATGCTCGAACACTCACCTCTGCACAGATAATAATTCATGTTATCATTCAGGCAATCATAAAAGTATTTCTTACCTGATGCTGATGTTTTCACTGTGTTTTTCCATCTACACTAGTGTTGTCAGATGGAAAATGAAGAAATATCATACTGTCTCCTTAAAATTATCGTATTTTGACCCAAACTATTCTATGTACTAAAATAACTTGAACAATTACATGGCAGGAAAGTGCATTTAAAAGCAAAGATATTCTATGTGCATGGAACTGCAATAACCTAAGGAATAAACACAGAGGCTCTGCCATTTGAGGGAAACAGCTGCTTTATTCATTGTCACACTTAAACACACCCGACCAGTCAAATGCACCTCTTTGCACAACCACTGCGTTCCTCCTTAACTATCAAAATAAAAGCATCGAAACTACACACTGCATGCAGAACAGCCTCAACAGGAGAAATTGAACTTTAACATTCAACTCATAAAACATCATTATCAACACATAAGGTTGAGTATATGGGTCCATACTAATTGGAAACACAGCCAGAGATCAGAACTCCTCTTGTTGTTGAATTCGACCTTGGATTCACTTTCTGTCCCTGTGTTTGATTCTGAGGTAGAAGGTCCAGCTGTGGCTGTGGCGGATGTTTTCGGGTAAGGATTGGATGCAGTTACTGAACGCAGCATCGTCTTTGTTGGTGTGAATTTTGCGCATCCACCATCTATTTCCACACACTTTGATGAATGCATAAGTTTATTTGAAGTGTCAGTGATGAGCCTACTCCATGGCTTGGTTTTGATCGAGTTCACTTTTGACAAAAAGCGCTCACCTGAGGCCTTTGAATGTGGGAAAACAAGCACATCAAGCACAAATGATGCCGAGTGCTTAAACACTTGTTTTCCGCCCATGTCTTTCATAATTAAGGCATTATACCATAATTCATCCACATCCATCTCTTTAGAGCTGTCAGGTTCATGAAGGACATCTTTCTCCACTCTTTATCTTTTTCTTGAACACTGTCTGCGTCGGCTATGTCCAGAATGCAAGGCACAGCTTGCATCAGAGCAAACAGAGATGGATTTTGTGATCATGGTTGTGCGTCATTCACGATTGCAGAAGAGAGACACTCAATTTGAGTTAGGACTAGGTCATTAAAGTTAAAATGTTTGAAAGGTTGAAGCCATCGCTTAAACACAGGTGCCTAACTCCCAGGCAGGGCGCTAAAGCTGCTTTGCCTGGCGGGGTTGCTTTGTTTCCTACCGGTGTCCGTGTCTGTGCTGCCGGACTTTTCTCTTTAGTACTTTTTTCCTCCAAGTCCGAACTCATGTTCACTTATTTTTTAAGTTTGTTGCGGTGCCAGTGCAGCCGTGCAAGCAAACATGAGAGTAGCACTGCTGATGTGATTGGCAGTGAGGTGGAGCCAGCCAGGCTCCTCCGGTGCCTTTTTTAAAAGTATTTATCATATATCATATAGGCCCTAAAACTATTTTATAAATACGATAATTATTGTATATCTGGCACCACTGATCTACACACAGAACGTTCCTCAACCCCTGACCCGGCTCCTCCCTATCAGGACTCTGCTCTGATTGGCTGCTGTTACTCTGTCAATTAGGAGCTCATTTTCACAGATTTCTTTCCTGATGTGGCCACACAAGTACTTTTGACCAATTTTCCAGTTTTCTTCTTCTCCCTTCATCAACTTTCTCATTTCCAGGTAAGAGTTAAGTTCAGTGTTGTCTGTTTTTTGCTACACTGCTTTTTTAGTCCAAAGATTAGGCCCAACTTTTTCCTGTTTTTTTTACTGCTTAAGCGCTGTTCTGGTGTGAAATAGTAGCCCACTTTTTTCTGTTTCATTTTTGCAAAAAATTTATTTAGTGGGAAATTCTACTAAATAATGGTGTTTTTGGGAACCATCAACCTAATATGAGTTAAACAGAGTTTATTTTTCAAAACATAAGACGATGTTGGGCTTCAAAGACAATATCTAAATTTTACTCTGACAAGAGACTCAACTTCTTGTCTAAACTCCTAACCCTTTTATTTAACAGTGAAACCCAGACAGTGGGCCAGAAGTTCCAGGCCACATCCCAACAATCCAAGTACTTCATTATTTTTGTGCAACTATACAGCCATCTCACCAGGCCCCTTGAGCTCGAGATATTTCATCACAACGTTTGGGCTATGGCTTTTTTGTCATCATAGGAATATTTCGTCCTTTCACCATAGGATCAGCTTGTGATCGAAAAATAGTGTCCCACATGAAGAACTGTTATATCGCTAAAGAATCAAGTGTGACCCTTAATTACAAGTTTACCCTTGTTTCTGAAAACTTCCAATATATGGACATAGAGTGGAACATTATGCCTCCAAATACAGAAGATGACAGGATCATTATCTGGTTGACTGGCGGTATGCTATAAGATAACTTATATGATCCTTTAAAGGGTAGAGTCCACATTGCATCTCCTGATCCCCAAAATGGCCATGCTTCATTAACCATCACTGACCTGAAGCTCACAGATTCAGGAACTTACCAATGCAAGGTGAAAAATAAAGATCAACTCGACTTAAAAAAACTTATCCTGAATGAAATGGAGAAGCCAAGTAAGACAGTGTGTTCAATGGAATGTGAAGCTGTGGCAGATGAAGATGTGGTCCTGAAAAGTAGATCCTCACAAGGTACTCCCCCTCCGAAGTTTAGATGGTCAAAGACCAGTGGAAACCAGATAATACCTCGTAACGTCTTTGTTGACACTATTCAAGGTGACTTGTTTTTACGTTAAACAACAGAGAATGACTGTGGAACCTACATCTGTACGGTCGAAGGCCTTGTGGGTATGGAAGACTGTGAGGTTATACTGAAGTTCACGTCACCAAAGACCCCGAGCCATAGAATTATATATACAGCAGCAGCTGTTGTCACTGTGGTTGTGGTCATCACTATCATCGCTGTCAGTTGCTTCTGCCATGGAAAACAGAATGAAAAGGAATCGCCTCGTTCGGCTGGGGTTGATTTTATCCACCTACCTTATGTATTTAACAGGTAGGGTTACCTCAGCCTGTGGCCTTCTCTACATTGGAGAGGCAGTTGAAACTTTTTAAAACACTCAAACAACATATCTACAATATTGAGAAAGGCAGACCAAGCATCCCTAAAGTACAGCATTTTCAGATCCATTCTGTGCAGCGTCTGTAGATAACAGGCATGTGCAGCTGTTCAACGTGGATTGAGGGCCAGCATAGAAGACACCAGATGTTCTGGACAGGCATGTTGAAGACTATAGCCCCTTTGGAGTCAACTTGGAAAAAACAAAAAATGAATGGTGCAGCGAAGCACTTTAACTCCTGAGTGAATCCCCCACCTGTATCTAGCAATGGTTTTATTAATTATATTACTGAGTTGATAATCATCTCACATACTGAAACATGCTCCTCATGTACTTATGGTTTTACAAATAGTTGGATACATTAATATATTATTAACAATTTATATGATCAATATCTAGGCACATGCGCTCCTATTCATCCATGTGTCTAAGTGCATATACAACATCTGCAAACTATATAGATACATATATACCTACATATAGTTACATAAATAGATACATATAAAGCTCTATATATAAATATGTATATAACTATATATAGATACATATATAGATATATATAGCTATATATAAGCTTTTGTTTCCTTATTCATATATATTTGACCATTGAGCAACAAGCTGTTTTTTGTGTGAGTATGATCACGTGTCGCACTCATCTGGGAAAAGTCCAGCTTTGTTTATTTCCCTTCCTGTCTTTGAATCTGTTGTCGCCCTAAGGGGAGCTGCTTCCTGCGTTGGTAGCTGCTTCCTCCCTGTTCTGTACTACTGCACTGAGCCAACATCACAAGAAGATCTGTTGCAAAAAAAATCCAGTCTGTCTTTGTGTCAGCAATGATGATTATTTTGATGCCATTGCTCTTTTTATTGTCGGTGCAGATAGGCTTTTGTCTGAAGCCCATTGGAACCTGTAGGCCGTTTTGTTTCGGGAGTGACTGCATAACTTTAAACCACGACAGGGTGGATTTTACAACGGCGGAGGAAGCGTGCCATGAAAGGAATGGAGAACTGCTGACATTCCAACCTGAGATACATGTGAACATTCTTTATATTTTGAGTCAAGAATTTTATGGAAACTTCTGGATTGGACTGCGTTTACCAGCTGGTGCTTGCAGCAACCTTTCAACACCACTTAGAGGCTATGAGTGGACCTCTGGAAGCTTTACTCCGTCTTCCAGCATCTGGAGAGAGAGCGTTGAAGTCTGTTCTCCACGCTGTGTGTCCCTCTCACACCATCAGAAGTGGACGGAGAGGCTGTGCACTGACAAAGCCAATGGATTTCTCTGCCGAATAAAGCACAAAGATGCATGCCAGGCACAAGGATTATCAGATGCCAATGTTTTCCAAAGCTCCAAAGACTGCTCGTCTGGTCCTTGTGAGCATATTTGCATGGATGTAAAAGGAGGTTATAAATGCTCTTGTTTTAAAGGATATATCCCAGACAGCTCAGACCCCCATCAATGCATACTGCACTGTGCGCAAGAGAAATGTCCTTTAATATGTGACAGAAAAAATCGTTCATGCTTCTGTCCTGATGGCTTTTTAAACGATGGTGCATTTTGTGTGGATATAGATGAGTGTTCAATGGATGCATGCGATCAACAGTGCAAAAACTCCCCTGGAAGTTTTGAGTGCTCCTGCAGAGAAGGATTCGTGCCCAAAGGTGAAGTCAAGTGTGTCAAGGCAACAAAACAGAACAAAAACACTGTCATAATAGGATCTGTTAGAACAGACACCAACAACACACTTAAGGGTTCTTCTTCTCCAGCTGGAAGCTTTCTTTGGATTTGGATTTCCCTTGTTGTGGCCGTGATCGTGTTTATAGTGGTGCTAAGGTTTTACGTTGTAAGGCGTCTGAAGCCCAGAGAACAAAACTCCAATCAACAGTCTGCTGTACCAGAAGACAACATACAGCTGTAAATCAGTCCATAGATGGTGAGCAGTGTTTAGTGTTTTGCTTAGGCTTAAACATATTTTATAAGTGTCAGGGCGGCAGAGGTCGAAACATTCCATATCTGTTTTAGAAACAACAGTAAAAGTGAAAAAGTTCTCCCTGAAATGTACTTTAAGAATAAAGGTAAAAATCCTCACAGTCTTTTTTTTGCAAACTTTACTGAACCACATTTCAAATGGACTGCGCTTATGACACGTTTACACTACAACAGTGTACATTTTAAAACTTCCTGGTCGTTTCCGATGAAAGCCCTATTCACAGAGAACCATTGTTACATGAGAAGTCATGTGACTTAAAAATGACACCCCCACATGTTAATAATAATAATAATAATACATTTAATTTATAATGCTTAATGGCATGCATTCACACAGGACACGCAAAGTCTATATCTTACTTGAATTTACTGACATTCCCCCCACCTCTGGATACGGTAACAGAAAACAATAAATCTTCACAGCTTTTTTGTGAAGATGTAAAAAAGTTCCTCAGTGCCTGCTGCGATGATGTCAACCATCTCATCATCTTTAGAGATTTCACTCTATTTCTTCTTATAGCAAGATGATAAGTCTCTTGAATTTGCACTCAATATGATGTCAGAACAGTATTTCACTTTATCCATCGCGGATGTATAATTCAGCCATAATTCCAACGGGAATGAGGTAGAACAATAAGCAGAGTACACACAAAAAAAAAAAAAATCCAACCCCTAAACACTGACCAATCATTGATTTGCTCTGGATAAAAAATATCACATGACTTGAGAGAAATAGAAATATTTTCGTTGAAATTATTACTTTATAAAGCACAGGTATGATGCATTCAGACGGGATTAACATCAGAGAGGCAATTATTACAAATAACTCTCCAGTTAATCCTCTTCCTTTTTGAATAGGGATCAATTCATCAATTCTCCACTTCAGGCTCAAATATGGAGGCGATGACCGAAATCCTTTTGAAGTAAAGCAACGTGTTGCCTGGGACGCTGCATGGCAGCTATCAGGAAAGTCAAGCATGTGAGAAATTTTTTTTAGATCGTCCCCGACCTGTTCCAATGTTTTCCATTAGGATAAGAGAAGTGGTTTCAAAAAGAGCCAGCGACGTCAATGGAGAGATGCATGAGCTAGATGCCTGTTGTGATCAACACACCCAGGAACGAGTCAACAATCATTTCCTCCTCTCTGAACAAAAGACTGCCATCTTAAAAAATAAATCTTTGAATTTACCTACAAAATTAGAATTTCAACATAATTAAATTGGGATCACCAAATATTAAGCAATAATGTTTGTTTATATGAATATACTTTGGTTGGATGAATATATCTTATTAGATTTGAATATATCTTATTAGGTTTGATTCAATTTAGTTACTCGGATTACGCCAAATTTGTTTAGTCGAGTTGACTACTTTGCAAAGTAATAAAATTAACATAATAAATGGATTTTATTTACCTAAAATGAATAAAGTTGGCCCAGCGGGCCAGGGACAGGAGATGTAGGAGGTCTATCTAGGTTAAGCTAGACTGCTTCCAAATACTTTAAGTGAGGTGTAAATATTGTTTTCGGAGTGTTAATTGTTGGACTTTGATGTTTCTTTGAAAAAATCCTTATGTTGGGGGACTTCCGGAAGATGGCTGATTAGGGTAGACGTGTGGGGAGAGGCTATGGGTATACGTCCATATATTTACACATATTAACGCTACAAGTAACAAAACCGTGAACTTTGTTGACCTACGCAAGTTAACTCAAGACGACAAGCTGCTTCACCAATGTCGGGTAAACGCAAAGTGACGTGGCAAAGATGAAAGTCTGTCACCGACTCAACCAAGCTAGCTAACGTTAGCGACAGTAAACCGTTAGCATAGAAGACGGATGAGGACATGGCGCTTTCCATCTCAGCTCTGAAGTCCGAACTAGCGAGAACTCGAGCAGCTATAATTTCTGAGATTCAAGCCTCACTGTCTTCCATAAATTTATCGCTGAACACGGTGTGTAGAAAACTTGAGGTGTGTGAACCGCATATCGCCGAAATGGAAGTGTGCCTATCTGATCACAGTGAGATAAGACGCACCCTCCTGGAGTGGAAAACATAAAGTACACCGTCTATTATGGAAACATGGACCTTTGGTACTTTGCTTTAATTTCGGACTTTGAATCGCCGCCACACCATGTTCTCATGGTTTCACATGAGTATAAATATGCGGATCGACTAATAAGTTTGCTTGATTTTTTATTTCCACTCTTCTTTTTTTTTTCTCTCAACACAGGAGGTTGCACTCATGTTCAACGCATTTAGAGTGTATTTGCACAATCCCATATCCACTGTTCAACTGTTGTTGTTGTTTTTTTCTCCCCTTCTTTGTCCTACTACTTGTTAATATAATGCAGTACTGGCTCAGCTGTTAATTGTAGATAAATCTGCTGCTCATGGTGTTGCAGGGTTGGTCCTTGATTCCACACTGGGAATTCCATCAATATGGCTCCTGCTAATGTCCAATCGGTAATTGGGTAGAAATCCTGTTCTAACAGTTTTCAGTTATTATTCTTTTATAGAATTGTGTTTTTCATTGTTCTTATTTTCCTTATTTATGGATATGCATATTTTCTTTTTCTGTCTCTCTCCTCTCTCTCTTGTTTGCTGGGGAGTGATGTAATGGGATCCAATTTGTAGGCTGCAGTCTCTGTTAGATTCAATCTTTTGCTTATCGTCTGAACGCTAATGTGGAGAAAAGTATGGGACACAGGGTCAGAGTGATCTCCTGGAACATGAGTGGAGTCAATGGAACTGTTAAAAGAAGCAGGATATTTTCCCACCTAAAACTTCTTAAGGCAAACATTATTTTTCCTACAGGAGACTCATTTACGTACCATTGACCATCATCATTGAGTCGACCTTGGATAGGCTTGATTTTTCCTTCTAAATTTGATACTAAATCAAGAGGGGTGGCAATTTTGATCAAGAAAAATGTCCCTTTCAAAAGTTGAAACGGTTTGCGAAAATAACAGCAAAAATCGCATCGTGTCTCGCACTTTGTGTCAATGTCCAGTAGTATTGGTCAATGCGTATGCCCCTAACCGTGGTGATGAAGACTTTATAAAGAAGCTTTTTTCCTCAATAACTAGACTATACTCCCACCATCTGATAATGGGGGGTGATATGAACACTGTACTAAATCCTGTTTTGGACAGGTCGAACCCAAGGGATACGACTCTAACCCTAACCCTCGAAAACAGCACAGTCTTTATTATTATTTATGAACGAGTATGGCTACATGGACCCCTGGCGCTCTTTATACCCAACGGATAAGCAATTCGACTTCTTTTCCCAGGTTCACAAATCCAACTCACACATAGACTATTTTCTTATGGACAAGAAAACTTCTTCCCTCTGTGGCATCTACTGAATACTTGGCAAGGGTGCACTCAGATGCCTCCTCTAGCTGTAGACATGATTTTCAAGTCAAAATCTAGAGAATTCCGTCCCTGGAGGTTCCACTCTACACTTCTTTCAGACTCCCATTTCTGCACATATATCACTCAGTCTATCGAATATTTTCTGGATATTAACCAAACTGATGACACCAGCCGTGGTCTATTGCAGGAGACTCTTAAGGCAGTCCTCAGGTGAAAAATAATGAAATACTCTGCGCATATCAACAAGAGTAGAAAAACACGAAAGCGTAATCTATTGAATTCAATAGCCGATCTGGACAGACGATACGCATTAGCTCCGACTGCAGAACTGTACAAGGAAAAAATTGAGGCAAAGACAGAATTTTATCTCATATCAACAAAAGACGCAGAGCAACTATTACTTAAAGTACGAGGTTCTCTGTGTGAACATGGTGATAAAGCAGGACGTCTCCTTGCACACCATTTTAAGGGTAGGCTGGCCTCACAAATGATTCCACAAATAGAAAATTCCTGAGGTCAGAAAGTAACTGAGCCATATGAGATTAACAACACTTTTAGGTCCTTCTACTCCCAACTCTACAAATCGGAGACGCCAAGTGAAGAATCGGAAATGTTAAAAATTTTCTCAAACCAAGATATTCCAAACATTTCAGATGGAGAGAAAAGCAAACTAAATGCAACACTAAATAAAGTTGAGATAATTAAAGCCATAACACCACTGCATAGCAGGAAGTCACCGGGCCCCGATGGCTTCCCTACAGAATTTTTCAAAAAATTTTCTGGACAACTTGCTCCTCTTTTGTTAGAAATTTTTAATGACTCTGTACAACAGGGAACCGTACCGCCCACTCTCAGACAAGCTGCTATATCCGTAATACCTAAAAAAGGAAAATACCCAGACAAATGTTTTTCATACCGGCCTATCTCACTCCTCAATGCAGATGTCAAAATTCTCGTCAAGGCTTTGGCATGTAGGCTCAAAACTGTTTAACCCACTGTAATATCTGAAGATCGAACGTTGTTTATCAGAAATCACCATTCATTCACAAGTGTGCGCCGTCTTCTTAATGTAGTTCTTAGTCCAGCCTCCGTGACTGTTGCGGAGGGGGTCATTTCTTTAGACGCTGAAAAGGACTTTGATCAGGTGGAATTGAGCTACTTATTTTTTACGCTCAAAAAATTTGGTTACAAAGCGTAAATTTGGTTACGCTTTGATCTCATTGGCAGGAAGGATATAGTCCATCAAAATGAACATTGTTCCGCGCTATCTGTATCTCTTCTAATGTTTACTTATTTTCCTCCCTGGGTCCTTTTTTCATCAGATCAATGGAGTGATATCCTCTTTTTGTATGTCTTTTGTAACCCTAACCCTTATTTGGCATAGCTGAAACTGGCAAATAACTCTCAGCAAAACATAAGCACATAATCTCATTTACTTCTGTGATAGCACGTCGGAGAATAGTCTTATTCTGGAAGAATCCACTTCCCCCATCGTTAGCTTCATGGCTGCGTGACACAATGTTTTTTCTGGATCTGGAGAAGATTAAATTCTCCATAAAGGGCTCCAAAGACAAATTTTTCAGCCACTGGCGGCCTCTGATCACTTATGTTAAAAGACTGACCTCCCTCTCTCCGGATTGAGGACGCACTCTAGTTGGACTCTCTGCTTTGGCAGGACAGAAAGGGACTCATTACGATAATCCATGCAGATATGCGTTAAAAGTTCTTTAGCGACCACCACATTTTCCACCCTTCCAACATGTTCTGGTGACAGCACCACGCGAACCGCTGACAATCATTGATTGAATAGTTTTGAAGGAAGACAGAGATTGGCAACGCACCCCCCACCTGAAAGAACTACTCATCCCACTGACTTCAACACGATCCCTCCGTTCTACCCACTCATACCGCCTCCTCCTTTCCCAGACTGAGCTCAGCACCATGGTGATCCGGCCTTCTGTTCTGCTGCCCCTCGTCCGTGGAATGCCCTCCCCGACCATCTGAGGGCTTTTATCAATGCTTTTTCTCTGCTTTTACCTTGTAGCACTTTGATATTTTATCCAAATGTAAAGTGCTTTATATATAAAATTTATTATTATTAGATATTTCAGCTCATTGGAACTTCTACATTTAAGATTGTGAGGATTTAACATTCTTTTTTTGTCATTCTTAATTTGAATGAATTTTCCGATTGTTGTGTCTTCATCCTCATTTTATCTTATTTTTTACTCCTATTACTAACCTTGTGTTTATGGTCATCTAATGACCATTATAATTATTATAATAATCATTTAAAAAAAAATTTTTTTTGGTGGAATCTTATTTCCTTAAAGCAAGTTGAGCCACATTTCTAGTATTATTATTATATTATTATAAATGATTATTTTATGATTATCATCTGATGCTGTTTTTCATAATTATTTTCTGTTGATCTTTACAGGGATTTTGTTATGTTTAAGTATTATAATTAGGTTAGTATTTCCTTATACTATATTCCTAATACATTTTTTTATTCATTCATCCATTACCTGTAGCTGCTCATCCTGTTCAGGGTTACAGGATGAGCACACATAGATAAACTTAGGCTACAGGCTATATACACCACTGTAACGAGACACAGCTGGAGGGGAGAGACAGGTGAACATGATGACCGATCAAACAAGAGAAGGGAATCACAGGACAGACACAGACAGAGAAAAGGAACACAAGTGAAACACACTAAGAAGGACTAAGGAAATGAAGAATAAACAGATAAACACACTAAAAAGGCAAAATAAAGGAAACATGACAGGAAATGTAAAACTAATTAAACGACATACATAACACTTTCAAAATAAAACAGGAATACAGACAAGAATAACAAACCTTCACAATAAAAGAATACTAAATAAACACAAAGTCATGACAACTGGAGGATATCTTAATTGTGGAGTATATTTTTTAATACATATTATATTTATTATTTATAAATATATTTTAATATTTCATTGTTATTATCTGTTGACATTATTAAGCATTTGTTAGTTGGGTAAATTCTCCAAACGACGGTCATGAACTTCTGCTTTTATCTCAGTCAGTCTTTATAGGTTGGTCTATTTCTCAGAAACGTCTCGCAGCTGATAAAAATGTTGTTAAACAGACTCTGCATCATTTATCCTGGGGAACTGAACAAACAACTCAGAAAATATATGGGCAAAGAGCAACGCTGACAGGAACATTATATATATATATATATGATCCCACTGCAGACGCCAGAGTTCTTCTGACAGAAAAAGGTTTTTACAGACACACAGGTTTATTTGATGAGTGAGGCGGAAGCATGAAATGGATCAATGTTCCACTGACTTTGTTTCCAGAACATGGAAATCGTATACGAGTAAAATCATTCTATGGTGATATATTCCATGACGTTTGCTTTGTGTCAGCCTGTTTTCATGGTATCTGCATTCAGTCTAGCCTTTAGCAAATAAAAGAAAGCCTGCTGGATGTAGGTCAGCTGATAAAGTTTTACAACTCAACACAAAAGCAGGATTCATTAATGTACACCAAAATGTCAGTGTGTGAATGCAATGTACTGTTCACTGATCTCTATATTCTTCCATGTTTATTTCTAATGATTATTGCTGACTTTGACTATCTGTGTCATAAAGTAGGGCTGAAGTGTTTATATGACAGGACGGTTCCAAACTAACCTGGATTTCACCGGCTGCTGCTGCCATAAACTCGCCTCTGTCAGTAAATAAATGATCATTTGTGAACTTGATCGGCCAATCACAGCAGGAGGAGTTCACCGCTGAGGAGTTCTATTTTTTCAGAGAAAGAAAGCCTCGTTGACAGATTTTTTATTATGTTCTTTCATATTCTTCAGTCTTTGTTTTTTAATAGTCTTACATCATATAACCTTTGCAATTTATGAATGATCATAATTATTGGTTGCGTAAAACTACAAACAAAACTACATTTCTGAAACTGAAATGTAATTTCTTGTCTAACCCATTTTTGTAATATAAATTACAGTAATAAGCATGACTGTATGTTTTATAAGCAAAGTGTCCAAACTGCAAAATGAAATGTTGAATGAATATGATATTGAAATATATATCTTCACTTGGCCCTGAGGATTACCTAACAGAAATATCTTCTGTGATTACGTGATGTTGGTCTCATGGAGTCTAGTGGAGATTGGCAGCAGTTAACAGTAAACAAGGTCATTTAGCCAAGCAGTGAATCCTAAAGGTATATAATTACATCAGTGAACTCCACAGGCAAGAATCAACATTTTCTTTGTCATCTCGTCTCAAAATCTGAGAGATAAGCTACAGGAACATCAGGGTGGGAGATTTGAAGTAGTTATGAATAGATTCCAAAGTACTGTATATTTGTGATATGAATCACTGTAAAGAAATCTAAAGGCACATGAAGGAAATGTCGGAGGATTGATTCAGTGTATCAATCAATCAATCAATCTTTATTTATATAGCGCCAATTCACAACACTTGTCTCATGGTGCTTTCCAGAAACAGCAGGGCTAGACCTTTCTATCTATATAGTAGGCATCCATAATCATTACAAAGATTGGTCAAAACACAAGTTTAGCTGGTATGAATGTGAGAGGCTCCATGAACATCAGTCTTGGGTGCCCGTAAAAGAGAGGGTTAGGGTTTTTAGAATGCTGGGAAACTTTTTGGGACAGAGGGCCCAAATGATTTGCTGAAATTTTGTTGCATGCAGTTATGGGCCAGGAACTGAGTTCATGAATTAAGTTATTGAGTGCATGAATTTTTTTTAAGTCATTGGGCTAATGGTACAACTGGATGTCGTGAACGTATGAATGGATACTGACGTGCCTGTGATTGACATGTCCCAACATGTAGACGGAGAACAAGAGTGGTCCAACAACCGACATTTGGGGTACCCAACCGAATGGCCCATAGCAACACTAGAATATCTGAAACAAACCACTTTAAAACTGAAGCAGAGATGTTGACCCAATGTTTTAGACCATCTAATAAAATATAATGGTCCATGGTCTGAAGAGCGGCGCTCACGACTGACAAACCAAATTATGTTTACCTTGATTTTTATGTTAAACAGAAATCTGAGTTCTCAAGTTGAGCATGTCAATTCAAGACGTAACGGCTGGGCACCACACAGTGTCCTTTTATCCACCGAATCGTTCAGATCAGTCCTCGTCGCTCTGGAAGAATGCTAAAGTGGATCAAGCATAAGGCAGGAGAACCTCAGGGACCCTGCTTAGATTAGTAACTTCATTAATAACCACAGAACAGGACTACCTTCTCTATGGTTGCCTAATAACGGTTCAAACAGAGTGAAACAGTCCAGTTTCACACAGAGGGTTAGGGTCCAACATTGTGCTCTACAGCAGAATAAGAAACATAAACCATAAACCTGTCACTCAGTCCGTTACACTACAGTGAAACAGTCCCAGTTCAGACAGAAAAACAGTCCAGGTTCATACAGTGAAACAGTCCCAGTTCATACAGTGACACAGTCCAATTTCCTGAAGTGAGACAGTCCAGGATCACACAGGGAAAGAGTCCAGGTTCATATGAACTGATTACGTTTCTTTAAAAGATTCTATCCTATGAGAACAATCTCCGGTCAAAATTAACCCATAATCTCTGCTAACGTTAACACGGAAGTACGTCGCCATCTACCCTCTTTATGGCCAATCAGGATGCAGCAACTGACGCAGCAGAGCCTCATTGGCTTTAAACTTTGTCGCTTCTGCGTGATCCATATAAATCCCAACCGAGCCCGAATTTGTTCAGAATCCATCAGAAGAGTAGTTCCTGAAAAGGTCCTGAGCTAAAGGCACCATGTCAGGATCCAATATGTCGGTGGACAGTGTGTTCAGGACCCGCTCGCTCGGCGTGGCCAGCGTGGGTCTACCGGACCAGTATGCTGACGGTAAAGCAGCTAAGGTGTGGGAGCTGTACATCGGAGACACGCGAAGCCGGACGGACGAGTACCGGAGCTGGCTGGTGTCTCTTCTGAAGGAGCAGCGGGTCCAGGGTGTCCTGGATGTAGCCTGTGGAACCGGGTAACACCAGACTCCAGTAGAATAATACGCCAATTTAAATATACGCCCTTCTAAAAACACTTATCACGCTCTAATTCAAATCTTTTCCTCACAGCCCTACATTCACACGTGAAATCCTTAATTCAGCAGGGTTAGGGTTAGGTATACGATTTATATTTTGTCATTTTATCCATTTCTTCATGAAAGCATGTTTTGATGAAGCAGCTGTGGCACTATAGACTGAAAGCCATATGGACAGACAGACAGACGGAAAGTCAGACGGGTATAAAGCTAGACCACGGAATGTCAGATAGGTATACGGACGGATGGATGGACAGACAGACGGATGGCAAGATGGACAGACAGGTGGATGGATGGACAGACAGGTAAGGTAGACAGACGGAAAGTCCAAAAGAAGGACGGACGGTTGGATAGATGGACAGACAGGTAGAAAGATGGATAGTCTGACCGATTGTCAGACAGGTATAAAGATGGATGGTCAGACAGATGGACAGACGGATGGATAGTTAGAAAGGAATCCAGATGGACAGACAGAAAGTCAGATGGGTATACAGATGGACAGATGGATAGTCAGACAAGTATACAGACGGATAGTCAGACTGTATACAATGGACAGACAGACAGGTGGACAGACAGATATTCAGACAGGTGTACAGATGGATAGTCAGACTGGTATAATGACAGATAGTCACACAGGTATATAAATGGATAGTCAGACAGGTGGACAGACGGATAGTCAGACAGGAATATAAATGGAATATAAATTTATATAGTCAGACAACTATATAAATGGATAGTCAGACTGGTATAAAGACAGATAGTCAGACTGGTATATAAATGGATAGTCGGACAGGTATATAAATGGATAGTCAGACAGGTGGACAGACGGACAGTCAGACAGGTATAAAGCTAGACCACGGAATGTCAGATAGGTATACGGACGGATGGATGGACAGACAGACGGATGGCAAGATGGACAGACAGGTGGATGGATGGACAGACATGTAAGGTAGACAGACGGAAAGTCCGAAAGAAGGACGGACGGTTGGATAGATGGACAGACAGGTAGACAGATGGATAGTCTGACAGGCAAACAGACCGATTGTCAGACAGGTATAAAGATGGATGGTCAGACAGGTGGACAGACGGATAGTCAGACTGTATACAATGGACAGACAGACAGGTGGACAGACAGATATTCAGACAGGTGTACAGATGGATAGTCAGACTGGTATAAAGACAGATAGTCACACAGGTATATAAATGGATAGTCAGACAGGAATATAAATGGATAGTCAGACAGGAATACATATGGATAGTCAGACAGGAATATAAATGGATAGTCAGACAGGAATACATATGGATAGTCAGACAGGAATATAAATGGATAGTCAGACAGGAATACATATGGATAGTCAGACAGGAATATAAATGGATAGTCAGACAGGAATACATATGGATAGTCAGACAGGAATATAAATGGATAGTCAGACAGGAATACATATGGATAGTCAGACAGGAATATAAATGGATAGTCAGACAGGAATATAAATGGATAGTCAGACAGGTGGACAGACAGATGGACAGACGGATAGTCAGACAGATGGACAGACGGATAGTCAGACAGGTGTACAGATGGACAGACGGATAGTCAGACAGGTGTACAGACCGATAGTCAGACAGGAATACATACGGATAGTCAGACAGGTATACAGATGGATAGTCAGATAGGTGTACAGATTGACAGACAGGTGGATAATCGGACAGGGACACAAACGGATTGTCAGACAGGTATACAGATGGATAGTCAGACAGATGGACAGACAGACAGATGGATGGATGTATAGACAGACAGGTAGACAGATGGACACACGGATAGTCAGACAGGTATACCGATGGATTGTCAGACAGGCACACAGACGGATTGTCGGACAGGTAAACAGACGGACAGACAGACAGGTACAAAGACCTGTCTGACTTGCTGCCTAACCCTTTTTGAGGCCCAAGGCAGAATTTGTTCTGTGAGCGTGCATGTTCTCCTAATATTATTAGTATTAAAGTATTAATACCAATACATGCTTCCTGTTGGCAGTATATGTGCAAACAGCGCAGAAAATGTAAAAGCATTTAAAATAAGCTACTTTAACAGAAAGTAACATTTTCTCTTCTTCAAACTTTATCTCCAAAACCACCTCAATATTCCTCGTCCTGTCCATTGATACTAAATATTTCAGACTCATATAGATTCGGACGGAGAATTTCATGCAGTCATTTTGTTCGTATGCACATTTTCGGAGCCTACTGACACCAGGGAGCGGTGTCGCTATATATCATGCAATATACTGGATGACTACTGAGATTAGGAAGGCGTAAAATTCAAGTGAAAAAATAATCAATTCATTTTAATTAGGTTTTGTTGTCCACATTCATTCTTGTTCAGCGTCTAAAAGGCCTGCTTTGTTTATGTCTTCCATTCATGCAGAATTTAAGCAGTTACAACTTAAAAAGTTACCTGGCTTTCGCTGGAATTTCAACCTGCTGACCCTTTTTGAAAGTGGACAAAATCCGGATTAAGCCAGAGACTAAAGAATGAAAGTGCAGAGTTGCACCAGCAGCAGTCTGTGAGCTGAAATGATTCCCTCACCAAACAGGAAGTTATGTTTTCGCCACTGCATGTTTGTAGGGATTTGCACAAACTACCAAACAGGTATAAAAAAAAGTTTTAGTATTGTGTTGCGATTACGCAGTGAATTTTCACATTGCGACATTTTGTGATTTATTGAAAAAAAATTATTTTGACATTAAAGGCTCCGAAAATGAAATTACTATTTCAAATATTTACATGGAATCATTTTTCTTCTATGCTTCAAAGCTTTAAATCACGTCTGAAATCTTAAACACCCTGAGAGGATATCCTTCTAGAGTTTAATTTCAGCAGATTTGAGACTTGTGATAACTTCTATCTCCGTCTCATCGTACATCCATGGAATTACGACGCTCAGATAAATACCGGCATTCCGGTTTTCCATTTTTATGTTCTGCTTTACAATCGGTGGCCCACAGATAGAAGCTTCATTAATCCTGAGGGTCTGTTTGGCCGCTACAGCAGCTCAAACAATATCAGCAAAGTGACAGTGGCAAAAGTAAGATAAGTGTTATTATCCTAAATACACAAAGATACACATGTTAGAATAAGAGAAGAATGGACATATGCATATAGAGTATACAAACATGTGTACGGTTGTCAACAGTTAAAGCTGGATCGGGGTTGCTGCAGGAGGTGACACTGGTTACCAACATGTTTACTTCTGCTGATAGTGTATCTGTGCAGAGAGATGTCCTCTAGGCCACGATTTGAACCCCGACAAGAAGGCAACTTCCTGTCTGCTTAGCTGACAGCCTCAAATGGAAAGATTTTGCAGGATTTGCATTGGTTTGATCTTTTAATGGCATTTACCCCTAGATTAAGTTCATCTTTATGCCAAATGGGCTAAAGAAATTCTTTATAACTTCAAAACTTTACTAGCGGTCATCAATATTGTTTCATAATTCCCTTCAAGCAGTGCAATGATTTGAATCCCAAAACTAAAGCTTCATATTTCCCAGAGGGTTCATTCATGGAGTATGGAAGACACCAGCACATAAAGTGCCTCTGTTCTATAATGTCTGCCAGAAGCTCATCCAACTGGGGATGGACATGAGCATGCTCACGGTGGAATGAGGTTACAAATGTCCTATTTTTGGCTGTGCCTCTGATACCCAAACCACCCGCCAACAGATTCTGCTGCTACAGCAGAAGTAGAATCTATAGACCAAGCTGTCTATTAATGTAATCATTCAATAGATGACTTCATTAACTTTAAACCGTGAGGGGTTTCTCTTAACGTTGCTTTGAGATTGATGCTTCATAATTGCAAATTACCTTAATTTGTTATAACTAAATAAAGCCTTTACTTTAATAGTTCTCGTTTGAGCTGTTATTATAAAACATGCATTGTAAAGCGGTCTTTTCCGAATTCTAAACTAAGTTATGAGTAATGATTTTATTCAACAAGATAGAAGTTATTCACATCCCAAATCACCAGCAAGAGAAACTATTTGTCTGATCTCAGCATCCAGATGTTCCAACTTCAGCAACAACTGGATAACTGGTGGTCCGTCTCTGACATAAGAAATTAGATCCACCACTGCAGCTCAGTGGGGTTCCGGTCCAACACTGCAACTCAGTTGCGTTCAGATCCGGACTCTGACTAGGAGACATTCTGAGGTAATAATAATAATAATACATTTCATTTATAATGCACTTTACATTTGGATCAAATCTCAAAGTGCTACAAAGTAAAAGCAGATAAAAGCATCAATAAAAAAATTAAATAATAACGATATAAAAACATGACCAAAAAGCAGCAATGTTAATTAAAGTTTTAGGTTCTGCTAAAAAGGAAAGTTTTAAGTCCTTTTTTAAATGTTCACAGAAGAGATGACCCCACTTCTGTGAAGGTTCTCTATTTTTCCAGGTCTTGTCGGTGTGTAGATGATGTGTCTCGCTGGGGATCTGTGGAGTCTTAGAAGCACCATGGAACCTTTCCTAGACTGATGGACCTCAATCACCTTTTGGAATTTCTGTTGATTTTGGCATAGTGTGCTGCTGATGAGACCAAGGAACCCACTTCCTGCTTCTGAAGATTGTCTACTGATGAAATTATATGGTTGAACAGGGCTGTTAGTGGTCAGGTCTGTTGGGTCAAGTTCTGCTAGAACCAGTTCTTCATGCATGTTGGCAGTTTTTAGGGTTTATTCTCTGGGGTGGGCGTCTCTATTTTCCTGGAGGTTCTCGAACACCCAGCTGGTGTCAGTGAACCTTTCAAGTTCAATAAATAAAATGATCATGCAAAACCTGTTATTTGTGTTGAATCAGAGTGCTTTTATCTGATGTTAAATTTTGATAGATCTGCCACACTTTTGTATCATTTAGAAAAAAACGTATTTTCGGGATCATGTGTTTGTGTTTTGCAGCATTGACTCCATCATGTTGGTGGAGGAGGGGTTTAGCATGATGAGTGTGGATGCCAGCGACAAAATGCTCAAGTATGCACTGAAGTCCAGATGGGAGAGGAGAAAAGAACAAGCCTTTGACCAGTGGGGTACTGATACTTGGGTTTTTTTTTAGGTTGAATTTTGTTTATGTTGAAAAATCCCCGATGCGCTCATCAGCTTTGACACTCTCTTGTTTTCCTCTTCATCCTTTACCCTTGCCTCAGTGATTGAAGAGGCCAACTGGCTGACTTTACCTGAGGACGTTCAGAAACCCGAAGATAGCTTTGATGCTGTTATCTGCCTTGGCAACTCATTTGCCCACTTACCGGACTTTAAAGGTACTAATCTTTTCATTGGTCAGAATTTCCAATTACTTTTGGATTCAAAATTACAATCAAACTAAGTGTATTATATGGAATTTATTCAAATAAAATCTATCCTTGATTTGATGTTTCTGAGAAATCTGTTCTCCATAAACAACAAATGTTAAGATTTAATGGTAGAATATTTTGTTGATGTTGGGTTATCGCGTTGCATTGCTCTCAGGTGACCAGAGTGACCAAAAGTTGGCCCTTCAGAACATTGCCAGCATGGTCCGTCCAGGTGGGATCCTCATCATTGACCACCGCAACTACGACTACATCCTGGAAACAGGCCGAGCACCACAGGGCAAAAACATCTACTATAAGGTACCTTTTTTTTGGGTTGCTACGTCTCCTAGTCCTTTACTGATGGATAGCCAAAGACAAAGGTAGAATCGAACCTGTGGCCGCTGCTCTATGACATCTCAGCCTCTGCGCGTGGGCCAACTGCTCTAAACAGGGCCGGAAAGAGTTTTTCAGAGGCTGATCGGTACGACTACATCTCCAGGAAGGCAGTCAGGAGAAGTTTTAGCTTGTGTGGTGTCCTGGGTGAACCTCCCTTTTAACGTTCCCTCCCTTTTTTTGTTCTCATTCAACTCTTTGTAACTTTAGCAAAGGACAGATTGATTGTGAGGAATTTGTGTTTGTCGCAGAGTGACCTAACTCAGGATATCACCACCTCGGTGCTGTGGGTCAACAATAAGCCTCACATGATCACCCTAGACTACACCATCCATGTGCCCACTGCCGCCGTCCTCAGTCTTCCCGAAGTCAGGTAGGTCAGAGCACCAAGCACACACCTTGTCCCATCAGCGCAGTGACGGTTCAATCCAGAAATGTTTAAGTCACAACCCACTGCCGACCGTCATGGCACTGAAGTTTTGATTCAGGATAGTCTGGTGGGTGAGAGGACTGGGTAAAATTTTGGAATATTCTGTTGTTCAGGGGTATACAGGAACATTATCCGTCCCCTTCATCTGTCCACAATGTTTTGTTTCTGGTGTACCAATCAGAAACTGTCTAATACTTGTTCACAGATTTGCACTCCGGTCAATAAGATCATGAAGGGGTGCATTCTGCTTTGTGAAGGAAGATTTATCCTTTTTTTATTTGTTTCTGTAGTTACTATCAAAACATCTATCTAGACATCCATTTCCTCAACTGGATATTCTTCTTTCCATCTATCAGACATCCACCCATCTTGACATCCATCAATCCAACTAGACATCCATCTATCTACACATCCATCCATCTATCTACACATCCATCCATCTAGACATGCATCCATTTATCCAGACATCCATCCATTCATCTAGACAGCCATCTATCTAGACATCCATCCATCCAGTTTTAAAGCGGTTCGTTACCCTAACCCCTAACCCTAAAGTGCATTATAAATTAAATGTATTATTATTATTATTATTATATAAACATCCATTCCTCTATACAGACATCCATTCATTCATCTAGACAGCCAGTCAGCCATTCAATTAGAAATTCATCCTTCCATTTAGACATCCATCCATCCATCTATCTAACCATCCATATAGACATCAAGAAATCCATCCATCCATCTAGACATCCATCTACCTAGAGATAGATCCAGCGTTCATGATGAACACCCCACCCACAAGAATACTAACAGTATTAAGGCAGTAAATGATTCTGCAAAGCCAAACATATTTGTTACTCTTAAAACAAATTTCTATTATGTCTGAAGACATTACTTGGAATATTTTAGTTTTTTCTAAATTGGATGCTATCAGAAATATCAACCCATCCTTTCTAATGAAAAGCACACATTTTAAATATTTTCATCAATTCTCTATTCTTTCATCTAGCATCCTAACTTCCAAACATTTACAAATCCTTAGTTTTTCAGTGGATCATCAAACACTTGTGAATCGCTCACAGTTTGCCAAGAATAAGACGTTAAACATCATGAGGTTTTCAGAAAAGTTAAGGTTTTAGATTGCATGATGTTATCAGTGGAGTGGGCATGACTGAACCTGCTTCATCATCTTCTTCAGCTGCTGGTATTTCTCTGTATACTCCTTCCCCTTTAAAGCAATTCAGCAGTCAGAATTAACTCGGCATTTTTAGAAGGAGAAGAAGAAATCCTTCATTGAAAGGCTTCCATCTCTTTAGTGCTTCATAAACAGTTTACTATTCTCAGTTGTTTTTTCCACCTAGACGACCCTTGTTACGTTTTTAAGGAATTTCCTCACAGTGGAGGTCTTCAACAACCTCACCGTTCATGTGTTGTTTGTCTTCCTCAGTAAATTCCGTCTTTCTTACTACCCTCACCGCTTGGAGAACTTCAAAGCTTTGCTGAACGAGGCATTCAGTGGTAAAATGCAGCACAGCGTCTACGGAGATTTCAAGACGTACGTCCCGGGACAGGCCGAGGCACCGTGCTACTTTGTCCACGTTTGTAAGAAGACGGCCTAGGGCCCCCGCCATCCACTGCTCCCACATACTCTGATGTAGAGTCAAATTAACAGCTATCTGTTGAACCAAAAATGTTTTTCGGTCCACCAGGTTTTGCCCAAATTTGATTTGAATGTTTCAAATATTTTATTTTAGATCTGTTGTTAAAAATTAAAACATAATAATTGTTTAAACTTCAGTAGGGTGAATACATGAGCACTGAAATAATCCCTTTATTAATGATTAAAGGAATAGTTCACTATTATTTTCCTCTAGCGTATAGTGATATTTATCCATCCAGACCTGGGATTTGTATAGAGGTTTTCTTCTCAGTATCATCTCTTATCATCACCCAGACCTTCAAAAGTGAGATGTTTTCAGTCATTTAACATCACACGGGCGTCTTATTCTTAGACCCCTGTTCATTTGGAATGCACCCCTACTGTGATCTCCCAGATACCCAACTCTATCTACCCCCCTCGGGCATGAAATACTTCTTCATGCTTGTAATTCAGGTGTTAGATAACCTTTTTACTTTATTAAATATAGCTATAGGGGCTGGGGGGTTCAAAGGCTTTAGAACCAAAGACATCCTCCAAGACTAAACAAAATCACGGCTGAGCAGTACAGCGCCAGTCATTTTAGTTAGTAATACGAAGGTAAGGTGAGTAAAAGAAATCTGTAAATCTTCAGCAGCTCACCCAAACCTTGAATCGCAGTCTTGGCCGACAAACAAAACTGAATGTCAAATTAAAAAATTCCTCAAACAGAACAGTTGATGCGGGTCAATGGCAATAAAGTTGAAATGAATAAGCCATCCACGCAACAATATTTAACAGAACAAATCAGAGATTAAGTGACATTTTCAGCCCATATGCTGCCTGTTTTAGAACCAGAAAATAAAACTAGTACGTACATTTTAAAACATCCAAATCAATCTGGGCATCAAGAAAAAATGTTTTAAAGTTGAATCACTAGGTAACTTTCAGATCCTCCACCACGTGCATCCTGATACATCCACAAAAAAAAGTACACTGCTTCTGACAGAGTGGACGATTAGTGGTTGATTGCTCAAAAGAATAACTAAATGCAATTAATAAATAAACACCTTTTCTAAATATTTTTATCAAGTGGAACCTCATCACTTGACAGAGTACTAAATTACATAGTTTTTGCACATGAAGGCTGCTGCAGATTAAGAGATGACCTCCTGTGTAATTCAGGCTGCAATCTGGAATTTCACCACTAGATGTCACAATATTTTACAATGCACCTTCAAATGAGCTCTGGTAGCCAACCTGCAGTCCTGTTAAGGCCCACCAGGGGACCAAATCACTCACAATTTCACCACGAGAGTCTTACCACACACATAAAATGTATTTTTTCTGAGTGTTACCTTTCTTTACATCATGTCTTTGGATATTTCAACGCATTGACTGTCATTCGTCACATTTCCAGCTTTGTTTTACTTAAATGTAATATTGCACAATCATCAGTTTGTACCATCAACCTCCGTTAGTCCAGTTAAAGTTACTCTTTGACTACCTCACCAAATAACCACCTACCAGCGACCGAGCTAAATCACCTCTGACCTCTTTTCTCTAACGAGCTTCTTTAATTCAACAGTCCACTTTGATCTGACCAATGCTGCTTTTAGAACTTTACCTTTGGGCCATTAATGACCCAACAACAGACAGGGAGGGATTATCACTGATTGTAGGAGATGAAATAAGTCCTATTGAGGATCCCTCCACAGCTATTTCAGAGGGGGTTTTGACAATATTTGGAATTTCTTTATTTTTCTACTGAAAGAAATACATATGTGACTGTTTAACTGTGCTAAGCATTCTATGGCTCAGAAATGACTGAGGTCCACCAAAAACGTGAATAAAAAATGCCTCAGAACCAATTATGGGGGCTACCTACCAAAGAGGTAGTTTTCTGGTGGCTAGTTAGTCTGCAGGATCCTGATGGTTTTAGATTTCATTTCCATGAAACGTGATGGAAAGACCAGAATGGAATCCAGTAAATTTGGATGCAGATCCGGGTAAAGGGGCTGATCCAGGATTTTATTTCTCACCTCTTGGGGAAACACATCATGCATGCTTCGGGAGTTGATATCTATGAGGGTTTGCAATCTGGTGCCCATTCAAATAAAAGTCCAGATCCTGCTGATTTAAACATTTGGCTGTTAGAAAATTTTAGATTGTTGTTATGAACTTCATTTTAGAAAATGTTCTGCCGACTGTGGGGTTTGCAATCTACCACAAGTGCAGTTTGGGAGCGGGATCAACCGTAGCTTCAGAGCGCAGGAAGGATGATGGAATGTTTGTGTGGGTTTGAAAGTTTATGTAAAGGTAAATCTATTCATCTGAAAGTTGTTTAAAAAACAAAAGTGAAAAAACAGCATTGATTATTATTTAATTTGTTTGCATGAAATAAATATTTGAAATGAGTGACTTCTGTATCGTGTGTTTTTTTTTTTATTTGATGGAGTGACGTCTGTGAAAAGATTTTGTTTTGCCTGGAAACATTCCGGGGGTATTTCAGCAAGTGGGTTTAAGAAAAAACTGAGTTTGTTAAGCCTGAGATGAGGGAAGCTCTGGGTTTAAGCCTGAGATGAGGGAAACTCCAGGCTTTCCATTCCAGAGAGCGAGCTACGTTAAACTCTGAGTCAGTTGCCATCGTAACTTACTCAGTGAAGCTAACCTGCTTGCTGGCAAAGCCTGATTTTATTCCTGACTCCTCCTCCTGAGCCTGAAGCAGAGCTGTCAGACATGACTTGTCCATCAATCATCTGTCAGATTCTAGAATGAAGTCAAGAGAAGACTGAGACCCAGATTGAACCTGCTATCATTCCACGATTTATCTGAAGGACATCCTCCAGACGGCCCTCTTTCAAGCGAACCTCTCCGGCCCGTCCCAGGGGTTGAGGTTATACTCAAGCGATCCTAGATGAAATCTAAAATTCCTCCAGTGAGTTCTGGTTTCACCCAGGATTAACTCTGGATCAGAATTTAATTCTTTGCTACTTTCCCGTGCGCTTAGTTTCCTTAGATGAAAAACAACTGTTAAGTATAATTTCACCAGCATTCACATCAACCTTCAGAGAAGATGCAGTCCAACTAGTAACCTTCACTCAGGCAGCAGTTTTCTCTCCTCATCCGATGAAACCGCATTTCTCTTTTCTACTAAATATCTGCTGGTGAGTGCGTTTAAACTTCCTGTTCAGATGGCGTCAAGTTTGGTGGCCATGGCATCTCACTGGTTACAATGTTGAATCACAGTATGTGAACAAACAAACTCAGATTTGATTGAACCAACTCAGATTCAGTGGATTAATCAAGCCAGAGCTCTAGGATAAACCCGGTTGGTTAAGTCCGTTTCCGAAAATACAGAACGATTACTCGTGTTAAAACTGAAATGTTGTTATGCTGTTTGTTATCATCTTGTTCATGTAACATAAAAAGACGTAAGCAGAAGAGTAACGCTGCTTTCTCAAAAAATGTGATGCAAATTTTTTGAGGCTTGATTACAAAGAAGTCAATATAAAGCCGCTGCTGACCCAGAAGAACATTACTGCTGCTCTGAATTCACCCAAAACACACTTTGAGGACCCTCAGAGCTTCTGGGAGAATCTTCTCTGGACTGAGAGTTTGAAAGTTGAAAGGGTCCCGCTCCATCAGGTTTGAAACCAAACGCAGCATTCCACCAGAAGAACATCATACCTACGGTCCAGCATAGAGGTGGACGTGGTACGTTGTGGAGATGCCTTCTGGAGAGGCTTAGTTTAAGTCTGTACTTCAACCCCACAATGTTTCTGCCTGAAGCAGTTGTGGCGAGAAGCGTGGGTCAAGATTCGACCACAGGGATGTCAGATACGGATCTCCGGATCTCCAGCAATGCAGGTGTTGCTGCTGAAGATGGAACATCTAAATATTAAAGTCAAAGGGGTGAATACTTCTTCATGCTTGTGATTCAAGTATTAGAGAACCTTTTTGCTGTATTAAATATAACAATATTATTATACTATAAACTTACATTTTTATAGTTTGTACACACATAAATAGAACAAGTCAGGAGGACTTGACTCCTTATTGCACAGTAATCGTTTATTTGACGATTACTGGTCAATAAGGAGGTGAAGATCTTTGTAGCCAATATACTTGTTTTGGCAATGGATACGCTACTCCTAAAATCTACAGGAAAAACTACATGCAATAAATAGGTTGGACACTAGATGACGGCGTGACTCTAGGAATACAGTAAAAATCTCAGTTGATTCGAAGGTTATTTATCATCTGTCTCTTACACTTAATCAAAACAAGCTTTATAGTCCCTTCTGATGATAGTGACTATCGTCTGGTCGCTCCCAGACATAATGACATTCTTCTATCTTCATTTGCACTTTTACGGGGTGATTAAAACTGATAAGAACCTTTTTTGTTTTCCTTTTCTAGAAAATGCCCCAACAAATTAACACTCAAGACCTCTAGAAAGTTCTCAACCCTAATAAAACCTGTAGTTTTATCTACTCGACCTCTGCTCGCCGTAATCTAGCATGACTTCCCTGCAGCGGGGGTCTGGAGCTCATCTAATTCTGTGTCTCCATGGTGTGCTATCAGATGCCGGGGTAGACAGCCACGTGAGGAGCAGATACACAAACCAGATGTGAGGACCGTTTGCCAGATGTGGCTGCACTACTCCAGTTAAAGTGGTCAACCATGGCCGCCGTTACTGGGGAGGATCACTTTTGCCGTACGCCACTGGCCAAATCAAACAAAAACAGCGAGAACGGAGAGATGGAATGGCTGGTGAGGAGATTAGTTTTTATTAAAACAGATGATTGTACCCAAGAGCTTTTGACGGAAAGACATCAAGTTAGATAACCATTTTTACCATCATTAGTCCTTGACACCAAGGATTGATTCAGTTTGTACTTGAAAGAAAAGTTATTCCCCCTTTGTTGATGTTGATGCATCTCAAAATGTACTCCTAAAATCTGGATTTTCTGGCCCCAGACCTGGAGGTGGTTTGATCCAATTTTCAATACTTCTCTTATAAACCTACAGGATATATGACAAGACTGTTTTTTGACAATTACACATCCAGTAAAGGTTTTAGCTTAATCTCACCTACCCTAGTAATCATGTTTGCACACCGCTGTGATGACGTGGTTGACGGTTTCTTCAATACTCTTGTTTATACAAGACTAAACTGTGTCAGATATTCAAAGTAAATTTAATATACACAAAACACAAGTTTAGATGTTGATTTTATCTATTACACACAATAAGGTTCTCTAACGCTCACTAGGTCTGTGTGATAGAGGTTCTGCACCCTCAGAAACCAAACCAAAAAACTACCATCTGCACGAAGAACTGATTCCAGCTGGACTAATCCAACCTAGACCGGATCCCAACCAGCCCTGTTCATCCACATCATCATTTCAGTAGACCATCTTGAGAAGCAAGACTTTGGATCCTAGGTCTCACCAGTAGCAAACTATGACAGAATCAACTGAAGGTTGGGGAAGGGGTTCCAAAGTAAGGTTCTGGGACTCCACAGATCCACAGTGAGACACATCATCTACACATGGAGAAGACCTGGAAGAATATAGAGAACCTTCACAAAAGTGGTCCACATTCCAGAATTCCTCCGAGAGCACGGAGAAGGTTCATTTAGGAAGTCACAGAAGATCCATTACCTCCTTCCCACAGAAATAGAACCAGATGCTGGATCCGAGCCGGCGCTAGTGCCGGTTCTCCCTTGGTTCAATGTACTAAGGCCTCGTGTTCCCCCTGGCTAGAGAACCGCATCATTGCATCACTACTTACATATTGGATACGTCTCCGTTTTCCCAGTAAACCCTAGCGCTAAAACCTTAACAACAATGGCATACATACACATTATACATATATATATATATATATATATATATATATATACAGACTTTATTTATATATATAAAGACATGTACGCACACAGGTCAAGAATCTGGTCTGTTTTCAACAAATTGATAGACACACAATGATAAAAACAAGAGAGAACACAGAAGAAAACAAGTTGACTTAATGTCAGATTGTGTCAGCAGTTTTGTCTGTCCAGCAACCGGGATTTGAGATGTTTAGTAAATGAGCTGAGGGTGGGCAGATAACCTATAACAGTGGGTATTGTATTCCAAGTCTGAGAGGCAAGACATGAAAACACTACCCGTCCAAAGGTGCTTCTTCTAAATGGAACCAGACACTCACCTCTGGAACTTGCCCTGTTCCACCTGTTTTCATTTTCCTCTTTCTTTAAAATCCCTGTAACGGAGCAGGGGATAGTCCACGGAGGATTTTAAACACCAGGATAGAGTCTACATATTTAATCATATTTTCCCAGCTCAATAAATCCTGTTTTTTCTACATCGTGCTGTGATAATAGGTTTTTGTTTTAAATCTTAAATTTTTAGAGCTAGTTTGTATAATGTTTCAACTGGTTTTAGAGTGGTCTTGGATGCTAGTGCCCAGCTTGTCATACAGTACGTCATATGTGATACGAACATTGCATTAAAATACAGTTTAGCTGATTCAAGTGTTAAATTCCTGTTAAGTTCCTGTAAATTAAGTATATTGTAGCAGAAAAGTTGTTTATTTTCAAAGGGTTAGATTTAGGGTTCTATAAGTGCCATTTAAGTTGAAAGATTTTTACAAAATCCAAACTGATGATTATAGAGTATGTTGTATATATTCAAATATTTAAAGATTCTTATATACACTTTTATTTCCAAAATTTTTGCGAGATGTACTGCATTTTTGGTGATAATTTGTTAAGGAGCCTTCATCACCTGATTTGAATAGTGGAATAACTTAAGCTATTTTTAAGGCATTAAGGTGTGACACCAGTTCCATGGATGAGGTTAATATGAATGTTAAAGGCTCAGTATTTGGAGACAACAATTCTTTGGGGGGTTCCGATAAGAAGGCCGCCTAGGGCAGACACTTGTACAGAGGCTCTGAGCACATGTCCATATATTTACTTTTATTTTACCCATATTACCGCTACAGGTTACAAAACTGTGAACTTGCAAAGCAAGTTAACTCAAGATAACGAGCTGCTGCATCAATGTCAGGTAAGCACAAAGCGACGTCGTAAAAAAGAAAGACAGTCTGTAAACGACTCTACCAAACTAGCTAACGTTAGCAACAGTAAGCCATTCTCAGAGAAGTTGGATGAGGACATGGCACTTTCCATCTCAGCGCTGAAGTCCAAACTAGAGA
Organism: Lophius americanus; assembly: GCA_037951165.1. Classification (NCBI taxonomy): domain Eukaryota; kingdom Metazoa; phylum Chordata; class Actinopteri; order Lophiiformes; family Lophiidae; genus Lophius; species Lophius americanus. Next base: position 54,681 of record JBBDHG010000042.1, read on the forward strand.
AAGCCGGTAGATTGGCTAATAAGTTGGTTTGTTTTTCTTATTTCTTATGGAAATGAACCATTTTTCTTTTTCCCTCAACACAGCAGGTTGTATTCATATTCAACACATTCAAAGTGTATTTGCAAAATCTAATATCTTCTGCTAAGTTTTTGTTTTATTTTTTCTCCTCTTCTTTGTCTTATTACTAGTTAATAACTCTGGACTGGTTCAGTTGTTTATTCTATATAAATCCGCTGCTCATGGTATTAAAAGGTTGCTCCTTGATTCCGCTCAGGTGTAAGTTAGGAAAATGCTCCTGCTACTTTCTAAATGGTAATTCTGTAGAAATCTTGTTATAACAGTTGGCAGTAATTATTTATTACATAATTGTAGTGTTAATGTTGTATATCGGAAATGCTCTCTGTTTCTGTCCACTAAAGGAGAAGGGAGTACTAAGGATAGTTGAGTCCTTCCGGAACACAAGAAGTGTGGGGGGTGTTGAAAATAAATTGTCACTATATCCAGAGGACCTGTTAGTTTGTGTATCAGATCCAAAACGAACCGTCCCTCATATCCTAAGTACTCTCAAACCTTTTGGTAAGTTTTCTGGGAGTAAGCTCAATATAGGAAAAAGTGACTTTTCTCATCAATCAACTGGCAAGGTATATCATGCGGCCTGAGCTGCCATTCACTCTCTCTTCTGCAACGTTTAAGTACCGAGGCGTCGTCATTTGCCAAAATATATCACTATTATTCCAAAATAATTTTTCGGAACGATCAACAAAGGTTGAGGAGGATCTTCAGAAGTGGAGTTGCTTGAAGATCTCGTTGGTAGGGAGGATACAGTCCATAAAAATGTATGTTGTTCCGTGTTATCTGTATCTATTCCAATGTTCAATTCCACTCTCTTCCTGCCTAGGTCCTTTTTTCATCAGATTGATGGAGTGATATCCCCTTTTGTATGGGGTAAAAAACCTCCGAGGCTTCAAAATTCTGCATTACAAAGAAACAGATCGGAGGAAGGCTTGGGTTTACCAAACTTTCAGCATTATTATTGGGCAAGTAACTTGCCTACTGGGTCTTCTTCAATTTACAGCAATCAGATCTTTTCAGGTATTATAAAATTCGGCACTTTTTCAAATCAATTACAACTCTGTTTCCTAAAGCCCTACCCTCTTCTGGAATCACTCAACTTCAGCCAATGACAGGTTTGACGAGGCGGCAAATGTCATTTCTATATGATCTCCTTCTAAAAGTCTTGTCTAGTCTCCTCTGAGACCATAAGATGACTAGCGCTTCCAACGTTGTGGCTTTGCAGGACTTCGGTGATGTTTTGTACATGCAGACATCTCTGCAGTGCTTACACAGCATCTAATGCAGCACTCTGAGGTTTCCCATTCGTTCTGAAGCCCTCAGCCGTCCCTGTGAGCCAGAGTTAGATGGGCTGCCTTGTCCCCCCACTGACGTGGGCCCCGGTATATTTGATCTAAACTTATATTCTGGGTGTCCTGACAGAGTCCATTTGATGAAGCATGGGAAGATATTGTTTTGGCTCCTCAGACTCATTCCTCCTGTCTGTCCCTAAAGTCTGTGCTGAATTTGGAAAAAGTCCTTCAAGTTTTCTGGGGGTTTTTTCTGGCTTCTTGGAACCAGATGTGAAATGTTCTGAATCTCAGAGTGCTGGGCTCATGGGATGCATTTGAAGCCATTTCAAAAGAACTGACTCCTACTTGATCCCCGACGTTGATACCTTGTGACAAACTGATGGTTATTTTAAGTCTAACGTTTTTCAAAATATATTTACAATTTGTTAATTGTTTTTTGTGTGTAACACTGTTTATTTTTGCTGCTGCCTGATTTGGCCAGGAAAAAAGAGCAGTTCTAGAATTAACTATATCTTCTTCTATTCATTATCCTACAGAGACCCAACAAATTCATCCATGAGAAGAAGATAGAGACAGAGGGGAGAAAAAACTCTTAATTGGCTGAAACATCCAACAGATCCAAGACTCAGGGTGGACGGCCTACTGCCAAGAGCTGTTAGGTTGGAAATCTTAAATGACTCCAATCCATATAGGTACAATGCAACTCCTTCTGATCTTTTCCTTACTTCTCCATCAGCTCCTTCTGACCATCTCTATACTTCTCCATCAGCACTCTCAAAGCAAACATCTCATCTGTAGAGCTCTTTCTTGTTCTGATCCATACTGCTGCTCAGATTGTCTCCTCTTACCTTAACCTCGCTTCCACAACTCTTTTCCAGATCGTGATTGTTTGGATCAACACTCCTCCATGGTGGTTATCATGTTATGGCTGATCAGAGCACCCCTTCAGAGATATGCTGAAGTCCAGGTATCCATGGGTCAGAGCTGTTTTGACTGCAAAACAGGGACCTATGCAGTATTAGGCAGGTGGTTATAATGTTATGGCTAAAACATTTATGGCAAAAGGGGAACCGTATTCAACATTTTACATCTCTGCCAACAAAAACGTCAACAGAGAAGTGAAGAGGACATTTAACGAGCTGAGACTAAGTGAGGGTGGAAAGAGGCCCAGGAGGTGGTGAGGGAAGAATCTCAGAGGAAAGTCCGACAGCGTCTCACTGCATCAAAAAGCTTCCAGCTGCCAGATGATGGTTTCCAGATGTTCGTAGAAGAAACAGGACGGGTGTGAAGGGAAGGAACAAAACTGTGATTGACTTCCACTTCTCTTTTATTCCTCTTCCCCTGAGGTTGCAGAGAGTAGCGGACTATGAAGGTGGAGAACCCGACTGTTCTGATCAGCCTCATAAACAACAGCAGAAAGATCCGGCAGGCTTAATGGCTCCTCACCGACTCAATCTACTGGTTCTTTGACAGTGTTGTCAAAGACTGATCTCCAGCTGTCAGGAGGGTCCAAGTCCAGGTGTTGCTGCTGAAGGTGGAAGTTTACTTCAGAAACACAAATGTTTTTTGCTGGTGTTGTTTTTAGATTTTTGGGACACTGTAGAATTAAATAATAAGAATAAAGTAGAAAATGACTCTAATGGAAACGGAACAAGTATAATCAAATCACTTCTAAATAAAACCAACAAAAACACTAAAATGTATAGACATTTAAACAAATGGAACGACCCCTCTGAACCAGCAAGTAAAGGAGAGCATTCATGGACCACCAACCTCCGCTGGGGGTTTCCTGTATAAATAGGATCCCACGACATGTAGACCCGCCTAAACCGGACCCGTGTGGTGCTGTAGGGGATATTAAGACTGGTGAAGCAGCGGGTTCTGACGCACCTCCAACAGAGTTCTAGAAAACCTATAAAATATAGCATTTTCCATCCATCCATCCATCCATTCATTCATTCACTTATTCATCCATTCATTCATCCATCCATTCATTATCCTTCAATTTATTCATCCGCTCATAATCCAGCTATCCAGCCATCCGTTTATTCTTTCATCCATTCATTATCCTGCTCAGATAACTCCATTCCGTCCTTTTGCTCTGACGTGCGCACTATCGCGTCTCAGACACGTCATCAGAATGCTGCAGCCTTTCCCATTACTGTCAATGGACTTTCCTCGTTAAAATCATCCACTGTGCGGGTTAGAAAACGTGGAGTGGATTTCAGTGTTCTTCGGCCAATACTGAGACTCCCTGCTCCATCTAGTATTAAAATCGAACTCTTTAATTCACAATCTCTCACAAACAAATCATGCCTCATACATGACCACATCCTGGAGAAATGTCTGGACGTTATGTGCCTTACAGAAACCTGGCAACAACCAGATGATTTTTCTGTCCTGAATGAGACCTGTCCCGCCGGTTACTCTTACCTCCAGAAAGCCCGCAGCACTGGTCGTGGTGGTGGTCTGTCTGTCACCTACCGCAGTGATTTGGACTTGTCTCCCCTGCCGTTGCCAGAGATCTCTTCTTTTGAATGCCTGGCATTTAATTGTAAACCCCCTTTCTCCATGACCATACTTCTAATCTACCGGCCACCCAAACCAAACCCAGCCTTCATCTCTGAGATGTACAACCTTTTGTCGTCATTTTACACAACCTCTGCCAATATTTTAGTTCTTGGAGATATGAACATTCATGTCGACTCCCCTGCATGTCGTTTTGCTTCCGAATTTCTCCAACTACTGGATTGTTGTAATCTCAGGCAACTTGTCGATGTCCCCACCCACATCAAGGGGCACACTTTGGATCTAGTCATCACTGACTCTGCTCCTCTCAGCAATCTTCTTGTGCACGATCTGGGTGTGTCCGACCACAAGGCCGTCTCCATGGAATTGTCGCTTTTGTCATCCCTCACTAAGCCCAAACGTCAAATCTACTTCAGGAATCTGAAAAACATCAACCCAGAAACCATGAGAGTCGACCTCCAGCATCTTCTTTCTGCCAACTTTGTATCAGCAAATGACTCAGTAGATTTCTCCAATAAATCCCTGAGTAGCATCCTGGATCGTCACGCCCCCGTAAAAACTAGAACAGTCACCTTCTCCCACTCAGCCCCCTGGTTCACCAGCGAGCTACGGAAAATGAAGGCAGCTGGGCGTGTCCTTGAGCGGCGTTACAAGGCTTCAGGTCTTACTGTCCACAAGCTAGCCTTTCGGGAACACCAAAAGGTCTACTCAAAGTCCCTTAGAGAGGCTCGGTCACTGTTCTACTCCAACATCATCAAAACCAGTCCTGGAAATTCTAAGCAGCTGTTTTCCACTATCAATCATCTTCTTAAACCACAAACTCTCCCACTTACAGAAATGACAGAAGAGCACTGTAATAATTTCATGGCTTTCTTCAAATCAAAAATTGACTCAATCCGTTCTGTCCTTTCTGGTTCCTCCTCTCTACCTATCCAGTCTGCTTACTCACAGTTTGAGATCTCCCAGCCTCTAAGGTGTTTCCCTGAAATCTCACAGCAGGAGGTTGAGGTTTTCATCAGGACAATGAAATCCTCCACCTGTGCCCTCGACCCCTTTCTTACGGCCCTAGTGAAAACTAACATCTCTTCCATCAGTCTCCTGATCACCGCTGTTATAAATAAATCCCTCCAGGCCGGCTTTGTTCCATCTGCCCTAAAAGCCGCCATAATCAGACCACTCCCGAAAAAACCTACTCTCGATCCAGAACTTTTTGCTAATTACAGGCCCATTTCCAAACTCCCATTCCTCTCCAAAGTTCTAGAAAAAGTAGTTGCTGCCCACCTCCAGGACCACCTCAAATACAACAACCTTTTTGAAACCTTTCAGTCTGGTTTCCGCTCAGCCCACAGCACAGAAACAGCTCTGCTTAGAGTCACAAATGACCTACGGATGGCAGCAGATGCTGGTTCACCTTCCCTCCTGATTCTCCTTGATTTGTCTGCTGCCTTCGACACAGTTGACCATGGAATACTCCTACACCGCCTAAATCACACCACTGGACTCACTGCCACTGCCCTAAATTGGTTTCATTCCTACTTCACTGACAGAACAGATAACGTTTCCCTTGGAAGTTCAAAGTCCCGGACACACACCGTCACCTTTGGAGTCCCCCAGGGATCAGTCCTTGGCACCATTCTCTTCATACTATACATGCTCCTCCTTGGCCTTGTCATCAGTCGATATGGACTCTCATTCCATTGTTACGCTGATGACACGCAAATCTACATAAAAACTGACACATGTTCCTCCTCAGCCTCTCCATCGTCATCGTCATCATCATCTCCCCTGTCAACTCTCCGCGCTTGTCTGGAGGAGATAAAGGTGTGGATGAAAAACAACTTTCTCCAGTTGAACAGCTCCAAAACCAAAGTTATTTTAATTGGCACCCCTCATCAGACCCAGTCTTCCTCCATAACCAGTATTACCTTCTCTGGTCATGACATTCCCCTCTCTTCATCAGTCACCAACCTCGGTGTAAGATTTGACCCTCAACTCACTTTTGAATCCCACATCAAACACATCTGCAAGATGTCCTTTCACCATCTTAGAAATATTTCGAAACTCCGTTCTTCACTCACCTTGAGTGATGCTGAAAAGCTGGTCCACGCTTTCGTCTCCTCCCGACTGGATTACTGTAACGCACTTCTCATCGGGATTCCTGATAAAAGTCTTCAAAGACTTCAGTATGTTCAAAACAGTGCTGCAAGGATCCTGATGAGAGTTCGTAAACACGAAAATATCACCCCTGTTCTTCATTCCCTTCATTGGCTTCCCATCTCCACCAGGATTGATTATAAGATCTCTCTCCTCACTCACCAGTGCATCCATGGTAACGCCCCCCCCTACCTGAAAGAACTACTCACCCCACTGACCTCGACACGATCCCTCCGTTCTACCCAGTCATACCGCCTCCTCCTTCCCCGGACTAAGCTCAGCACCATGGGTGATCGGGCCTTCTGTTCTGCTGCCCCTCGTCTGTGGAATGCACTCCCTGGACCATCTCAGGGCTCCACAGATGACTGACACATTTAAAAAAGGACTTAAAACTTTCCTTTTTAGCAGAACCTATAACTGTAATTAACATTAATGCTTTTGGTCATGTTTTTATATAGTTATTATTTTATTTTTTATTGATGCTTTTATCTGCTTTTGCTTTGTAGCACTTTGAGATTTGATCCAAATGTAAAGTGCATTATAAATTAAATGTATTATTATTATTATTATTATTATTATTATTATCCATCCATTCATTCACCATCCATTATCTAGCTATTCATCCATCCACTCATCCATTCATTCATCCATTCATTCATCCATTCTACATCCATCATCTGTCCATTCCTTATCCATCAATTTATTCACCCATTACCATCAATTCATTCATCCATCCATTCATTCACCTCTCCATTCATCCATTCGCCCATCCAGCCATCCATTCCCCATCCATCCTTCTATCATCCATTCATCCATGCATTCATCCATCCATTCACCCATCCATCACACATTCATCCACCTAACATCAATCCATCCATCATCCATTCGCCCATCCATTATCCATCCGTCCATTATCCATCCAACTTTTATCCATCCATCCATCTTACATTCATCCATCCATCTATCTAACAACCATCCATTCATCCATATTCATCCATCAATATATCATCCATCCATACATTTTCCATCCATCATTCGTCCATCCATCGTCCATCCATCCATCAATCGTCCATCCATCCATCCTTGCATCTATCATCCATCCATTATCCATCCGACCTTTATCCATCCATCTATCATACATCCATCATACATTCATCCATCCATCCATGCATCTAACAATCATCCAGTCATCCATTATCCACCAAACCATCTATCATCCATCCATCCATTCACCCATCCATTATCCAGCCGTCCTTTATCCATCCATCTATTATCCATTTATCCGTCCATCTGTCTGTGTATTTGGGAGGAATGAAGTGAAGGAATTGTGAAGACAGCAGTAGAAAGGGGAGAAAAGAGGAGAATCCTAACAACATGTTTGAAGCTTAGACAGACGGAGGTGGGTTTGTGTGTGTGTGTGTGTGTGTGTGTGTGTGTGTGTGTATTGGGAATGAGGCTTTCGAGCCAATTTGAGGACCTTGTGATGCAAAACCAGTCGTCGGCAACAGACAGTTGCCATGGCAACAGAGAGCTGCCAAAGTTCTTGTTGACAAATTAACAGATGACGACTCCTCGGCACCATCTGTGTGTGTGTGTGTGTGTGCGTGTGTGTGTGTGTGTGTGTGTGTGTGTGTATGTGTGTGTGTGAGAGAGAAAAGAGTGTGTGTGGGTGTGTGAGAGAGAGAGAGAAAGAGAAAGAAAACGTCTTAACCCTAACCCTTAAAAAAAATTACATTACAATATTTATTTGGCATAATTCGTTATAATCGTTGTAAAAAAAACCATGTTTGATAAAAAACATTATGTAGAAATGTTGAAAATACTAACGTCATGTTAATGTTAGAATTACTGACAAAATGAAAAGAGAAGATTAAAGTAGTTTAAAATAGTATTAGTTTATAACCCCCTAACCTTTTGTCAAAAATCTGTTGAACTCCGTCATTTTCTCTGGACCCCTTCCTATCCGACCGGCGCTGAAATCATCATTTAGCCGTTGGTCTGCTGGAATATTGTAACCCTCTGGGGAAAAAATGGTCTGATTAGGAGAGACGACGTCCGTCCCAACGTTGATGGAGAAGCTCTCTGATCCATGAGAGCAACGATGACATACCAAAGAGTTGATGACTTCACAGAGTTGATAACTTCACACAGCAGCTTATTACTCTTCACTGATAGAACATCAGAGCAATCTCAAGGTTCTGTTCAGCTCTGTAGCCAGGCGGACTGAGAGTCAGAGCTTGAGCCTCGTTATCCTAGAACCGTCAGTAGCAACATCATACGCTTCTTAAACGAAAGAATTCAACTTATTCGAGACAAAAATTCACAACCTCCAGCCTAGACCCCATCCCTAAGAGAACCTGTCTCCTAGAACCCGTCTCTACAAGAACCTGTCTCCTAGACCCTTATATTTAGCTACTCTCTATTAGAAATCATCAATCGTCTTTAAAAGCAGGCTCTGATTGGTCGGTGTGATGACGATGTCCTCTCTTGCCTTCTCACAAACACTGCCACTGTTGACTTTTAGATCCAAGTCAGCAGAGGAGAAGGCAGAGTTTTTTTTGATCAACATTTCTTTTACTGATGTTTGGCTGACAACATCACATGAAATAAAGCAGAGCCGCTCTTTTGTTTTTGAATGCAACACGTCTTCCTTTCTCGGATACTAACATCGCTCGTCTCCTTTTAACTGCTATTAAAACACTGACCACTAACGGTTGAGTCAGTGAGAGAAATGACACAGGCTGCTTCTCGATGTGACAAAGTTCAGGCTCCTCTGAACTTTTATTTTCTGTCTCACACTAAACTGTCGGATCGTAAACAAAGAAAGAAAGAACAGGTTAGAAATAATTATTTAATTTAAAAACAAATGTTCTTAGAGACTTATTTCACCGGCATGAAAAAGTATTTTCCCCATGAGAAACGAAATCCTGAAAACCATCTAACTGCATAAAATACCCGTTCCAGCTGGTCTTGACCCACCAAGACCTGATAACACCATCCATCCGTGTGGGAAGGGTTCTAAGGGTCTTGGATTCCACAGAGAGACACATCATCTACATGGGGAGAAGACCTGGAACAATAGTGAATCTTCCAGAAATCCTCCAAGAGCACGGAGGAGGTTCATTCAGAAGGTCACAAAAGAGGGCTGGGGTCCTCCAGAGAGGACATCCAAGGACCTGCCGGCCTCTCTCACCTCAATAAAGGTAAGAGGTCACAGCTCCACTATTCCAAAGAGACTGAGCTAAAATGGCATCATGGGAGGGTGCTGACCCTTGTGTCTCACTGTGGATCTGTGGAGTCCCATAACCTGAGAAACAGCTGTGGAACCCTTCCCATACTGATGGATCTCAATCACCTTCTGGAATTTTTTGTTGATGTTGGCATAGTGTGCTACTGGTAAGACCTAGGAGCCTATTTCCTGCTTCTGAAGATGGTCTACTGAAGTGATGGTGTGGTTGACCAGGGCTGGTATTGAAAAGGTCCGGTGGGTCCAGGCCAGCTGGGACCAGGAGTTAGTGTCGGAGGATTAGCATGTTGCTAATCCTACAAACCAAAACAGGATTGATAAGAAAATAAGAAGGACAGTAATAATTTTGACCTGTTAAACCGAGTCCAACCGATTCTTTCACCTTAAAGTTGATGGCAGGAAACAAAACATTACTCACTGATAGAATCTTTCCAGTTTTTAACAACCTTGGGATCCGAATCTTCAGTTGCATCGGATGAGACATAGCAACATGTTAGAACTAAACGTCTCCCCATCAAGACTGACAAGCTCCTAAACATAGACAAGATGTGGCCTCTACGGCCTATTTTAAATCGACATTGATGTCTATAATGAAATATTTATACGTCCCTTTATAATTAAACAATTCGACTTTGTTCAAACACATACATTTTTGAGTTCTCATCAGGAGTTAGTCCTGCCTCCAAGTCAGACTTCTCTATCAATGGGTTGTGCAACGCAACGTTTTCATCACAGGGTCACAAATTTTTTGTTTGAATGGCAAAGCTTAAACTGACGGGAGTAGAGCAGCGTTGTGACATTCATGCGGTGATCTCCGCTGGAGGGTTGAGTGATGCTGAGAGAACCTCAACCACCATCTCATCACAGCTTCAGCTTACCTGACTTTAGAGGGAATGCTGCCAAAAACACGAACTTGCTTCATATGCATCATGTTTATTCACGTCAACCACTGCTAATCAGTCTCTACTCGCTGCTTTGCGTTGACTTTGGATGCATCACGCTACAAGAAGAATCTGCGTCGCGTTCGATGTCGTCGCAGCGTTTCTTACGTGACTGACGAAGCATCTCAAGGCTATGACTCTGTCAGTGAAGGTTCTGCAGAAGTCTGGGCATTGTCAGATAAAACTAGCAAATATGCAGATTGAATGAAGAGAAACTGACGCTTTAATAGAGAAGGACTCCCTGCATGAATTCCATATGACCCGAGTCCATTCACTGCCAGATCAATGAACACACAGGAAACCGTCCATATATCCACAAAAACACTAAGGCACTTGAAAAATCACGATTCCACATTTCCAAACTTTATAATTGTTCTTTAATAATACACAGTCGCTAGCCTTTGCCTGAGACGGCGTCGAATCAACCGGCCAAAATCGTGAGGTCCAACTCAGGTTTAAAGACAAAAAAAGAGCAAGTTTTAAAAGGCTACATCCAAACTTACAGACACGCATACATATTTACACAGAAGCACACGCACTCCTACAAATCCACCAGCCTTTTCCTCAGAGGTCAGTTTAAGGTCCAGAAACAAGACCACTGCAACAATTTATAGGCCCAATGGAGACCCCCGGTTCCATCCTTTGCGGCGTGACAGGGCAACAGCAAGTTTTACTTCCACCTTGGGATTAAATTCCCAACAAAGAACTTTCAATAGTGTGCTTCTGACGGCCATGAATGGTCTGACCACGACACCAGCACCAGCACTGAATGGAGTGGGTCCATGGTCCACTCTGGACCACTTTAGACCGCTAAAGTAAAGTCGACTTGGCATCGCTGTGTGAAGACAGCTTACACCTTCTTCTGCTATGAGGAGAAATGCCCTTCTATGATGTCATCATTGAGTCACGGCTACTGTCTTTGAGCCCTGCGGGGCCAGAAGCTGACCTTGTAGAGCTGCCGTTCTGTGCTTTTAGTGTCCCACGGAGCAGGTCTCACTACCTGTTCTTGCTCCTCCTCCTCCTCTTCTTCTCCTATCTTATCTGCCATGCAGGTGTCCCCCTCTCTCGTTGGACATGCATGACCCCGTAAGGTCACAGTCCTACTTTTCTGGTTGGACTTGTCTTTACCAAGATCATTGGAAGGTCCGGCGTGTCTTCCTTCATCATCCTCTTCCTCATCATCCTCTTCCTTGTCTTCATCTTCTTCATTGTCTTCCTCCTCAACATCATCATCCTCGTCATCGATGGCCACTGTCAAACCTAGCTTACTGTGACTAGCGAGGTGAAAGAGTGAAGATGAGTGTGACGGGGCGGGGTAGGTCGAGAGCGCTGTCTCGTACACGGAGAAGGGGAGGTGGAGGTAGTGTCCGGCGGCGGCGTAGATGCAGCAGCATGTTTGGGCACAGTCAGGCCGCAGATCGCCTTGTCCACGCAACAGTCGTAAGCGCTTACGGAAGGGTGGTCCCATTTGGGGTGTCAAGCAGAGGCGGGTAGGAACAGTTCCATGGATTGCCTGGTGAGTGGGGTCAGTGCTGGGCGGGGGGATGCAGGGGCCGGGGTTGAATGCGGGGTTTGGCGGGAAGCACCAGTCAGCGCTCTGAAGCAGGATCTCAGTTCTGAGACGTCGAAGGAGGTTGTTCACAAGGACGGAGCGACGGAGGAAGGCCTCAGGGTCCTCAATGAATCTCATCTTCTCCAGGGAGAGGCGCAGCACGTGGGCTCTCTCCTCCAGAACCGGTGCAACCTGAAGGACATGATTCCGTTAGGTCCGTGTAACCCGTTCAGTATGACAAAGATTCACCTTCAGTAACTTTCCCACAAGCCAGTAGTTTTTAAGGGACCTATCCTGTGTAAGAGTGGAGAACGGTAACATGTATTTCTTTTGGATAAGGTATTCATGCAAATCAAAATGCAAACCCTAAACAGCGAGAAGAGGCTCACAATTGTGCCCCGCCCTCTTTTTTTTACGACGCAACAATGGCTTGGACTTTTAATCCCTGAAACCTGAAGGATTTTATTCCCGGCCAGATTGTTTCCTTTCATCCAGAGGGTCATGTTGACCCCGGAGGTGAACTTTACCCATCAGTCCTCTGGGCCTCAGCCACGCTGAAGCCGGCCTGGATAAAAGTTATATGATATGAAGAACATTATTGATTAAACTTGCATTTGAGAGTTAATATTGATTGAATATTCATTTTAGACACAGCACAGACACAGGAACGCTCATGACAATAAAGGCGGCGGTTACTCACGGTCTGACAGTACGTCCTGAAACTGAGAGGAGGCTCATCGTCATCATCCACAAACTTTCTCTTGAAGTACGCGATCCTCGACACGGAGATTTGGTCGGGAACTTTCCTGCAGGACGTTCCTGCAGGCGTAAGGAAACAGCTTTATGATACGACCTTACGAGGAGCAAAGCATCGACAGAGGCAGCGGACGATTCCAATGAATCCAAATGACTTTTCCTCCATTAAAAATATTGGAGCTTCATTTGATTCAATTCAATCTTCGATAAAACAACATGTTGACATAAGAACCTAAAAACAGTGACTGTTAAATGTTTGACAATATTTATGAACTTTATGATTTCATTCTTCTAAAATTTGTATTAAACAAAATATGAAACTTGAATCTAAATATTAAATATATATTTTAATGTTAAACACACATGTTTAATGTAATTCTTTACATGTTAAACCTACATTAAAAAAAAAGGCTTATTACTGAACTAAACCTCAATATTAAATCTAAATGTGGAATGTTATACCTGATGTAAAACTAAGATCAAAACAAAATCTTAATTCAATTTTTAACACAAAAATGTGTACGTGTGATTGACATCCAATAAAATATACCCATTTGTACAAATTCATATTTCTCATTTACATTATGGATCTAAATATAGATTTAACATTTAGACTTTAATAAAACATTTATGTTTAACATTTAGATTTGACATCAACACATTATTTAAAATATATTTATTTGAAAAATAAATAAGAAAAGGTTCATAAGTAATACAGTCAATCTGAAAATCCCAAACCACCTTATAAACGTGTACTTATATTTCTATTATATATTATTTCATATTTATATTTATAGGGTGAATATGGTTTTTCATGACTATCTATTATAACTGTTACCTTAATTATGTATTTACACTCTTAACTATGTTTGGAGGCGGCAGGAAGTGGCCGTCTGACTTTCAAACAGGAGTCCAAACATTGCCGACAGCAGCGCCACATGTTTCAGTCAAATCCTGTAAAGTACATTTTCAAAGTTCACACTGCCAGGAAGACTGGAGGGTCTGTGGGAGGGACCAGGACCGGGACCAGGACTGATGTATACTGATATAATACTGACAGTTTTGAATCACTACTACAGGCCCGTTAGATGTGCTGTATGTCTTTAAATGAGGTTAATAGGTGAGAACAAATCGGGTTTAAATGCATGGATTAATGACCTACCTTGTGTACATTGCTCTCCAGAGGTGCATTGTGGGACAGCTTTCGACAAGCAGGTCTTTGTGCAGCGCTCTGACTCCCATATGGGCTGATTCATGGAGGGTGGCGGGTCTGCCTCTGGGTCCAAAAAAGGATTCATGGGCAAAACTAGGGTCATCTCTCGCTCTGGTTCTGCTCTGTAAGAAGACAGGATGCAAACTGTGATTATGGGTCAAACCGCTGATGACCGAACTGGGAGTCTGATGACACGGATGCAACCACGACGTGAAAAATTCTGTTTGTGCTGATGTGGCCAGACCATAATGTGCGTAAACTGTTGACGGGTGGAATGTGCCTGAGATGTGAGAATGGGCTCTTTGAAGGAACCAGTTAATATGCCTCTCGCCTCAGCATGCTCTAATTGTGACGGAAAGTTTGGTTCTAGTTTTTACAGACAGGCTGCTGAAGTAGACCGGACTGAGATTTAGGACGTCACATATTAATTATTACATCTCCAGTCATTTATACTCCATCTACCTACGTTAATACTTAAATACATTTTCTGTGGCAACATCCGTCGCTGCTTCCTTCAGGTTGACATCGATGTAACCTCTGGGTGGCAGAATGAGTCACACGGGAGGCCGAGAACATAAAAAGCAGTACAGACAGAGTCGGTTTTCAGCGGTGGGCTTTGAGGCTACGAAACATTGTCCACATTGTGACACACGGACAGAGCGGTTGTTTTTTTTACTTTTCATTTCAGCGTTTTGGAATTTCTCATGTCAGTCGACAGTTGTTGTGTCTTACTTGATTCATTGTGACACTGTCTCCTCACATTCAAAAGTTTTTTTTCCCTTTCATGCATTTCCATAAGCGCTGCAGAAATGTTACTCCTCCGTACCCTAAACCGTCGCGGTATGGAGGAGGAAGCAGCTTTTGAGGGAGCTGAACCACAACAATGGAGGACGCTGAAGAATCATGAGCCTCTGCTGAAACAAGCAGGACGCAGATGGAAAGACGGCTCCACCTGCTGTCAGTAGAGAAGTAATCGAGTAGTTTTACACCGAGGTGTCTGCAGGGATGGGTTGGGTCGGTGTCAACAGCACGCAGAAACGCAGAAAGCAAAGCAGAAGCGCTCAGAACCAGCGTGTCCGACGCACGGCAGCAAAGATATCAAATACACAAATGCAAGGCGCTGAGAGGTACTTCCCTCCTGCTGAGCTTTAATCAGTGTGGATCAGAACCCTAATGTGACGCTCTGAGAGTCCGATTTTCTGAATCCTAGGAGATAAACTAGATCGTTCTTTTGATCGAGCTTAACGCCAGCTGTTTCAGATCTCTTTTGTCCCTCTTTTGTAATAATAATAATAATAATAATAAGACATTTAATTTATAATGCACTTTACATTTGGAAGGGTTAGGTTTGAATGAAGGTTAGGGTTAACCCTAACCCTAACCCTAACCCTTTTGTGTGAGAAGTCTGTGATTATCATTAACACCAAGGACAGGAGGAAACTGGACAAACTAATCAGGAAGGCCAGTTCGGTCCTGGGATGTCCTCTTGACTCGGTGCAGGAGGTGGGAGACCGGAGAATGATGGCCAAGCTGTCATCTCTCCGGGACAACGTCTCCCACCCCATGCAGGAAACCATCTCTGCACTGGAGAGCTCCTTCAGCGACAGGCTCCTTCACCCCAAGTGTGTGAAGGAGCGATATCGCCGATCTTTCCTTCCTGCAGCAGTCAGACTCCACAACCAGCACTGTTAGCAACACACACACACCTACACAACTACACACACACTTACACATACACCTACACAACTACACACACACTTACACACACACCTACACAACTACACACACACTTACACACACACCTACACAACTACACACACACTTACACACACATCTACCTTTTAATTTATTTTAATTGCACATAACGTTTAATTTTAATTTAATTTATTTTAATTTATTTTAATTGCACATAACACGATGTTATTCTTACTCTGTGTTATTCTTACTCTGTAACATGCTCTGCTGCTGTAACATTGCAATTTCCCCATTGTGGGACTAATAAAGGCTATCTATCTATCTATCTAAATGAGTAGAAATGCAGAGAGAAATGTCATCATCACGTTTTCACAGGAACTGCTTTATTACCTGGTTACCATGGTTACCAGTCAGTAGTTGGGATGTATTATCTGGTTACCACGGTTACCAGTCAGTGGGTGGGATATATTACCTAGTCGCCATGGTTAGCAGTCACTGGTTGGGATATATTATCTGGTTACCAGTCACTGGGTGATATATTATCTGGTTACCATGGTTACCAGTCACTGGTTGGGATATATTATCTGGTTTCCATTCAGTGGCTAGTGTATATACAGTCAGCAGGTCAACATTTTGCCCTGAAGATGATGTTGGAAGCAGGAAAAGTTGACCAGTGGGAGGATCTGATACACTTTGACAAGGACCAGATTGTGATATGTAGAGGACCGAGTTAGAACATCTCCAGAACTGCAGGTGCGGTAAGGGGTTCCTGGTCTACAGTAGTAAGAACCTACCAAAGTGGTCTGAGGAGGTACAATTTGGAAATTGGCTCTGGCTATAATCTTGCGTATTTATATGTTTATGTTCATTAATATGCACTGTCCCTTTTATAAATGAATAAATAAAAAGGCAAGAGAATTCTCCTTAATGATATCAGGGGTCCATCATAGTCCATAATGGATAACCTGTTTGTTTCCTGCAACTCTGATAGTCGCCTGCCTTTCTTTGGACTTTTCACTGATGCATTTTTGAAGTAATGTTTCCTCAGACTAGAAAACTACTGGGCTGCACAGCATATGACGTTTGAAAATCAGTCACCATCCATTTTGAATTAAATGAATATAACCAAACTTCGCCCATTCAATGCTATGATGCAAAGCACATCAAGCACTCCCAAAACCCCTGCTTCACCAAACACAGCCTTTTTCTGCATAATGCCACTTTTCCCCAAAAAAACCATGAGGCCAACCAGACGAGTGACTTGACAAAAATTATGACTAATAAAGTACAGGTGGCTGATAAAACGGTTCCTGTGGAGAAATAGTCTGACGTCAACGGACTGCAGGGAGCATGAAAGACGGGTGCTTTTCTTCTCTCTGACTGTCTGCAGCCTCTCCAGTTTTGGTCACAGCGTGGATCAACCACATTTGATCATGTCAGCTGCAAACCACATGAATATGAGAGAGATCCCTTGCTGTGTGTCCCCCCACCACGGACCACCAACTATGGACAATTATGTCCCCGTTACTGAGCACTGGTGCTACGGTTAATTAGCAGCTTGAGCCCTGAGGGGCTGTTTCCCCTCCGCCACCTCCTCTCTGCCGTTGCTGCTACATTTACTCCCGGACAAAGAACCAAGCATGCCATCACTCACCCTGCCCTGTGCAGGACCTCCATCTTAACACCCCCCTCTTCCCGTCTTTACCAAGTCTTTCATCCCTCTCCCCCCCTCCCCCCCCGCTCTCGCTGAGATCCTTTCAACAGCGGTCGCAGTTGACAGCTCTCTGAGCCGGAGGGGTGGAGGAAAAAAAAAAACAATGAAAAAACCGACAGAGCAGCTTTCCGAAATCTACAGCAATGCTTGTCAGGTTTTGACAAGCTATTTAAGATGTTTTTTCCAAACATAAAATCCCAACACATTTCAAATCCTGAAACACCCTCAGATAGCAAAGCGGTTCAGCCCAAAAACAAGACAGCGAGACACAATCAGAGCAATGTGGTTCATGCAGTTCAATGCAGTGAGGAAGCACTGATCTGTAGACAGAACCAGAGCATGGCCCAGCACAGGAGAGTCTTCTCTTCCAGACAGGATTCATCAGTCCACCTGTTCTCAGGGACAAGGGACACTACTTTGAGGTGAAGCGGCCCTATATAAACAGAGGTGGAGGTCTTTGCCATCAACTACCACCCACGAACAATGCAGTCTGAACATCTCTCAACCCTTCAACGCCAGAGAGCTTCCTGTTCTTACCGAACCTCTTTCTCTGGTCCAGCTGACTTTCATCAGAGCTGGATATTCTTCTTGCGCGGTTTCTTTAGGTTTAATCTGTTAATCTGCTGTGTGTTCTGCTCTGGTTCTGTTAGTTTCATCTGAGCTGGATTTTCCTCCGTATTTTCCCTCTGAGGGAAACACGGGTTCTGTGGATATTGTTGGCGGCCAGAGGAGCTGAAGTGAATCCATATTCTTCTCCGTTGGTACCTTTGACCTGTGGAGTGCCTCAGGGCTGCACTTGGGTCCAATCCAGTTGTTTTTGTACAAGCCTTAGAGGCAGATATTTATAAAACATGGCTCTAATCCTGACGACACTCAGATAAAACTTTATGAATCAATATTAACAATAACATAAATTCACATCCGACCCACTCAATTCATCTCCCGTTGAACTGTTAGAACGAGTCAGAGCTCCGCCTCCAGTTTCTCGGTCCGATGGTGTCCGACTGCAGCCGCTTGCTTTAGCTCTGGTCGAAGTTCTTCATGTTTGTATCATGGCGGTTCTGCTGCTTTCACACTGCTCTCCATTCTATTCGTGTGAACGGTACCCGGGATTATTTGTGTCACTCATATATAAGCCCCACCCCTCCAGGAACAATACAAACAGTATTTGTTTCCATCTCACCCTCTCACCAACCAGACAGAATCAAAGGAAACTCCAGGTGGACCAGTTGGTCCCGCTCCTCGAGGATGGAACATCCATACGCGCCGTCACTAGAAGTTCTGCTGTGGCCCCAAGAACCGTCTCAGATAAGAGGACATACCAGGAGACGGGCCGGTACACCAGGACAGCTGGACAGGAGTGTAGAAGGAAAACAACCAAGCTGCAGAACCGGTATTGGCTCCTCAGTGTCAGGAGGACCAGGAGGAGTCCTGCCAGATCCCTACAAGATGACCTCGAGCAGCTACCGCTGTGTTGTTCTGACCGAACTGTCAGAACCAGACTCCATGAGGGTGGCATCAGGGCATCAGATCCTTTAAGGGTTCCACAGACCTCCAGGGGTTAGCCAGCGGTACCTGACTGCTGGTTGGTACCAGGATGGAACCCTCAAACCCATCGTCAGATTTCACACTGGTGCAGTGGACGCTGGGTTCCTCCTGGACCAGAACAAGTCCCGGCCTCATGTGGTATTGTAAATAATGAGTACTTTCAAATTAAGTATATTTGGATGTTAAAAGCTTGAATATTTAGGCATGATTAGCGAAAAGAACGAGAGCTAATCTGCATCTGCTGGTTTTACTCTCAACCTTTGTTCACTTCAAACAATCCTAAATAATAATAATAAAAATCACATGAGTACTTTTACTTGAGTTATACTTTTACTTTTTTATTTTGAATATATTTTGATGCTGATATTTTATACATATATATATACATACATATACATATATATACATATATATATGCACATATATACAAACACACATATATACATACATATAAATATACACATACACACATATACATATATATATACACATATATACATATATATATATACACACATATACATATATATATACACATATACATATATATATACATATATATACATACATATATATACATATATATATGTTTGTATATATATATATATGTAACCCTAACCCTATCAGGGAAATATCTGGACACCAGCTGAGTGGCTTACCTGTCTTGAATGGCTTTGATGTCCTTGGCTCCACACTGAGATCCGTGGACCGTTAAAGGAAAATAAGTTTAACCAATAATTGAAACTCGACTTCTCATTTCTTCAGAAACTGTTAGTTTCACATCCGCCCAATTTAATCAGCGACTGTACGACGGATAATAATCTCGCCGCGGTAAATATAGATAATAAATGTATAAATACGTAAACCTATAAATATCAACGGACGCTGATGTTTTTGCTTCTTATCAGAGAAAACAGGAGGCAGTACGTGGATCGTGCCGGTTCTGTGATAGTCCAGTTAAGGGCGGGGGTTCCGGTACCGGGGCAGCTCTCGTCGGTCAGGCTCACAAACGTGAATGAGCGGCTGAGAAAACAACGGCGGCAGAGCCGCAGCTCCGTCCCCTCCGGTAACGACTGCTGAGGCGTTCAGGGAAGCTCGTAAAGTTCATCGCTCTCCGGGTTGAGGATTCCGACAGTGGCTTCAGCAACGGAGGATGAAGTAATCAGTAAAAGTACTAAAACTAAATACTCCACTACATGTGGACTACTTTTTGTTTTCAGCCGAGTAAGCAGCTTTAAGTTGCATGTTTGATTGACGATGGCCGGACAACTGGCAATGTTACCGAGCCACAACCACCCACATCGACAACCTACTCCATCCACTAATTGTTTAGGTAGGAGCTACGGGTCAGATCTACATGATGGTAAGACCCAAGGCTTCCCAGCAGAACATTGTCCAAAGCATTACACTACCTCCCTTGTCTTCTTCCCATAATGCATCCTGCTACCATCTTTACACCCATCTGTCAACACAATATAGAAGAAAAACCCGATCCATCAGACCAGACCACCTTTCTTCCATAGCTCCGTGGTCGAGTTCTGATGCTGACGGGTCCTTTTTAGGAGCTTTCAGTCGTGGACAGAGGTCATGGCTACGCAGCCCCACAAACAGATGCTGTGGTGTCACTGTGATGTCAGTGTGTGTTCTGACCGTGCTCTATCAGAAACAACATTAACTTGTTAATTCCCCATCACTGTCAGTGACCCTGTAACCCGTTTACTAGTTCTCTTCCTAAAACCACTTTATTTACTGATAACCACTAAAGGCTGGCAACATCAGAGAAGATGGGCTGTCCAGATAATATATCCCACCCGCTGACAGGTAACCATGGTAACCAGGTAATCAGTACTATTCTTACTACACAGGTTTGTGGTTATCATGTTTTGGCTTAACAATGCATGCTGTTTCTGAAGGGGGAAATGTGATTTAAAGTACTTACGAGAAAAACAGTTTCATTTGTGGAAAAAATTGTTTTGTCACCATCAGCTGAAAAACCAAATATGATCAATTTAAAATATTTCACACATCTGAGAAACTGAAACCATCGGTTCATCTAATCGGTAGAATATTTACAACTAATGGAACATCTGGATCAGAACATGTGCAGATGTTTGGATCGGTTCTTAAACCATTTAATTCTGATAGTTGGTAGTTATCTATTTTCCTACGGCACACAAAGGCATCCTAACACTTTTTTTTGGTGGAGATCTGCTCTGCAGGGATGTGACCAACAGAGAGGGGGGTTGCCCCCCCTCTCTGTTGGTCACATCCCCCCCCCCATCTGTCATGCATTTCCCCTTTGATTCAGCCGCAGCCACTGAATCCTATTTTCCAGCTCCGCTCCCCCTCAGAGCTTTGTTCTGTCTGCAGCGGAGGAAATGTGTAGGAGAACAGTCGGCTTTAAAAACCTCACATCTATCATCTAGCATAACCCTTCCTCTCTTCTTCACCAAAATCTGAAAGGGTCAGAAGAAGACTGGGGTGGGCGCCGGCGTCACACAAAGCAGAACTTTAGGCCAATAAAAGTGGAGCAAATGTGATAATTAATGCTGCTTCGATCATTTCAAGCAGCTGTTGACTTTGGATCTTTCCGTATGTTCTGCAGTTCTTCTTTTAGCTCCAAGGCAGAAGCAGCTTCACACGAGTCTCCATTGTTCACGTCAGCCGCTCGCCGCCGCCACCGCAACAAATCTGCTTTCCATCACTCTGGCGCACGGAGAATTCTCATAGCTTTGGCCTCAGAGGCTCCAGCAAGCCGTGAAAGCAGTCAATGAAGGATGAGCTCCGCCTGTCGGTGCTGCTATGCTGATGCAGGAAACAGCAGCGACAGAACCACGTGAGCTGGGTCAAACTGACACCAGCGCAGGCGATAGAACGTTAAAACGCACGAAGATGTAATGAATTGGAAAACAAGAAAAATACCGACACAAAAACATTTTCCCTTTTCTTTAAACAATAATATCATCACATATAAATGAATATCATATAAATTTAGCAGACGGAGCTCAGGGGAGCGTTAAGACGCGATGACAGAGGGTCCGCTGACCGACAGGTCGTAAGGCATCGATGAGCATAGGACGGGTGCAAACTCAAAATACATAAGAATCACTGGTTCAATCAGAGAAAAGCAAAACAAATACAGCAAAGCATTAATGTCTAATTTAAAAAGCTCCTTAGTGGAAAACAGGAAAGATTAGCCAGACAGCGCTGCATGGAATCAGTCTCCATTCATTGTTACCGCCGATAACCTGTAACTGAACCGGTGACGGTATTTTTCCTGGTATTTAACCTGAACACGAACTGATCCGGCATAGAAATCAGGTTTGTGCTCTACGGATTGATTTGGCATAGATCCAAATCGGATGCCCTTCCTGACGTGACTCTACCCTTTTATCCGGGTTTGGACCAGCATTAGAAGAAAACTATGTGACCCTCTGGTGGATGGGTTTAATGTTAGCTTAGAACGGGTCGGTTGTGTTGTGCTGCCATATTTGTACCGTAGCCTAAACACACTCTCACTCACACATACACATCCTGACTCACACACACACACACACACACACACACTCACACACATTCACACAAACATATTCACACAGTAAAGAGTTTGTGATTTGCTGTTGTGTGTAAATGAGAGGAAGTGTCCACAGCTAAGAGATCAAACGTTTCAAACAGTTTGTTTGGAGGGACACCTCTCAGAGTCGGAACCTCCGTCAGGGAGGTGGATCGCTGCTCTGCTTCCTGTCATGATGGATTCAGGTCCGGGTGCTCTAAAGGTGGAATAAATGGCAAGCACAAGGCAAGGGGCATGTCCATGCAGCCATAGCACCGTTAGCATTGTTAGCACCATTAGCACTGTTAGCTGGTACAAGCGTGTAACATTTCTCACCTGGTGCTATAAGGCTGCAGCGCTGCTCTCAGTCCAGAGATAAATGTCTTTTATACTCTGTGTGGCTTTTGAATAGTGGGTTTAAACTCAAGATCAAACCACCACCTCTGGTATTATATATGACACAGTGACATCACTACTGAACTTGACCTCAGCTCCAGGTATGGATCGCTGCCTGTCAACTCAAGTTTCCATTTCTTACATTTCATTGGCCGGACTTCAGTGTCAGAGAGGATTCCATTCCTTTCTTGAGGTTCACAGAGATGTTTGGCATTGGCGGTGTCGACTGAGAAGTGCTTCAGCTCATATCTCACAATAACGTCTACATAACCTGTCTGGAATCAAATCCATACTAGTCTCCTCGCCATAGACCTTCAGAATACATCTGAGCATCTCTCCAAACCGCAGTGGGTCCTGCGGCAGACACACTTGGACTTCCCAGTGAATTTTGGGATTGAAGCTCATCGGGCGTGCATCGCCAGCGGCATGGTGTCGTACTGCTCGAACAGGGTTCAGCCGGTACCTTGTTCAACTCTAACCACCGGGCCTCCTGGATGGATTCTGCGTGTCATCTCCTTGACTGCCTGTGTTTCCTCCAGACTCAAAACATGCGACACAGGGAAATCTGTGACACTAAAACTGACTGTGGCTGCAAATGTGAGGGTGAATGGCTGTTTGCCTCCATCTAGCGATGGCGTGATGTGCTGGTGAATTTTTCGGGATGTACCCAGTCTCACGTCACATGCCGTTCGCCGCGACACTGAAATGGACAACCATTCATTGTAAGAATGAATGGAGAGGACAGAATCAATGGGGAAGACGTGGTTGATGATGGGCAGGGTAGTAGCTCCCTTTGGTCACATGGTTCAGCTTCAACATCTGACATCAGGACACTTTCATGCCCCCGTGGCCCCGCTGCACATCCTGTTCAAGACAGGACTGCTACACCTTTACTGCGCTTCACCATTCTAAGGGAACTTTGACACATCCTGTCCAAGATGTGAACAGGATGATGACATTGTACAGATATTGCTGACTGGGCGTCAGGCTTGAACATTGGATAGATGTTAGAGTTAAGTTGTAGATCGAAGTTGTGTTGCAAACTCCCTTACAACCCGAGTGGCTTCAGAAAACAACGTTTTCACAGATATTAGGTATTGAAGTCCAACTAACTTTTATGTCAAGCTAATCTTGCAAATGATCTTTCTGTTACGGTGCGTTCAGACAGCACTGTGTTTCACGGTGGTCTTTCCAGAGCACAGTGGGACGTCAGATTAGACTCACTCTGTCATGAATTCTTGCCTCTTCTTGTTCAGAAACGCGCAACACTTCAGGTTTGACCCCAAGAATTCTTGGAAGTCCTGGGACGTTGATGAGGAAGCAGGTCAATCCTGCCTCTTGAAGCATTTT
The DNA here is from genome assembly GCA_037951165.1 of Lophius americanus. Lineage (NCBI taxonomy): Eukaryota > Metazoa > Chordata > Actinopteri > Lophiiformes > Lophiidae > Lophius > Lophius americanus. Next base: position 78,693 of record JBBDHG010000042.1, read on the forward strand.
GTGTGATGCTGCTGATCTTGTTCCTGGGCGTCAGAAAGAGGACGCTGTGGACTGTCCTTCAAAGTGAACTTCGGGGCTGTTGTTGCCATATTTTACCAAGCCTTTCTTCTTCCAATTCCACCTAGCACCTGTGACTTCCACGAGTCTCCTCACCGCCATGTTCGTCATTCTACTGGTAAACTTGGGATTGGCGAGGTGATTTGAAAGAAATTCAAAATACTAGACTTTTCCTCCTGTTATTGTGGAATGTCCAAGACAATAGATCATTTTTCCTTGATTATGTAATGCTTCAAGGCCCCATCGTCCTTCGTTGCCTCTAAATTATGGCCGAACAAAAGGAATCTGTCGGCAAGAACCACATTATGTGAAAGTCTGGTCATAATCATTGAGTCTGAACCCAGCGTTACGTATTCTCTCATGTTAGCGGCAATCTGAAGAATAAGCAGCTAGCAGAATTTAGCAGGTAATTCAAGGAAGAAGACGAACATCAACATTCCTGTAATCACAACAAGAAATGAAGAAGAAAGTAGAAAATGTCGGAATGTAATCGAGGGTCTCATAGGACACACCCATTGCCACGTCACTGTTTTTTTTTGTCAAAATGTTTGACGTTTCACTACCATCTTGTGGAGGAATCTTCGTCTACGTAAAGGACGCGTGGAGTTGGTGGGCACTGATGGAAACCTTTGAAGTGGATGCATCAACATTCATACGTAGATGGAACATCAGTGAGCCTTAAGGCGCGTCTGACAGGAGGGATAAAATTTGATCCACATTGTGCCGCTGACGGCACCTACAATGGTACCATTTGCAACCAGAACACACACGGCTTCACGTAATACACCATAGTAGGATGCCTCGTACAACCACTGGAGTAACCATCTACTCTTTGGAGAAAATACGAGAATGTGAGTCCACAAATGTTGATAATGTGTTGAGTTATTTCAACATTCAGAACCAGTGAGTGTTTAACACAGAAACCTCTAAAGATGACATCCCAGTAAAGAGTCGGGAATAACTAGTGGCTGTGAGGGATTTTATAAGCGGTGACGGTTGAACTGGGAATAGCCACATCTGTTTGTTCTTCACCGCCATCATCCCCTGTTCCCCGGACGTCACATTCCTCTATCCCAGCTTATCCATGGTTCAGTCCCTCTGGTAAGCTGTGTGCCGTTACTCTCGAGCACTTCCTTCACTTTCTATAAGGACTCCAACAAACTGTGCCAGCGGCAAACCTGCTGTCCTTTAGACTCTTTCATCTGGGTCCAGTGGGTCAGCTCCTCCTCACCAGAACTGTTGAGGCCCAGGGAAATCCAACCGATCATCTCCTTGCGCTTCATGCTGCGCTTGTTGTAGACCGAGAGGATGAGCGTGACGTCCGACAGCTGGAAAAGAGCGACCTGGAAGACAAATGTCTCTTTGTAGGTGGGGTTGGGTTGACCTCGACAGATGGACGTCTTACACTTAGACATCTCGTGGCCCATGGAGTTCAGTAAGGTCAGCTTAACGTACGTATCTGAGAAGGAAATAGGTGAGGAGGACATATCAATCATTTGAAATCAATCTAAATGTGCAGATAGCAATGTTCTAATATTTACAGTACTTTTAAGAAATAAGGTGCGACACTACAAGCAAGAATCATACCAGATCATTTGTGCAAAACCCTTATGTTCCTCCACACCTGCCGCATCAAAGAACGACAAGCTTCTCCATCAAAGCATTTGTTCTCCTTATAACGTTTCTGCACTTCATCCAGAAGAGCATTTTTCTCCTGATCAAACATGAAGCGCAGCTGCTCCTGGTAGCACAGTGACAACTCAAACGGGTGTGCGAGGAGCATTAAGTACTGTTGCTAGGCAACCACTGCTTCTCAGACCTACGGGAGAGGATAACGGCGGACGGCAGCAAGCTCGTGATCAATCCGTCTGCTCCTCATCAGGAGCCACCAGGACTCACTATCATTCTCAGTCGCTGTCGTGACTTAACACACTTAAGCTCAACCAAAACACGGGTCACAAACAGAGCCGCCAGAGAGCCCACAAACTCCTCTTGGTTCCTTCCAGTTCTGTGTGGATCTAAGACTCGTAGTTCTTCTAAGTCATTAAAAAAAAAAGTATTTGTTGAACTTAAAAGGTTTTTAAACAGCAGCTGGGTCTGAGTGAAAGAGGCTCCGCCCCCCCCCTCCCCCTTTTTGCCTTATTCAATAAAAGAAATCATTTGTTTCAAGATCTGTCACAATTAAGATAAAGTAAAAAAGAAAAAGAAAACTGGAAGGGGTCCAATACTTTTTCACAGCACTGTATTTAGGAGGAGATGGTATGAATGGCTTCATTCAAAAGCTTTGACCCAGTGCCTCGTGTAAAGTTCTACAATATTCTGACAATGATCATGTTGACATTGGGGAAGAGAACGATGCCAAGCTTCAGAGATGAACCAAGAAGAAGGAAATAAGATGACACCAGCAGTGGTTTTACTGTTTCTCTTCTTCTTCTTCCATTACATATCCGCCCGCTTGGACTTCCATCCAGCTCCCTCTGGGTTTAATTAGTCCATACTCCAAAATAACACAATATTCTCCACCCCGTTTAGTGGTGGAGGGAACCACTGTTCTGGTTCTGTTCACTGTTTCCTCATTCAGTCTTGTTTTCATGCAGACTCACGATAGAGGGAACGTAACAGCGATAAGAGTGGCGGTCATAAGGGATCTCTGAGAGCTTCGCCCCTCATCTACAACAACGGCCCCTAAGAATCTTATCTTCTGTATTATGTGCCTCTGGAGGAGGGAGAAGGAACAAAGCGCAGTGTCTTTTATACTGTGGAGCGCCAGCTGCCTTCCATCGCCGCCAACACAGACCTTAATTTATTTTCTGCCTTCACCTGAAGGAGCCGAGGACGACTGAAGATGTGAGTAGAAAATTGACGGATGATTGGCGGATGATTGAAGGATGGTTGACAGATGTTCAATGAATGATTGATGGATGATTGACTGATGGTTGGCGGATGATTGACAGATGATTAATGGGTGATTGACTCATCAGACACATCTGTTTGAAGTGAAAAAAGTTGAAATCTCTCTGAATCTCACGCCGTTCTTCCTACTTTGTATGACACAAAGTCGATAAAGGCCGTCATAAGAATTTTGCACAAAAATGTTTTTTACCAGGGTCTGCTATTCAAAACCTGCTAATGACCGACAGACAGACAGTCACAGAAGCGTCTGAGTAAAGCTGGCGGCCACAGAGTGAAAACATGAGACAAGACGAGCGGAGATGTTCAGTAGCTCCATGCACGACCAGGCTATGAGTTCTATAACAGGAAGCTATCTTCATGGATCAATGTTCCAAATCTGAAAACTTTTGTGACGGAGCAATGGCGGAAATCTCCGACCAGCATTCTTCAAACACTAAAACCACCTGCTTCAGGAAACTGTGGCTCCACTTCCTCCTACGGGGGGTCAGCATTCACGCCCCCCAACCATTGATGCTACCGAGCTAGAGCTTCACCGTCTAGTGCAGATATGACAGAGGCATTGATCATCTCGTCTAAGCGCTCATTATTCAAACATTTCTGTAAAATAAAAGGTTTAGAGAAGAAGAACTAATCCATCCAGGAGTTATGTTTGTCGGTTTGCTGCATCCATGAAGATAGCATCGATGGCTGACGTACAGCGACAGACACTCACCTCTCTATTTAACCTGACCACCGTTTAAATAGAGTAAAGGTTTGAGACACTCACCTCGGATAATATAAACCTGGCCGCCTATTAAATGTTTGAGGCAACAGAAAAGTCCGTCTGACAAACGAGGGATGGACCGCAGGAAGAGAAACAACAGACGGAGACGTCAGAAAGGTGCAAACATCGAAGGTGTGAGTAAAGAGAAACAAGGTCAGAGATAAAACAACACAGGTCAAAGTTCAACAGGAGGCAGAGGATTAGGATCAGATGTTATAGAAGACTATGAGCAGATGTTTCGAGGACTAAGAACAGATTTGATGGAGGACTAGGATCAGATATGTTAGAGGACTAAGATTATATGTTATAGAAAACTTGGATCAGATGTTTTAGAAGACTAGGATCAGATGTTTTAGAAGACTAGGAGCAGAAGTTCAGGTGATTAGGATCAGATACTTAGAGGACTATGATCCGTATTTAAGAAGACTAGTGTCAGATGCTTTAAAGGACAAGGATCAGATTTGTTTTAAATCTAGGATCATAGGTTTTAGAAGACTAACAACGGCCGTTTAGAAGACTAGGATCAGACGTTTAAAGGGATTAAGATCAGATGTGTTAGAAGACTAGGAGCAGATGTCCAGAGGACTATGATCCGTATTTAAGAAGACTAGGACCAAATGTTTTAGAAGACTAGGATCAGATTTGTTTTAAGACTCGGATCAGATCTTTTAGAAGACTAGGATGGTTTTAGAGGACTAGGATTATATGTTATAGAAGACTAGGATTAAATGTTTACAGAGATTAGTGTCAGATGTGATGGAGGACTAAGATCAGATGTCTAGCGGGACTAGGATGAGATGTTCAGAGAAATAGGATCAGATTATTTTGAGGAACTATGAGCAACTGTTTAAAGGACTAAGAGCAGATATTGAGAAGACTTACTGGGTGGTTTGTTGGCAGCCAGGTTCTTGAAGTGGATGCCTTTGATGACTTCTACAGATAGGCGGCCCGTCGTGGCGTTGTAGACCAAGCCCACCAGGATCTCCGGGGTGGACATGTGACTGACGGACTGGAATGATGAAGCGCTGTCACTGCATGTCATGTCGGAGAGGCTGACCTGGGACTGGGCTCCCTGGAATTGTTGGCAAACATTCAGAGAGCTGCCGACTGGTCTGTGAAGCAAACATCTCAGTGGGTGTAGAGGACTTTCAGTCCTTCTAGAACAGGTCCATCTGCCTGCTGGTTGGTTCTCACCATCAGATTTGCAGCACCACTAGCGCTCCTTTCTCACAGATGCATGGAAGATGAACCACTGGACGTTCTCAGCTTCAGTTAAAACCAGGGATCTTTGATAGCAGACAGACGGAACTTCCTTCCCGGCAAGAAACTAACAATGAAAGATCCCGTCATTTAATATCACGCTGGCGTGATCGCCAACCCTAACCTTAGATGTTTATGGGTTCAGTATGATGGTACTAAACAGCCGCAGGCCAAGCAGGCTTTTCTAAATTTGTCTCTCAACAGCATCATTACTGCTGATGCTTCACCAAACCTCTTCAACATCTCAACGTCCATTTCCCATCAATCTAGAACAAGGCAGCAACTAAGCCCAACCCCAACCCAGTGCGTCCTGTCCACATAATCTTCCACAACCTTATGTGAAATGAAGCCAGTATCAAACAACGTTAAAGCAGCAAGGCCATCAGAAAGAACTGGCTGATAGAACAAGAGCGTTATATCCTGAACTGTTATCTCCTCACACCAAAGATCTGTCATGATAGAGCAGCAAGGAGTGAGGAATTATGAGCGTCAACAGTTGCTGTCCTACTTACCAGAAGAGCACAGCAGGGGTCTAGTATGACCGGCACAGACATTTTGCCCTGAAGGTTTAGCTTTGTGAGGTAGAACACCTTTTCTCCAAGCACCTTCTCCTTCTTCAACCGACCCATACTATAAAGGCGGAATCGGATGGCATAATTGCCGATCATCTCTGACTCCACGTGGCTGAAGCGGAAAGTCTCTGTAAAGATTGGACAAGGGCCTCTCTGAATTCCCGTCTTTGCCCTTTGCTTCTTGGTGGGCAGCAAAACCAGATGGACCTGCCAGGAGATGTTGCCAGTGCGTTTTAAGGTGGGAAGGTCTGTCACTGCCATTATGGTGATGGCCATCTGCCGGTCGTCCGAGTCAAAATCAAATACCACATCCAGAGTGCCATATTTTGCAATTGGATCAGGCTCATAACCTTTAGGCAGCTGAGCAGCTGATCCTCCGGCTGACAGGTCCTAAAGAAACCAATGAGATGTTCAATGTGGAATAAAAAACCCGATATTCTTCTACAGTCAAACCTGTGACTTCTATTTACCTCGGGACTGAGGACAGCTGTACTGTCACTGGGTACGTCCTCCTCATAGCCCTTGTTGAGGTAACTCTCGGTCTCGGGGCCCTCGCTGCCCTCACTGGGACATTTGTTGAAGGACAGGTGGGGACTCCCACTGGTTTGGGAGAGATCACACTTTGCGTCTCCTAGGTCCGACAGTGTACAGGACATCCTGGGAGAGCCGTTCTCGTCCTGATAAGGCGGAGGCTGCAGCTCATCCAGAGGTGGTGTTCGCCTCATCCGCTGGATGCGATTAGCTGTTTGAAAGGAAATCGAGGGAGAGAAAGGATCACAATATTAAACATATTTTTACATACTTTAACTGGTTGTGGACTCACATTGGACCCTTTTTTCATAAAAAACTGATTTTGTAATAGTATAATAAAATTAGTCTCGTATTCTTATTCAATTAAATTCAAATCCCTTTATTTGTCCCCGAGGGGCTATTAAAAGACACTTAGAGTAGCACAATACATCCAAACAGCATACCTACAAGCTCCCACACATAAATGACTCGCATACAAGAGCTCACAGGACAACATATAGACAAATTAAGAAGACGCTTCACGACAAGCATTATGAAGAGTCTGTCAAAGTGCTGAAAGATTGACAATTAAAAATATACAAATGTAAGGGGGGGGGATACTGGAACAAGGGGGTTGGGCATTCAGGAGCTGGACAGCGCTGGGGACAAATCTTGTATTTCTCCTCTGAGTCCTGCAGCCTGGGCAGCGAAGTCTGCGTCCTGAGGGCCGCCACTCAAACTCAGGGAACAGTCGATGAGAAGGGTCCGGTAGAATCCTGCAAGATGATCCTTACTGTGTTCAGCAGGCGGTTTCTGTTCTGCAGGGTAGCGGAGTGGAACCAGGAGACGAAGGACAACGTTACGGCACTCTCAATGAAGGAATAATAGAATGTGATGAGGGTGTCTCTGCTGACCCAGAATGATTTCGGCTTCTTGCGGAGGAACAGTCTCTGCTGGCATTTTTTGAGGATGTCTTCAGTGTTGGAGGAAAATTTCAGAGTATTGTCGAATATTGTTCCCAGGTATTTGTACTCCACAATCTCCACTGTCTTACGATGGTGGTGACTTCCTCCGCCAGCTTTCTCTACTTAGGGGAGAAGGTCACTATCATCTCCTTGATTTTTTTACGTTCAGCTCAAGACAGGATTTTTCACACCACTCCTCAAACTGCAGCGGAGCTGGGATGTTGTGTGTTACCTGAAAGCAGAGACAGGAGGACTGTGTCGTCAGCTAATTTTACCAAGTGACAATTTGGCTGTGTAGACCTGCAGTCATCGGTGTAGAGGATGTAGAGGAGAGGAGAGAGGACACAGCCTTGTGTAGATCTTCAGTCGTCGGTTAGAGGATGAAGAGGAGAGAGGACACAGCCTTGTCTAGAGCCAGTGGAGGTGAAGAGGATGTCAGAGAGGAGGTTAGTCACCAACCCTTTGTGACCTGTTGGTGAGGAAATCTATAATCCACAGAGTGAGCTTGTGGTCCAGGTGGATGTGAGTGCTGAGTTTCTCAGCTAAGATGTGTGGCTGCATGGTGTTGAATGCGGATGAGAAGTCTGCATACAGGAGTCTGGCTGTGGTACTGGTGGTTTGCAAGTGCTTGTTGATGGTTTTCAGAATGAATATTTTGGCATCATCAACTCCTTTGCCAGCCGGCTATGCGAACTGGAATGGATCCATCATCGGGTCGGTTGCCCTGGTGACCTTTAATGATCCTTTCCATAGCCTTCATTACCAGAGATGTAAGAGCCACAGGTCTAAGGTCATTCAGGAACTTTGTGGTGCCCTTCTCTGGGATCGGGATCACTGTGGGGTGTTTACATATACCTTGGGGACTGTGTTGTTGGTGAACGAGCTTTGGAATAAATACTGGAACACACCTCCCAGTTGCTCAGGACAAAGCCTTAGGGTCCGCCCACAGATGTTGTCTGGTCCTGGAGCTGTGCTTACTTTGGTCCTTTTAAGGGCTCTCACCAACTCCTCTGTGTTGATATGGATGAAGTCGTTGGATCTGAGTGAGGAAAGGTCATTAGGATGTGATGAGAAGCTGCAAGCTGCAATGTGCAACCTGGATGGGCTTACGGATGTTGACGACCGGGTTCACAGCTGCACTGTTCTTAAGTCCCTGCCAAGCTGAGCAAAGATTCCCCTGTGCAAAAGTCTGCTCCTCTTTGTTATTGTATCTCAGCTTGGCAATTTTTATCACGCGTTTGACCTCTCTGTTGACCTCCTTCTCATGAACTTCCGAGCCAGCGAAAAAATTCTCTTTCTCTTATTTAAAATTTCCTTCAGTTCTTTAGTCACCCAAAGTTTGTTGTTCGGGAAGATAGTGACTATTTTGGTGGGAATAAGGTTGTCCACACAGAAAGAGATGAATGCTGACACTGTCTCCACCTGCTCGCTCACTTCAGTGGAAGAGGATGAAAAGTTATTCCAGTCAGTTGTTTCAAAGCACCCGCGCAGCCTGTCAGTGCTGTAAGGTGTCCACTGTTTGATGTCTTTGATAACCTTCTTTGTCCTCTTTACCACAGAGGACAGAGAAGGGTGTAGGCAGGAGGAGCAGGAGGCTATGGTGGTCAGCAGAGCCAAGAGAGGGGGGGGGGCAGCTCTATAGGCATCTTGGACTGAGCCATAGCATTTGTCCAATTTTTTCCCCCTACAGTGGTACAGTTGACATTCCGATAGAATCCATATCACGGATCTTTCTCGATACGAGCGAGAACCTGTATCTCATAAAAAACTTGTTTGGTTTACGAGCTTCCTGTTTGAACAAGTGGAAGATGTGAGTGTGGGCTTCCTGTGTTCGGCCGAGACTAGAGCGAAGACCAAATGGATCTCAGGTCAGCTTCTCTCGCGTTCGCTCTCGCTCTCAGTGAGCGTCATTCACTCACAGAAGAGAGAAAACCCCTGAGATTCTGTTGCCCGATATTCTCACGGAAGGGCATTCTCCTTCCGAACAGTAACCCTCCTCCTCCTCTCCAGCTCCCCATCATCTCCCTCGAACCAGCCAGGACTCTTCTCAAAGATAAGTGCAGGTTCATTGGTCTTTGTTTATTTTGTTTATTTATGTTTTATATTATTTATCATTGCTACTTGTTGGTAAAATTACTTTTACCATGTATAGAATAACATGAAAAATTAGTTTTATATGAATATTTTTGGGATATGGACAAAAACTAATGGGATTTCTATTCATGCGAACGGGGAAATTCATTCAGTTTACGAGTTTATTGGTTTGGTAGCAAAGTTTCGTAACGGATGAAGTTCGTAAACGGAGGTACATATATGTGTGTGTCTGTGTGTGTGTTAGTGTGTGACTGTGTTAGTGTGTGTCTGTATTAGTGTGTTTGTGTTTGTTAGTGTGTGTCTGTATTAGTGTGTGTGTGTGTTTGTTAGTGTGTGTCTGTGTTAGTGTGTTTTAGTTTGTTAGTGTGTCTGTATTAGTGTGTGTGTTAGTGTGTGTGTGTTAGTGTGTGTGTTTGTTAGTGTGTGTGTGTGCGTGTTAATGTTTGTTTGTGTCTGTGCTAGTGTGTGTGTGTTTGTGTGTTAGTGTTTGTGTTTACTGTGTTAGTGTGTGTGTGTTTGTGTGTGTCTGTGCTAGTGTGTGTGTGTTTGTGTGCTAGTGTGTGTGTTAGTGTTTGTGTGTTTATTAGAGTGTCTGTGTTAGTGTGTGTGTTTGTGTTTACTGTGTCAGTTTGTGTGTGTTGGTGTGTGTGTCTGTGTTGGTGTTAGTGTGTGCCTGTGTAAGTGTGTGTGTATGTGTGTGTTGGTGGGTGTCTGTGTTAGTGTGAGTTTGTGTTAGTGTGTGTGTTAGTGTGTGTTGGTGGGTGTTTGTGTTAGTGTGAGTTTGTGTTAGTGTGTGTGTTAGTGTGTGTGTTTTTGTGTGTGTGTGTCGGGAGGGATCGGTGATTGTGGGTGTTTGTTGGTGTGGCAGTGTATTGAGTAAGTGCAGCTTTGCATTGTGGGTATTCTTGTTAATGAAAGATATGGCAGAGGTACAAATGTCTCCGACGGATCAGAACCTACCGCTTTGGGCTGAGGCCTCGCTGCTATATCCGTCATAATCAGCTGTCCTCGGCGGGCTGAATGTCTCCCAGCTGAAACCACCCTGTCTGCTGTTAACAGCTGCTTTAGCTCCGCCCCTCAGACACTGGGAATTGTAGGCTCCGCCCCTCAGACCCTGGGAACGACAGGCTCCGCCCCTCAGGCCCTGGGAACGGCTGACCGCTTCCTGGTACTGACCCATCAAATCGTCCTCGCTGTCTGATGACCAGCCAAGGAGGTCGGCGTCAGAGTATGGCGCGTCTGCATGGAGTCACACACTACTGGTTAGGTTTTAGTGGTTTACTGGTTACTGAATAGGGGTTAATGTTGACTGGTTAGGAGTAAGCGGGTAATGGGACACAGCTGGAAATGTTCTGTAACAAAACCCTGCATGCAATCAGGAATGTGCTGAACTGTTGAGGTTAAATTAAACTGATCTGAGGAATATCTCCTTATATATATATATATATATATATGTTTATACATATATATATATTTATATATATATATGTATGTTTATACATATATATATATATTTATATATATATATGTATGTATAAACATATATATGTGTGTGTATATATATATATATGTATATATATATATATATATATATATATATATATATACATACACACATACATATATACATGTATATATATATGTATATATATACATGCATATATATACACATGTATATATACATATATAGGGTTAGGGTTATATATATATATATATATATATATATATATATTCTGTTTTGTTTCCTGGTCTTTGTTTTCTTTACAGTTTCATTGAAATATGAAAGTTCGGCAGCATCGGTTGTAGCTTCACTCTGGTTCCAGCAGCTGGCATCAGGGCTTTAACAAGAATCCATGCCCAGAAGCACCAAAACGTTTTCTTATCCCTGAAGCCTTTTGGTGAGAAGCTGCAGATGTGTCCGGTTCTGGTGCGATGACATTCTGAACAGCGGTGCAGGTATGTTGACGCCGTCTCACCTTGCAGCTCAGCTTTTTTACTGAAGTCATCAAGGCACTGAAGGCTCCCTTGGTTCTCGAGTGCCAGCTTGTTGTTGAGGTACCAGAAGAGGAGGGTCATGAGGATGATGAAGAGTCCGATGGCTGTCAGAAATCCCAGCACCTCAGGAGACACTGAGATAAACAAACATGAAAGTTTTACTTTTTTGTTTAATGTCACAATTCTACTCGGTAAATAAACCCTGACCATGAGGCCTGGAGCCTCTTTGTGCGTTTCAGATTGTGTACCGCCATGTTGATCCTGTAACACTAATGAGTTCTACGAGTACCTGGATGTACCCAGATGACCTTAATCTTGAGTGTGGACATTTCATGAGGGGGAGAGAGAGGAGGAGCTTACAAGCCTCGTTAGAACGGCCATGGAAGCAGCAGTTACGAGAGACTAATTATTACTGTATTATTGCTGTATTTTTTATTTTTTTATTGTAGTATTTTGCAGAAACATTGGGACCTTAAATCAGAAGGTGTTGATGTTAGGGGAGAATCGCTGCTAACGTCACGTCCAATAAGTCACTCTGGCAGTTTTTGATTTGAGAGTATTTGAATATTTTCTACATCGTATATTAAATAAAGAGGGTTGAGAAACGCTGCTGTAAATATTGGTTCCATTTTTTATTTAATGTGAGTCATAGCAGAGCAGCTTTGATGTCCAGACACACTGGACATCAAAGCTGCTCTGCTCTCTCTCTAAGACAGACGATAGAGGGAGAGGAGGGTAGAATGGAAGGATGAATAACTGGAGAAGGCCAACCAATCTGGTGGTTGCCAACACTGACAGCTGACTGCTCACTAAACCCCGCCCATGTTTTCATCACAATACATGGGTGGTCTCACTCATTCATCAGACACAAGATGGGTTTACCTGACCTGTGACGTTTACTGACCCAGTGTTAACGTGACCTGTGAACTTTAACGACCCGGTGTTTACGTGCATCCACTCATCTAATCGGAAATGCTTTCAGACACACACAGACGATCCACAGTCCCGTTCATAAGGTGGCGATAATGCTTTGATGAGCCGGGCGCCAACCGCCAGCCGCCAACAAGCGACTACTGTGGTTCTACTACTGCTGTTCTACTGTGGTTCACTGCAGCCCGATGAACGGTCCTTTCTTACTTTAAAGATCTAGCACTGCTTGTGAATCTAATTTAGAAACTTTCTGTTGATCGCCACGGCGGGGACGACATGGGAGTAGTCACCTCTGATGAGGAGGGTGGAGAGGGGAAGATGGAGGAAGGGAGGGCGTCGTGGGTGAAGGAGGAGAGCCTACCTTTTCTGACGCAGATGAGCTCATGTACTCCACACTTACGCTCACCGCCTGTAAACACAACAACACAAGACTTTGTAAACAACAACAAACCTGGTAATCAAGACAGACAGACAGGCAATGAACTCCTTAGCTCTATGAAAGCAGCTCTTCTGCTCCATGAAGGAGCTCCTCCAAACAATGAAGATCCTGCTCCCTCTATGTAGAGTTTGCGTGTTCTCCCTGTGTTTGTGTGGGTCTTCTCACAGGTTCCCCCCAAATAACAGAGACGCTGGTGATAATTTGGAAGTCTTAAAGCACAAAGACTGGTCCAGACTCCAAACCATAAATCCACAAGTAAACAATGAGGTGAACCCATACCCAAGCCTGAACCCTCCGATAAGGAAGGACGACCACTCTGCTCTGGAACACCATCTATAACACTTCAACCCGGTGGGTTAGGGTGAGAACCATCTCCAACTCAACGTCAGAGAACAATGGAAATCACTGGCCACACCTCAACTCAGCGCCCCAGAACATCAATCTGCCCCCCAATCTCCTGCTACTGCTGGGCCCAAACATCATACAGTCCATACTCCCGTTCTGCTCCACCTGTTTTTTTACATGCTAGCTGTCACAAACTGGGCCAGACTAGCTTTTCCAACACTGATGCCAAGATAATCAGTTCTCCACACAGAACCTCACAGAACTGAAAAATAAAGCCACAGCAGGCATTGCTAACTCAACCACCAACTCACCCTAGTGCCTCTGGGTGCCAGTATCGAGCACTGAGGTACAGAAGGGCTCAATTTGGGAAAGGCCTGATCCCGGAGGTCATCACTGCCTTGAACAGTAAAACCCACTTAATGGACCAGAATCAACTGAGGTCATCTTGTTGTTGTTGTTGTTGTTGTTGTTGTGATGTTTCAGCTGACAGCACAGTGCTACAGAAAATAATTTCCCCTTGTGGACAATAAAGTCCAAACTCTAAATTTGTTGTTTGTTTATCTCCATGGAGCGGATCCTGAGGCGGCCATTGGTGCCTTAACGATAATACTCAGATACTGACTATTGACTGAATTAGTGCCGTCCTGCTTTGGTCCACTGAGACGGCTGAAACAAATCAGGTCATTCTTTCGCTGCTGATTTAGAAACGGTCGGCCACGCTCTGGTTTCTTCCTGATTGATTCTGATTTTAGCAAGTTGGAAACCTTGAAACTGATATAAGTTTGAAGTTGGTTCACATCAAGTCATGCGACCCTGACTAGAAGCTAAGTCAATGGCGGCTACAGTTGCACTCCGTGTTGTGTTAGCAGTCTTGTTAGGAAAAGAAGGAGGAGATTTGGACACGTTCATGGACATAACAAAGAAGACGGCGCCGATCCTTCAGAGGGAACATTAGGGGTATCGCCCCCGAATCTCAACAAGTCTTTCTTCTTTATTGTTATTCCTCCAAGCACGAGTGACATCACTCGGTCAACTTTCCGCCATTTTTGTGCTCTATCATTCTTTCAGTCAACTTCATAACAGGAGTGATTTACGAAAAGAGATTCTGATATTGTAGACATTTCCAACTGGAGCAGTGGAGCATCTCAGATGACATAAAACTGTTCCCTGAATATGTCACTTGCATTTAGACAGCTGTTCAAGGGGGTGCTATACTCTTCAAAATAGACCTTGTGTCTCGACAGTCTTTTCTGAGCCGTGAACTCTTCATACTCAACAGTGTTCACATTTGACTTCTGTTTTTTTTTCAGTTTCATCATGAATTGGGCAACAATTGCTGACCTACTTGTTCGCTCAGAATCTGGGCTCATGGCATCTGGTCTGTACCGTAGGCTGTTAACAGGGACCGGGTCGAGGCACAAAGGGTAAAGTGTTAATGGATTTAACAGGAGTCGGGTCACGTCGATTACAGGTTTTGAATGTTGATTTTAGTTCATTTTCAAACAATTGCTCCGCCACAGAGAGATTTGAAGACCCTACACGACAAAACTGCTACGCAATAAAAGGAATTTCTTGACGGTAAAATTGTCTTCTTTCAGGGAAATAGTCTTTTTATTTGAAAAGAAATGATTTTATTGCATTAGAAATGTAATTTACTTTTAAAGATAACTTTGTCTGAGCTAATATTTACCTAGATTTAACCCTAACAAGTGAAGTAGGTTTAATTTATAGTTCAGGCTCAGTATTCATTTTTAGAGAGCAATTTAAATACTGGAACTTTCATTGCTTTTAATAAGCAGATTGGAGCATTTCCGTCTAGTTTTAGCACCAACTTTAGGCAATTTTTGATCATTCTAGCCAAGAAAAATTGGCTTATTGTTTTGCAAAGCCTCATCTGTTCTATTAAACTAAGAGCTGGAAGGCGAGCTGTTGTCCAACAGATCGATGGAACACGTGTGTGGGAGGAAGCTCTCTGCACTCTTTCACTCACCACAATCTCAGAAACAGCATTTTCCTGCAGGAAGAACACAGAACACGACTTGCTGCTCTTTTCAACCCCACCAGCAACATCTCTTCCAACTTCAGGGGATAAAAGTTCAGCCTCTAGTGCAGCTAAAACTCAAAAACACAACATCTGTGGAAGAAATTCAACAGAATGATCATTCCTCCACATTATGTTCTGATCCTCCTTATTGATTTAGACTCATACTCTTGACTACGACTCTAGTCTGGAATGTTTCATTCATGGAGGCCCGGTCTGTGATTTAAGGGTTCCCCTTCATTTTTTGAGCAGTGTATATCAATTATAATAATTAATCATAACTCAAAACTCACACAGGAGACACTTCTTAGTTTTGGTAAAGTCAGTTATATTCTTATTCTCGATGAGAGGACATGTTTTCATTTGATCCGTTATCACTATAAAGTAGCGCTGACAGATATATGACGAATATATCTATAAAGTATAGCAAGAACTGATTTAAGAGACTCGTTTCTGACTGCGTTTCTTTGAGACACTAGCAGAGGGAGGATTTGCTCTCCGTCAGGTCGCTGTCGTCAGAATGACAAGAAGTGACGTCAGGGTCACCTCCTGCTAATCTTATTATCACAGGCAGGATAGAGGAGGTCCAGATTAGCTCAGTTGTATGTTAACGAGAGAGCGAAAGTCTCCTCTGAAGAAATCTCAATCTAAGAAGTCTGAAACGTGTTATTAAAAAGTGTTTAAGTCTCTGAGCAGGAGACAAACATGAAATTCACATATCAAAGAAAGTTCATGACGTCCCAAATGATGTCCCACTGAGAAGACGGCCAGCCAAATCCCCTCTACCTGAAAATCCTCCACAGAGAAACGGCAGCGTTCAGCATCTACAGGAAGTATTATTAGTCCCGCCTCCTAAGGTTCAACCTGTGGGACTAAGCACACCCGCAGCACCTGTGGGTGCAGCGGGTGTCATCAGAGGAGATGAGATCCTGCTGACAGGAACTCATGGAATGGAACCTCTCAGAGAACCTAGCCATATTGAATACTGTGTCCCATGATGCTCTGAGCTCTCAAAGGTCAAAGGTCACACTATAAAAACAAGTCAATAAAAACAACCATTGTGACTGCAGCGACTGTTTTTAGCGTCTCCCCGCCTGCAGGAAGGTGTTTTTAATGAAGGTCATTAAATTCCAGACCTTCTACTTGTTCTCTACGTTTTCTGTTCTCCTGGTTCTTCCATGAAGACGTCTGTTTGACTCCAGCTCTGCTCCACTCATGTCAGTCATTCCACATAACCTCACTCATTCATTTCCCCTCTGCAGGTGATGATGGTGAAGCTCCTGCACAGAGAGAGCAGCGAACACCTGGAGCTCTGCACGAAGCAGAGTCTGGACCTATTTCTTTTGATTTTTGGTGTAGTGTGCTCCAGTTGAGCCCTGGGAGCCAACAGGTCTGTTAGACCTAGTTCAGCTCTAACCGGTTCTACAAGCAATTTGGTTGATTTTAGGATTTAGTCTTTAGGGGGAGGAGTCTCTTTCTAAGAGGGCTGTTATCAATTGTTCTAGCTCTGACCTCTAAACAAACAAACAAACAAACAAACAGCCAGGATAACATTAGCGGACCTCCATTAATCGTCTAGTTTTACTGACCCGACCAGACTTAGTGCTGGACCTGTGTCAGGTCTGGTCCCTTCAATTCAAGTTCTGAAGTACAGACAAACAGCGGAGCTACAACCGCAGTTGGATCACATGAAGTAACAGCAGCACTACAGAAGATCCAGCTCTGGTCCTTCAGAGGAACCACCGGGGTCCAGCTCTGAGAGCGGAGCTGTCCGCTCAGCACCGCCGCCTGAGACGCACCGATTCCGGCAGCTTCAGGATCTCTCGGCCGCCTTTACTCCCTCCCACAGCGGGGAAAATAAAGCAGCGAACTACTTCCGCCGGTTCCCCGCAGCATCTTTCCCACTATACGGGTTTAGAAGATTGGTTAGGGGGCGCTGGATGTTCTGTGGAGGAGAAGCAAGTACTCACCATCCATCGCCATGATGTTCTGTTTGGACTGAACCACCGAGCGGAGAGGAGGGGGTTTGCTGAGTGGAAGAGTCCATTGGGCAGACAGGATAGGGTAACAGAGTGAAATAATAAAGACATATCTCAGGAATCCGAAGATGTGGTTTCAAACTTCATATAACTGTTCTATTTTCTCCCTTCTGATCAGCACAACATATTTAACATGTTTAATATATTTCCAAGAAAGTTTTGAAAAGAACAACGTGGCTTTAAATATATTTACAGTCGTACAGAAGTTGGAAAAAAATAGCATTTTATGATTATATGACAAGTTTGAATATGTGAATGCAGGATATTTTTCGTGATACAAAGCTAAATGAAACATAACGGATGAATGGATGGATGGAAGAAGGATGGATGGTTGAAGGATGGATGGATGAATAGACGGAGAAATGGATGTATGACAGATGAAGGCATGATGATGGATGGATGGATGATGAATGGGTGGATGATGGATGAGTGGATAGATGGGTGAATAGATAGATGAATGGATGATGAATGGATGGATGATGATGGATGGAAGGATAGATGGATGAATAATTGGATTATGGATGCATGATGGATGGATGAATGATGGATGGATGAATGATGGATGGTAAATAGATGAATAAATGGATTGATGATGTTAGAATGGATGATTAGATGGATGGATCTCTCTTATCAGCGAAAAATATTTAACATGTTTAATACCTATTTAATAAAGTTTAGTGGGTTAGTCTGTGAGGTCATCGGTGAGTGAGGTCAACAGTCAGTGAGGTCATCAGTCAATGAGGTCAACAGTCAGTGAGGTCAACAGTCTGTGAGGTCATGCAGTGAGACAATGATGAGCTCTGGATGGATCAATAGGGTTTGGTTCCAGGTGTTGCTGCTGAAGGTGGACCATCCAGACATCAAGTTCAGGGGGGGTTAACACTTCTTCAAACTACCGGTGTTGCAGAACCTTTGGCCTCACGAAATAAACTGATGGCTGGACACGTGTATTTGATCTCGACTCCGGTGGATATAGTTGAGCTTGGCGGTGATGTTACTAAGAGAGAACACCTGAGGGGGATTTCAGACACAAAAACAGCGAGTCCGTCTTCGCTCTTGCTTCTGAACGTCTATTTTTAGCTGCAGCTCAGTCCCGTCGCCATAGAGACGGATTTGCTTTTCCTTCTACAGACTCACCATGGGAAGCTGAGGATGAGGAGGACACATCTGACGCGGCTTTAGATCAGCTGAGGACCTGAGCGATGCAGCTCTTCTCTTATTCACATATCTGCGGCAGGCATTCATCACATCAACACCTGCCAAGGTTCTCCAGAGTCTTCTTCAGTGGATCAGCTGTGATGTTTCAACTTCACATGGTGACAGGATGAGAGAAATCTCATCACCTGAAGGGTTCTAACCCAAACTCTGTTCCACCACTTCGTCACCCCAACAGACCATCTTCAGGGGCAGGAAGTACCTCTCACCAGCAGCACATGATGTCAAAATCAACAGAAGTTCCTGAAGATGATTGAGGTCCATCAGTCTGAGAAGGGTTCCAAAGCTGGTTCTAAGGTCCTGGACTCCACAGAACTACACATGGAGAAGGTTCTTCTTATTCTTCACTGTTCTCTCACACTTCCCTTCTCTTTAAATCTCTCTTCAATTAGGGTTAGGTTAGATTATAATTTATTTTGCGTTCATGTAACTTCATTTTGAAATTATTCAATTTAGTACATTTTTGAAGATACATTTTGTATTTTTAGCATATTTGTTTTTCCATATAAGGATTTATTTTACACCATCTGTCTGCTGCTGTGTGTCTAACCATCCAACCATCATCCAAACGTCATTCATCCAACCTACCATCATTACTCCATCCATCATCCATCAAACCATCCATCATTACTCCATCCATCATCCATCAAACCATCATACATACAACCATCTATCATTCATCCAACCTACCATCATTACTCCATCCATCATCCATCAAACCATCCATCATTACTCCATCCATACTCCATGAAACCATCATCCATCATTCATCCAACCTACCATCATTACTCCATCTATCATCCATCAAACCATCCATCATTACTCCATCCATACTCCATGAAACCATCATCCATCATTCATCCAACCTACCATCATTACTCCATCCATCATCCATCAAACCATCATCCATACAACCATCTATCATTCATCCAACCTACCATCATTACTCCATCCATCATCCATCAAACCATCCATCATTACTCCATCCATACTCCATGAAACCATCATCCATCATTCATCCAACCTACCATCATTACTCCATCCATCATCCATCAAACCATCATCCATACAACCATCTATCATTCATCCAACCTACCATCATTACTCCATCCATCATCCATCAAACCATCCATCATTACTCCATCCATACTCCATGAAACCATCATCCATCATTCATCCAACCTACCATCATTACTCCATCCATCATCCATCAAACCATCATCCATACAATCATCTATCATTCATCCAACCTATCATCATTACTCCATCCATCATCCATCCAACCCTCCATCATCCATCATTCATCCAACCTACCATCATTACTTAAACCATCATTCATCAAACCATCATCCATACAACCATCCATCATTCATCCAACCTACCATCACTACTCCATCCATTATCCATCAAACCATCATCTATACAACCATCCATCAAACCAACCATCATTGCACCATCCATCATCCATGAAACCATCATCCATCATTCACCCAACCTACCATCATCACGCCATCCATCATCCATTAAACCATCATCCATACAACCATCCATCATCCATCCAGCCTACCATCATTTCTCCATCCATCATCGATCATTACTCCATCCATCATCCACCCAACCTACCATCATTACTCCATCCATCATCCACCCAACCTACCATCATTACTCCATCCATCAAACCATCATCCATCCAACCTACCATCATTACTTCATCCATCATCAATCAAACCATCATCCAAACGACCATCCATAATTCATCCAACCTATCATTACTCTATCCATCATCCATCAAACCATCCATCATCTGTCAAACCATCATTCACCCAACCTACCATCATTACTCCATCCATCATCCATCCATCCAACCTACAATGATTACTCCATCCATCATCTACCCATCATCCAGCCAACCATCATTGCTCCATCCAACCATCATCCATCCAACCATCATCACTCCATTGTCCATCATCCAACCATCATCACTACATCGATCCATCCATCATCATTCATTCATCCATCCTCTTCTGTTATCTTGTTCCCAGACGTTAAACTGATATTTCATGCAATCAGAGTATATTTATAACATATTTCTGATGAAAACAAACGCCAGGTTTATAAATGCAACACTTCCTGGTGAGGGCAGGACTGTGTGGAACTGTTTCCATAGTTACAGCCTCCCACACAGAACCCACTCTGGTCTGACTGCTGGACCAGGTGACATAAAACAGTACAGCATCAGAACTCTGCTGGTTCTCTTCTCCAACAAACCACACAAATCGTGTGCATGTTAAAAATATGTTAGTCTCACATCATGAGAAATTCAAACTGATATTGAGCATATATCATAATATTTTCTCATACTCGTTGCTGAAGATACTTAAAGGCTTTTATTTATATGACATATCAAAAAATATATTTTTGAAGCACATGTACAGCATTTTATTTTTGCAAAATCAAGATTAAGGTATGAGCCTCAGACTCAGAGGTATCTCTGTGAACTCTGATGCCACCATGTGGTCAAACCGGGTCATTGAATTATGGGTTTAAGCAGCTATGCATGTCAGAACATATCAAATGGGTCTTTATCTATGAAGAATTTTCTACAAATGCAAATATATGTCTCTATACAGGAGCACATACAAATCTGTTACTCAACTGCCTCCCAACCAGACGTCTACTTCCTGTTTGAATTTTTCTACGTCAGACGTCTACTTCCTGCTTAAATTCTTCTACCTCAGACGTCTACTTCCTGTTTAAATTTTTCTACCTCAGACGTCTACTTCCTGTTTAAATTCTTCTACCTCAGACGTCTACTTCCTGCTTAAATTCTTCTACCTCAGACATCTACTTCTTGTTTGAATTCTTCTTTATTCCATGAATCCTCTCACACATCATGGTCACTGCTGGGTGCCATGGCGACCGCCGCACACTGCAGTCTGAGTTTGAGGGCAGAAAGCTGCTTCATGTCCACGCTGCTGCCGCCGCAGACCACCACCAGCAGAGGAGCAAGAGGAGCCGGGAGACGACCTGCAGAGGAGGAAAAACAGTTCCGGTCCACTCAGGATCAACATTACACTTATATGGAACATAAAAGGAATTAATCTCCAGCTGTGGGGGTCTGTCAGGAAGCACATACCTGTAACATCTAAGTATCTGCAAAGCAGGAAGTAAGGGCCGTCATAACGGAAACACAGCACTGTGAAAAAGTATTGGACCCCCTCCTGATTTCTTTCATACCTGTGCGACTCAGACTCAACTGTGTCGGACCTTCAGAGTCAATTTAACATAAAACAATCTGATCAAACTAAAAATTATGACAAAACGCTCAACCAACACCCATAACAGTGTGAAAAAATATTCACCCCCTCATCCATCACTCTGTGAGGTCATCAGTCTATGAAGTCATCAGTCTGTGAGGTCATCAGTCTATGAAGTCATCATTCTGTGAGGTCATCAGTCTATGAAGTCATCAGCCTGTGAGGTCATGCAGCGAGAACATTAATCCCCAACAGAAGAGGAAGTCCACCTCTGAATCGATCAGAAGGAATAAAACTAGCGTTCTCAAGGGGTGTGGTCCCATTTTGATTGGCAGCTCTGTGATGATCGAAGAGGGTTGATGGAGTCGTTACCTTCATCCTGCAGTCGGTTGATGTGTCCGCTGTAGACGGCTGCCAGCGCTGCTCCACACGCCATCTCCACCAGAACCCGCTCCTCATCTGAGTGATGATCCACGCACAGGTGAACAAATCCAGCATGACTCCAGATGGAAAACCAGCTCAAACCAAGTTTATACCATCCCTCATCTTTGACCTTCAACCTCACCTACATACTGTAAACACTGAGCAGAGAACAGAGAGAAGCTCTTCTTTATTTTAACTTCATCAAGCCATGCCCAGAAGAAAACCAGAGTTTCTTTCTTCACTGAAGACCTGATATCTGCTGTGGCTTTCTACACAGAGTCTGTGGTGTCCACTGTAGAGAAAGGTGAGGATGGAGGAGTAGGGGTGGAGGAAGAGTGACGGGAAAGGTTTCCAAGATGGAAGTGAGAGCAGCTCTGCTGGATTGTTTAGAGACGTTGGTTCTGAGCAGAAGACAGGAGGCAGAGCTGAAGATGTTCTGATGTTCTCTGGGAGTGAGAGGAAGGACAGGATTAGAAAGGAGACATCAGAGGGACAGTCCAAATGAGACGTCCTGGAGTCAAAGTCAGAGAGGACAGACTGAGATGGTTCTGACCCGGGAAGAGGAGGGATAGTGGATCTACTGGTAGAAGGATGATGGAGATGGAGCTGCAGGCAGGAGAAGGGGAAGACCAAAGAGGAGGTTTCTGGATGTGGATAGAGAGTACATCCAGTTGGTTGATGTGACAAAGGAAGATGCAGGAGCAGGGGGAGATGGAGACAGACGGAACAGCCCAAAGAAGATGAAGAAGATAGTAGATGAGGATTACCTATGGACCACCACTGATGGTAGCTGAGATGTTCTGACTGAAGCCACCATTATCTCCTCTGTAGTGTCGTTTATGTTGATTATTGTTACTAATTCGAGTCAAACATGAAAGATGGTACTCTAATTTGTTGAGAAGAATACTGATGAACGTTTCTACGTTCCTCATGAGGAGCCTTGAGACTCACTGACCCAGGAACATCTCCACTGCCTGCAGTGCCTGCCGGTCCGTCACCAGTTCAGAGATGATGGTCAAATCGCGGCGCTGGCTGTGCTCAAAGGCCTTCTGACAGACCGTCTTCGCTCCCAGACACTTGGCTTCACTGTGGACAAACCAGAGTGGAGTCAGGGTGGAAGACCTCCTACCTGAAAAAAACAACTGTGTCAATGACCTCTCACCTGGTGATGTCATCCAGGGTGACCACCCTCCCAGCTTTCACTGCAGCGTTGAAACAGTCCGCTCCCTCTGTCTCCATGGCGACAATGGGTACGTCAGTCCAGCCTACGTCCTTCAGTCCCTGGATGACCCCACAGAGGAGACCACCTCCACCCACGGACAGCAGTACAGCTCCAGGCTTCACCTCAGGGCCCAGAGAAGCTGCCACCTCTTGGATCATGCTGGCGTGACCCTGCCTTTTGGAGACAGGAGATGTGGATGCATCTCATCTAGTAGAGCAGTTTGTACCTCATGCATTGAAGGTTAATGTTTCTACCATAGCAGCGGGTGATCGAACGGAGGAACATAGGTAAGACCTTCAGTTTCTGCCAGTCTGAGAGCTTCGGCATTGGCATCATCCCAAACCTGAGGGACAGAAGAACCAGCTTAATGTTCTCCTCTCCATCACTTCTGTTCGTTCTGACTCAAGCCTGATGATCTGCTGGAAAAACAACCAGAGACCAAACTGATCACCACCAGCCCTTCTCCAACCCATCATCGCTGCAGCAGACCATCTTCAGAAGCAGTAAGTAAGCTCCTAGGTCTCACCAGTAGCATACTATGACAAAATCAACCGACATTCCAGAAGGTGATTGAAATCAATCAGTCTAGGAAGGATGCCAAAACTGGGCAATGGAATGTTGAGGAGATGATCTGCTGCTTCAGGACCAGGACGACTCGCCATAATGGAGGAAAACATGGATTTTACTGAAGGAGAATGTCAGGTCATCGGTCTGTGAGGTCACTAGTCTGTGGGGTCATCAGTCTGTGAGGTCATGCGGAGAAACAAAGATTCCCAGTGGAAGAGAAAGTTCCCCTCTGCATGTGTCCTAGTCAGAGTCTGGACCTGAACTGCATGTTGTCTATTATGCATGTTGTTTACTCTGCATGTTGTTTACTGTGTATTTATGGTGTTTATGGTTAGACTCTACCTTCCCTTTGATCCTGACAGCAGCTCCCTGATCCTGGAGCCTCTGAACGACCAGCTGAGGAGAAGAGGAGGGAACCACGATGGTGGCTGGAATGGCCATCCGTCTGGCTACGTAAGCAGCAGCCATACCCGCGTTCCCACCTGGAGAAAGTTCATGTCACAGTCGGCTGGCGTTTACACGGGACAGGTGAACGAGGCGTGTCTAACCTGAGGAGCAGACGACTCCTTTGGACTGCTTGGCCAACTGCAGAGGAGAGCCAAGGACAGGAGGTCAGGTTCTGAGATCCTTTCAAGATACAGGAGGTGGATAGACTGACGACGCCTACCTGCTGGCAGAGATGTCCGATTCCTCGGATCTTGAAGGAGCCAGAGGGCTGAGAGTTCTCCATCTTCAGGTAGACGGTGGTTCCAAGGCGTTTGGACATGCTGACGCTCTCCAGCAGCGGCGTGTTCAGGTGGAAAGGCTTCGCCATGGTGGAGCTGATGTCACTGAGACGAGACAAGAAGTCAGAGAAGTTCACCTGCTGAGATCTTCTTTGAGTGAAAGCAGCGATGGGCGACCATGGAGTGTCCCAGCCTAGGAGGGCGGGAACATGAGAGGGTGACACGTGCGAGGACGTAAAATTATCAGTTAACATATCAGTTTTAGCAATTTCTTGCCACAGTAATAGTTTCAAGTTTAGAAATCTCCAAAAAAAACTCTGAATGCAAAGATTAGAGCAAAGAATAATACAAGTGTTCAGGTGTGAAGGAGCGGTTTAAGAAAGGTCACGCTGCGACCTCAGGGTCAAGGCTAACC
This sequence comes from Lophius americanus, assembly GCA_037951165.1. Classification (NCBI taxonomy): domain Eukaryota; kingdom Metazoa; phylum Chordata; class Actinopteri; order Lophiiformes; family Lophiidae; genus Lophius; species Lophius americanus. The sequence continues at coordinate 103,440 of JBBDHG010000042.1, forward strand.
CTGGCCAAAACAAATTAAATCAGGATAAATACACGCAGTCACTGAGGAGAGGTGGTCATCAGAGGAGAGAGAAACGTCCTGCTTTACCGAGGGCAGCTGTCCGCTAGACCAGAACAGACATCAATAGATTCTGGGTCAGGATTTTTATAATAGGATATACTGGCAAACCAGGAATCCACCACTCCAGAGGCTCACCAGCCACGAGGGACTGGTCCTAGGGTGTCGACAAACCGGATGGAGAGCCAGGTGCCACCCAGTAGAGAGCATTTGAAGGGGTTTGCAGCACAATCCCCTCTTCAGTTTGTTGGGAAGGAGGAGAGCCTCGGGGAACCGCAAGTCTGATCAGTCTCAGCTGGCTGGTCTGGAGGTCTGAAGACCTGAAACAACTGCTGATTCCAGGAGCATCACTGAAGCGTCAGCAGACTCGCCTGCAAAGCCAGCTCCTCTCAGCCCCTCACACAAGATTATTATGATTATGATTATTGTTATTGGTGCTAAAAAAACTCTTTTAAAATGTGTAAACAGCAGAGGAACTTGCAAACGCTCCCCCTCTTCCCCCTCCTGGTCTTCCTCCTGATCCTAGACAGATGTGCAGGATCAACTAAATTAATGAGATGATTATCTCCTCTAAACGTACTTTACTAAAATTAGTTACTTCAATACGAAAACCCCACAGACTTACATTTAATGTAAAAGGTACTGTGCCTTTCCAGAATGCAAATCACATGAATATTAATGATACGAATGCAAATTAGATTATAGTTAAAACATTGTTCTAGACAATTTCAGTCCTTTCTACTGTGTAGATGATGTTTAATCCTTAAAAGCAATCTACCTCCTACACGTCACTTCCCGTGTTGTTTTTGTTTACTTATCTAAACAGGGATCCAGAAAGTAATGCTTAATGAGTAAACAACATCACGTGACTGACAGATTATCAAAATCGAACATTATTTGTTGACTTATTATCAATTTACGTCATGACATGATGGCGTGTTTTATGTCATTAAATGTCGACTTACGTTTCAATAGAAAGCCTCCAAGAACGAGCCTTCATTCAAAATATGATGAAAAGGATTATTTTAAAGATCATTTACAAAAACACGTTAGGAGACGCAGCACATAACGGAAGTGACATACTCAACATATTACAACTTCCGGGTAGTACGTCACAATTCCGTCACCTACTACTACTAATTATAGTAATATTAATAACATATTTATATGATTATAATAGTTGTTTATCAACAACAAAAATAATAAAAATATATTATTTTGTCATTGCAACCATTTTATATTTATATTAAATAATTTTATTATAATAATAATTTGTTTTTAATATTTCACATTATCATTATTATGCTCGTCAATATAAATTTGATTATTATAATGGATGTATGATTATAGTATAACCGTAAGTCCAATAATGATGTATTTAATGTTATAAAATGGTCAATAAGAGGAAACTGAATTTTATAATTATCATTAAATATTAAATGATAATATGATTAGAAATATGATCATTATCTGTATTATCAGTGGTAGTGTAACGGCAACATAAGATGGTTAATGTTATATTTAATATTTTATTGACTCAACTACCAAATGTCACATGACCAACATTCGTGGTGTCGCTGGACAGAATTACAGAAATATATTTCTGAAAGTGCTTCATGCTTTCCCGATTCTAGTTTTAGTGACGAGTTCACAGAGAACTATCATTGAATTATATTATAATAAATACTGACAGAACCAGATAGAACTCACTTACCTGTGGAGACCGTCTCTTTAGCGACAGCTGAACTTTTCCCTCTAAAGGTCACTCTTTCATTGTCAGCACTTCGACACGTGAATCAGAGTCAGCACTTCCTGTTCAAACGACTCTGATGATGCAGGTGTTGTTTTTATGGGGTGTATTCTGTGATGTAGGGTCTCTGCTCCACTCTTGACGTTGTTCATATCTCACTTCATGCTTTTATTTATTAGTTTTCATTGTACATCTGCGCAGTTGCTACAGGCTGCACGTCCTGCCACTCAAACAAGAATCCACTCACTGCTTCATACCTCACAGCTCATGGTGTCACTGCCCCCCTGTGCCCTAGGTGGCAGCAGAGAGACGAACAGAAACCCACAGCCATGTTTCTTATCAAATGAATAACATGAAAATAGAGACAAATGTTTTAAATAAAACAACAAACAGGAGAATGATACAGTTGATAAAAGTGGTGAAATTAGTTAATTAAAGGAAAACAATCAGAGACTTTGTTCTCAGACTTTAAACCCAGCGCTGATTTAAACACTTTAACTTTTAACTCTCTAAATTCTCTTTCAAATGTGCCAGAAAAAGGCTCTGACAGTTTTTGTCATTGACAAAGGAAGTAGTCACACGCCTCCTGTTCCTGTAAACTGTCAGATCTATAGAACTACGTTTACCATAAAGCAACCTGAGCAAACACACAATACAACTTTTAAATCAAAAATAGTTTTACGTAGTAAAGTATAAATACCTCACTCTTCAAATCAAAAGTTGTTTTACTTAATAAAGTATAATCTCCTGATCTTACCTGGACTTACCTCTCAAAAGGAGATCAAGTGGTTGATCAGGTCTGGGTGGTTCTAATCCAGCTGGAAGCAGTTCTTTTAGTAGTTTTGGGATTTAGTCTTTGAGTGGGCGGAGCCTCTTTATACCTGTTTGTGCCATTTATTATCTAAAATCTAAAAGTTGTGTTTGCTGTGGCTGCTATAGGTTAATTTCTATGCAGCGTCGTTTAGTCTGAGAAATCAGGAGGGGGTCCGATACTCTTTTCAAAGCGCTGTGTTCTGGGCTGACGGGTAATACAGTTTTTATTTCTAATGATGAAAACATTCTCTCTGTAGATGGTTCCTCCACCGTCAGCTCCAGAAGCTATGGTTTTCCTCTCCTGTCCTTTTCCCGCTAGCAGATGTTAGTTACCATCATAGCGTGAGACAGCAGAAACACAGAAAAAGTCCCAGGTTGAAACATCTGAGATGATGTTTGTGACACCACGATCAAAGCTGTCCTCCGTTCTTCTCTCTTTCTACCATGAAGACAAATCATGTGTTTCTTATCTAGACCTCCATGAATCCAGTGTTGTGTGGATTCTGGAGTCTTCTAGCTACTCCATCAGCAACCTGACTTCCTTTAACACACGTTCAAGACATTCCTCTGGCTCCTCTCACCGGCGTCACACTTTGAACGTTCAACTGATCTCTCTTGAAGGATCACTCCATCTAAACCTCCTCACCGCTCAGTGTGAACATCTTTCTTCAAGGTCATTCTGCTGGATTTGAGCTTTCTGGAGGCCCATCTGGGCTTTCTACTTGTGCCTGACACCCTGAAGAAGCAACGTGGCTTTCAGAGATCCAGACGATTTGGGTTCTGATAAAGCTTCATCGAAAGGATGCAGAAGTTACTGTTTATGAAAATGGATCAGAACATTCCTCCTCCGATCTTCCTTCACTCCGCCTCCAGACTTTCCTTCCTTGACGCTTCTGCCAACATGCTCCTCCTCCTTTCTGGCTTCTGGCTGCATGCAAGGTCTGTGGGCGGGGCTTCTGATCTGGGCTTCATGCCAGTGAACGTTGTCTGGGTTTGATCCTTGGATAGAGCTGAGAGAAAAAGAGAGAAAGGGAGAGGGATAAAAACAGAGGGAGAGGGTGAGGGTGAGGGAGAAAAGGAGAGGGAGACAAGGAGATGGTGAGGGAGAGGGAGAGAGAGGGAGGTAGAGAAACAGAGAGCGGGGGAGGGAGGGAGAAAGAGGGAGAGAGAGAGGGAGCAAGAGAACGATGGAGGGAGAGAGAGTGAGAAAGAGAGAGGGGGGGAGAAAGATGGAGCAAGAGAGAGAGGGAGAGAGAGAGGGTGCGAGAGAGGGGGAGAGAGAGGGGCGGAGAAAAGAGGGAGATTTATTCGTTCCTTTCCCAACTTGTCCTATAATCTGTCCTTCCTGCTGCAGTAAATGGACAGTTTGGACATCCAATGAGGAAATAAAGTACTTCACACTTAGTGGCGTCCGTCTTAAGTCTTATAAGATATAAAGAGGCTCTGCCCCTTAGAAGAGCCTCCCCCTTAGAGTATAAATCCTAAAAACTAACAAACTGCATGGGAAACCTGTTCCTGCTGGACCAGAACCAACCAGACCTGATCACTACCAGTCCTGTTCAACCACCATCACATCTCCACTAGCACACAGTGCCAAATTCAACAGAATTCCCAGAAGATGATTGAGATCCATCAGGCTGAAGGTGAAGGGTGAAGGGTTCAAAAGCTGTTTCTCAGGTTCTGGGACTCCACAGATCACAGTGAGACACATCATCTACACATGGAGAAGAACTGGAACAATAGTGAACCCAACCAGAAGTGGACCAGCTTCCAGAATTCCTCCACAGTCATGTCAGAGAGGATCTCCAGCTTTCAGGGTTTGGCTACGCGGTGATTTTTGGTTCTAGATAAACTTCCTGTTTATTTAATAAAAAGATTTCATTTAAACATGTGTTTAATCAGGCTGTTTGATGTTACATTTACTTTGAAGATCCAACAGTTTAGTCTTAGAGACATAACCATACAGATAGACTGAGTTATTATTATCATTCTGACGGCACAAACCCGAGTCTTCTAGCGAGGTTCGGGATCAGTGAACGGACCCGTGTGTCTCATGTGTTGGACATTCATCTGTTGTGAAGCACCGTGCTCTCTCACCCCCAGTAGATTTCTTGGTAGGTATCCCTCTTGGTCGTTGAGTCGTGCCCACCACCACTCTGTCTCAGCGTCGTCACGGCGACGCAGCACGGTGACGGCTTCACCCTCGCTGAAGGACAGCTCGTCGGCCTGCTGCGCCGTGTAGTCCCAGAGAGAGTAGACCAGGCCTTTGTTCATCACGCCCAGCTTCTCCTGCACACCTGAGGGGCAAACACACCTTCAGTCTTTTCAGCTTAGAGAGTGATCGGCCATAACAATATAACTAACTGTCTAATACGATGAAGGTCCCTCTTGTCCCACCGAATCAGCTGTAACCTCTAACTAACGTGGAGACCGGGACTCTGGCAGACCTCTGAAGGTTCTGCTGTGGTATCTGGTACCAAGATATCAGCAGCTGATGCTTAGAGTCCTGGAAGCTGTGAGGTGGAGCCTCCACAGATCAGACTTGTTGGTCCAGAACATCCTACAGATGCTGGACTGGACTGAGATCTTTAGAATATGGAGGTTCAATCAGCACCATGAACTGATTCTTGTGTTCCTGCAGTGAGTCAGGGAACATCATCCTGCTGGAGGAGACCACTGCCATCAGGGAATACCGTCGACCTAAGGTTTCCCAGCAGAATATGGTCCAATTCATCCCACTGTCTTCTTCCCAGAATGCTTCCTGTTACCATCTCTTCACCAGTTCATTCAGATGATGCACAAGAGAACCTGATCCATCAGACCACACAACCTTGTTCCATTGCACCTTGGTGCATTGTGTTCTAACCCCTTTTATCAGAACCAGAATGAACCTTTTCAGCAATTATTGCTTCAGTAGGTCTTTTGTTGGAATGGACAACACACATCGGACTTTGGGCTAACCTACTGTCCCCACATGTATCAATGAAGCTTAGCCACTAACTAGTAAGCAGGTAGTATATTCCACCAACCGACTGGTAACCATAGTAACAATGTGATATATCCCACTCACTGACATGTAACCATGGTAACTACACAAATCTTGTTATTCTGACTTCACCTGTGAGCGGTTGTAATGTTATGGCTGGCCGTATATAGCCGTATATAGACTTAAGCAAACAGGATCTACCTACCATAAAGGAACTGAGAACACTGTTTATAGCCTTCTTCCATCTCCTCACATTTATCAGCCGCCGTCTCCACGTCACTAATTGTTGTAGCAAAGATGGCCGCCCCTGATTCCACCAACATCTTACAGAGGTGGACGCTGTTGCAAGAAGCTGCGCAGTGGAGAGGAGTCCTGTGAACAACCGAAGGAACACATGAGTCTAGATTCAACCCAACAACCTTCAGTCAAATCCGCTGTTGTTCTATCATCAAATATCTGAGAGGCTGATGTCATCAGAATCAGGCTGATGTCATCAGAACCAGCGTGAATCCTGTTCTTTCAGGAGGATCTGATCTTCCTGAGATGGATTTTGGAGATCTACTGATCAGTATGTTCTCCTCAGCAGCTGAATGGAGGCACTGACCATCCATCGCTGTCTGCTGCGTTCACATTCACTCCAAAGTCCAGCAGGAACTTCACGATGTGGTGGTGACCAGCACAGACGGCGTTATGAAGAGGAGTTATACCTTCATCGTTGGGCATGCTGGGATTTTCCACCTTAAACACAGAAGATGAAATTCGAGATGTTAGGCTGAAACTAGCTGACTGATCTCAGCTAAGATCGACTTTAGAGGACCTAAAGTCTGAATTCACTCTGAATATCAGGATTATTTAATCTGAGTGTTGGGTTAGCAGGTGTGATGATAACGATGGTTCTGGTTCTGGATCCGGAGCTTTGCTCTCTGCATGCTGGATGGAGATTCGCACCCGAACCTGTCAGCATGCCCCTGCTGCCCACCCACGTACAACCCCCCCTTAACGTTAGACAACAGCATTAAGTCGGTAAATGTGTAAAATAACATTAACATTCATTTATTTATTTAATAATTATTATTTTTCCGGAAGTTCTTTTCATAAAATACAGAATGAACTGTGAAAAAGCATCGACATTAATGTGACTAACGATCACTCACATCCCATAATAAGATCATTGCGGCAAATAATCCACTTGGCATCTATTATATGTAAAACATTGAACTGTAATTTTTAAACTAATTTTAGTCACTTAAAGAAACAGGCATCATGTGAAAAAGGTGACATTTAAAATCCTGAAATTCAAATAAAATATTTGATTTTCATGATCAGATAAAAAAAACAGTTCAATGAAAGTGTCAAATAATATTCATGTCAATCTGATGAAGGAGGAGACGGTGAGGGAGGCATGATGGGTAATTACCTCGTAGATGATCCTCTGCACCAGGTCAAACTCTCCCTCCAGGGACGCATCCAGCAGCAGAGCCAGAGGGTTAAACCGGACTCTCAGGCCGTGGCCCGTTCGCTCTGACGACGGCATCTTCATGTTGGTTCTCTTCACCTGCAGGAGAGGATCAGGTGAGTGTGGGCGGAGCAGAAAGAGCCGGAGGCACGGCAGGACGGTCGTCCAGACTGACACTGGCTTAAGAAGGAAGAGCATGCAGAGGCAGAGTGTGTGCTCCGTATCAGTTTATAAGCTCCACCCACCTCAGGCAGAGAGGGCGGAGCAGGAGGAGAAGAAGGAGGAGAGCTTTGTTCAGGAGCAGATCCTTTCTGGTGGTTGTTGTTCTGGTCTTCCGGTCTGTCAGGAGCAGGCGATGGGCTTCTCTGGATCAATGGAGACGCGTTGCTGGTAGTTTCTGGTTCTGTCGTCATTTCTTTGGACGTTTCCACGGCAGCAGAGGGAGGGGACGAGCGACGGGAGTTCAGTTTCTGAATTTCGCCCTCTGTGGTTGAAGTTGCGAAGTTCTTGTGACCGGGTTCTTCATTCCCGTTTGTTGTATGGATGTTGTCCAATTTACCCAGAATGCAGTCGGGCTGGTAGAAAGTGTTACCTGGAACCCAGATTTAAAAAGCAATAAACCATTACATTATAACCACCAGCTTAATATTGTGCAGATACGCTCTGTGTCCTGACTTTCAGAACCAGCGTGAACTTTTTCAACAGTTTGTGCCTCAGTAGATCTTCTGTGGGACCAGACAAGATGGGTTAGCCTTCACCCCCCCCCCCCCTTCCTCAGACCACTTTGGTAGCTTTTTACCAATTTAGACCTGGAACACCCAACTAAACCTGCACTTCTGGAGTTGTTTTAACCCAGTCCTTTAGACTTCACAATCTGAACCTTATCAAAGCCTATCAGATTCTTATCCGTCCCATTTTCCTGCTTCAAACATCACCTTCAGGACTAAATGTTCATCTGCTGCCTGATACACCAGGTGCCTGTTTCACAAGATTATCAAAGTTATTCTAACTTCACCTTTTGGTGGTTATAATGTTCTGGCAGATCAGTGTGATGATGAGCGTTTCCCACCTGAACCTGCTTCCATGCCTCCTGCCAACGTGTTGAACCTGCAAACCATGACACAGACACTTTAGAACTTTCTTCCTCATGATGTACTTCCTGTTAATTGTTTTTTTCGGGGAGGGGGGCTTACTTACCTCTGGTATAGTAGTTTCTGGATGTTTGGCCCCTGCGGGCCCTCGGGCTCAGTGATTGAGCTCCGTTTCTTCAGTGGCCGTGGAGCATTGCTAAGGCGTCGGCGGAGAACCTCCATGTCAGCATCACTTTGGTATCGTAGCTGGGAGTGGGCTGTGGAGGTCGGAGGTCAAACATTAAACAACCTGATGTGTGATGACTGATCGTGTGGACTGATTCTCTGGTACCCACCCACTGGAGTCAGCTTAGTGGGACTGAGGGGACGGGGGATGTGGTCCACGCTGGGTGAAGGAAGGTTTTGGCCATCAGTGCTCTCGCCTCCGCCTTTCTCTGCAGAATCCTCCTCTGCTGCTTTCACTCCTTCTCCTCCTCCTCCTCCTCTTCCCTGGAGGAAAGGGACAGGGGATGGAGAGGTGGAGGACGAGGGGAGGATGGGTTTACCGTAGACTAGGGAGAGAAAGCAGACACATTGTTCTTAGAGGGGCTCATTTAGTCTTTCATTAAACATCTCCAATCTTTTGTAACCATCTGTGACTGGAGTCTTCATCAGAACCCCACTGGAGAACCGCGACTAAGCATTGGTACCATTTCAGGTCCAGTCCTGAACCTGCATGTATTTCCATTGAAACAGCAAGAGTATGATCAGTATGGTAAGTGTTTACATTTGTAATGAACGTGGGGGTCAGTCACCTGCTCGGACAGCCGTCCTGTTGCTGAGGGACCCATAGTTCTTCAGATGTGGGTTCTGGAGGTACATGCTGTAGATGGAGCTGCTGTTCATGGTGGCAGGACCCTTCCTAGGGGACTGGGGCCTGGAGGGGTGGTCTGGGACATAAGGTCGAACTGCCACTGCAGGTGGGGGGTCAGTTCTCTCTGTTTGTGGGGACAAGATAGAGGGTTGGGAGGAGGAGGAGGAGGTGGTGGTGGATGGGTCTCACGGTTCAGAAAAAGTAAAATAATGAAATGAAACCTGTTCTCCTTACAGACTGACCTCATCAGTCACTAATACCCATTAAGGTCAGAGGTCAAACAGACGTCAGAGCAAAGCAGCTGTTGAGTCACACGTTTTATTACCTTGGCTTGAGGTTAGGGGGACAGAGACCCGCTGCAGGATCTGCTGCAAAGTCGAAGATGGGGAAGAAGAGGGTGAGGTGGAATCAGCAGTGCCGGATCTGGGCCAGCCCAGCTTACCGGGGTCCGACCGAGGCAGCGAGCTGGTTGCACAGAGATGCCCCGCAGCCTGATGGGTAGCACTGGGATAGGTACCGTAGCCGGAGGGCTGGTTGGAGGGCGAGACATGAAAATGAAGAAAGAGGAGAAGGTTTCTCAGCTGACATGAGAAGATCTTTGTGCCTCTGCTTGAAAAGGTCTCAAAGTGGCTCCCAGCTAAATAAAGAATATTTGGATGTCATTTTCAGAACTTCTGGGAAGAACACTCCCCCACGTATGGGTCAACGTATATGAATACGCGTCACAACTCCAAAAGATAACGCCACCAGGCGACGAAGGCTTTAACTGGACTTTATCAAATATTCAGTTACATTCTGTTTCAAGAAGGACGAAACAAGTTCTAAAATCATGGCAGGTTATTCATTCATTAATTAATGGTGGTCTTTGCAGAAAAGCAGAGGAGCAGCTCAAAGGTCAGAAACGGTGATACTGACAGGAGGGAGGGACGTGAGAAAAAAAAATCAAACCCTCCGCACACACAGAGCTCTTACATTTCAAGTTCTGTATTTTAAGGCTCTGTGGAAACTCTTATCTCATTTCTTATTGGAAAACACAGGAGCCGTTGTCGACCCTAACCCAAAACCTAAGTGGGGGGTGATGGTGTCGTCGTACCCGACGGGGTGGAAGAGTTCGGCCCACACAGCTGTGTCTCCATGTGTGAAGGACTTATGAAAAAAAAGACTCCGGTCCTGCAGGAAAACTTTTTTTATGAGAAATCCATTTTCTATGAAACCAAGATGCACAAAATGACTATTGCTGGTATTTTAAGCCTAAAGAATCATAAAAATATTCCGGACAGTTAATCTGTAATCTATTTGCTCCATTTATTTTGTGTCACGACACTAGTCTTCTATTGGACAGTTTGAGTGGCTGTCGGTCTGGGGAGAGGGACTTACCTGGGCAAGAGCTGACTGTGATTGATTAAGAGGGAGATGGACGGCAGTGTGGGACCGACATGGACCGACGGAGACCGCTGACACGGAGCAGCGGGATGTTTTGTTTACGGGCGAAACCGTTATTTTTTTACCTGCTTTAATGTGCTGTAAACAAACTGTTGGTGGAAGTGCTGACAGAAAGAACGCCAGAGAGCAGAGAAGCCGCTGGTTATCTCCATTTTCTCTTACCTACAACCCAGAACCGCTTCACTACCTGCGCCCAGACCCTGGAGGTCCTAGAAGAGTCCCAGTGCGGTGGTGCCGTGTCAGTTGCAGGTAATGTCAATAAATTAATATTGCAATACAAAAATTCTATGCATTACCGCACCCTCTTGTTAACACCAGAAATAGTACCTGTTCTGGATTGTTGGTCTTCCAGTCTGACCTGGTTTTACTGATGCTTGGCCATGATGCTTCATTGGCTGGACAGAAAAAGGAGGGGGTCAGAGGTCACCACAGGAAATACAATTTATAGGAGGAGGAGGTAAGAACACAAAAAGAAGCAACCATTAATGAAAAAGTACCAAATGCAGTCAGCAAGGCTGAACCAACAGATGATTTCTACGGTCTGACAGTCATGAAATGATTTCTGTGCAGCGAAGATATATGACAATATCGCTTACTTTCACCTTCTGTTAGGGTTTGTGTTTGTGTTTGTGTGTGTGCGTGTGTGTGCGTGTGTGTGTGGAGGAAACCATCCTGTCCTCATCTCATCAAACAATCCAGGAAGCTCAGTCAGTCCATCAATGCTGAGATAATGCCCTGGTCTAACTGTCAGGCTAACAGAAAGGTTCCACTACTTGGCACTTTAACTTGTATTTTACAATGTAAGTATGTAAATGGTTTTATGTTATATGTTCAAAGCAGGTCTATCTTGTGAATAAGACCCTGGGTCTCTATGAGATTACTTGTATAAATAAAGGTTAAATAAAAAACAATAAAAAAAAAACATCAGGCTTACTGTCTGACCTACTGTCAGGCTAACAGACAAACTAACTCTCCGGCTAACAGACACATTAAGTCAGGCTAACAGTCAGGCCAACAGACAGGCTAACCATCAGACTGACAGACTGTAAATATTTTGTTGTTTTGTGTAGCGAAGACTTCCTGTTGCTGCAGAGACTGCTGATATGATTGATACATCTTTGTTTCCCGCCGTACGTTAACGGGGAAAACCAAAGCTGTGGCGCTCAGGAACAAACAGGGATCAGTTCTGGTGCTGCTTAAAAGCGCTCCTGGTTCCACTAAGTAGAATGTTTGACTTCAGATATTTTTTTTAAATTTTAGTTTCACTGAGATCAGCTGGATGCAAAATGAGCGTGACCTCGGAATGACCTCGGAATGACCTCATAATGAACTTGCACGGCCAGGTCACTGATTAATGTGTACAAACAGTTTTCAGTCCAGTGGAGGAGGTTCCACCATCAGAGGCTGATCTGTTAAATCTCGAGGTGAAACCTCTACCTGTAACCTACTGGAGAGCTTCACCACACCGTTTATTCAGGATCTGGTCATTCTTATCTAAAACGATCCTTTGAAATTGTATTTCTTGTTTACTCAGGTTGTTGTTGAGCATTTACAGTGAGATAAACACAAAAAGAGAAGATACCAGGAGGAGGTCCAATACTTGTTCCCAGGAGTGACAAGGTCAACCTTAAGGTGCAGGTGACTCACGCTTGTTACTGTCTCCTTCCTGAGGGGACTGGAGCCCCTCCCAGCTCTCAGCAGGCTCTGACACGACGGTGTCTAAATCAGACATCTTCCATTGGCCGGGAGTCTTCCCGACGCCGCACCTGTCCTCTTCTGAACAAACCCACCACATACAGTAACAAAACACCAGCCATGACAGCGACAACAACCAACGATGACATCATGATGAGATCATCATAGCGTCACAAAACAGCAGCGAAGCAACCGTCAGCACAACATCAACATGAGACAAAACAATAATCACGACCACCAAAAACATCAAGACGCCACATTTAAGGTGGACATCAGGTGAGGGAGGACAGGGAGGAGCCCACAGACAGGAAAAGGATATAGAAAAAGTTAGAGTCCAGAAACTGAAAGCAATCAGAAATTCTGTGCTGAAACATGGAACAAAATGAAAGTCCGACCCACCTGAGAGGGAACGGGTGTGGCTGAGGGGAGTGGGTTTATATGGGGGGTCATCCGGCAGGGGAAGCCCCGCCTCCTGTCTTCTCTCCGCTTGCACCTGTATGTAGGGGCAGACGGCCGCTACTCGACCTGAAAATCCTCCTCCATCTGGATGGGTGGGAGTCTGAGGAGAGGACAGACCTCCTCCATTCAACCGATTCAGCTGAGGGGGGCACAGAGACGGGCTGAGAGTCTAGCCAACGTCAATCCCAGGACTTCCTGTTTGTACAGGAACCAGTCTGAGATAGGGTCGATTACCTCTGCTTTCTTCTTATGCAGTCGTTCTCTCAGGTCTCCAATGCGCTGATCCATGGCCGTCACCTGGGCGTTCCTCTTGTTCAGCAGCTCCTTGTTCTGCGCCAGCTTGCTGCTCTGCTCCAGGTTCTGACGGTTCCGAGCCTGAGACAGACACGGAACAAATCGTCCTAAAAGCTCCACTCAGTGAAAACTAACGGCCCCTCCATGTCTTCATCTGGACCCACCTGCAGCTCCTGGTAGAGCTTCCTCAGCTCCAAAGCAGCAGGAGCAGAGAGGGGCGACCCTTTGGGAGACCCCTGAGAGTGAAGCTGAAGACGTCCTCTCCTCAGATCCTCCAGCTGCAGCGTCAACTGCTCCAAACATTACAGAAGACTTCAGAACTCACGGGACACCAAGACACATTCTTTAAATGTTCTGACTGTCATCATGAAACGGTGCCTCCGCCTCACCTGGTCCACTCGCACCACGGCCGACTGAAGCTCCGCCTGCTTCTCCTGGAACAGACTGCTGACATGGTCGATCTCTGCAGCTGGAGACATACAGACGGAGAGGAAGAGGAGAGACAAGAGACGGACACATCCAGAGCAATGAGCCATAACATAATAACCACTGACCAGCGAAGGCAGAATAACACTGATCATCTGGTAACCGTGGTTACCTGTCAGTGGGGGGGGTTAACAGAGGTTAGGATTAGGTTAAGGATAAGGTGATCTCCAACGGGTCGGGACTACAGAGGTTAGGTTTAGGATAAGGTGAGCCCCACTTGGTCAGGCTTACAGATGTTGGGTTTAGGATAAGGTGAGCTCCACCTGGTGAGGCTTACAGATGTTGGGTTTAGGATAAGGTGACCCCCACTTACAGATGTTAGGTTTAGGTTTGGGATAAGGTGAGCTCCACTGGGTCAGGCTTACAGATGTTAGGTTTAGGTTTGGGTTAGGGTGAGCTCCACTGGGTCAGGCTTACAGATGTTAGGTTTGGGTTTGGGACAAGGTTCAGGCTTACACAGGTTTCCATTGATCAGCTTGCTGTAGTCCACCTGTCCCCTCATGGCTCGGATCTTCTTCAGCTTGGCCTCCTGTGTCTCCACTCGCTCCTTCAGCGTCTGCAGCTTCTCAGCTTCTGACTGAACGAGGCAGAAGGAGGATGAAGAAGATCAAGATCTTTTCATTGAACATGTCACAAAAGAAATCCCCGTCTGTCCTGAACCTGCGGCCCGGGGTTGGTGGCTCTCATTCACTGATGGGAGGGAAAGCATGAACCCTGATAGCGTCTGAAGAAAGGAGCATATCAAACCACCTGTGTCTGTGCAAGGTTGGATCCGCCTCCCTGGAGATACTTCAGCCTGTGCTCCTGGAAGGAGAAACAGTGAGTCAGGAGTCGTTAAAGGATTCCAGCTGTAAAGACTTTTCCCCTGATCAGCTGCTCTGATGACCCTCATCTCTGCTCACACCGCTGAGAAGAAGCATCTCAGCCCGACTGATCTGTGCTCTCAGTCATCTCACACAATGTCACAAGAAGCCACCTGATGTACAAACAAACAAACAAACAAACAAATAACTAACTAAGCCTTAACCTAATTACTTGAGCTAGTGATGGAAAATAGTTGATCAAAACTGAAAGACTATTCACCCTCTGACATGAACATCTGGATGTTCCACCTCTAGCACCAACACCTGCAACCATCTATGTGTGTGTACCCGTGTGAGTGTGTGTTTTGATGTGTATATGTGTTTGTATCTTTGTGTGTGTGTGTGTGTGTGTGTGTTTGTATGTTTATGTGTGTGTGTCTATGTCTGTGTGTGTGTGTGTGTTTGTACGTGTAGTTCTATGTGTACACATGTGAGCGTGTTTGTATGTGTGTGTATCTCTGTGTGTGGATTTGTTTGTATGTTTATGTGTGTGTATCTCTGTGTGTTTGTATGTTTATGTGTGTGTGTGTATATTTGTGTGTGTACGTATGTGTGTATTTGTATCTATGTTTTAGTGTGTGAGTGTGTCTCTATCTGTGTGTCAATGTCTGTGTGTGTCTATGTGTGTGAGTGTGTGTATGTGTATGTATATATGTGTGTGTGTTTGTGTTTGTATGTGTGCGTGTATCTATATGTGTGAGTATGTGTGTATGTGTGTTTATCTATGTGTGTGTATTGCTGTATGTGTGTGTGAATATGTTTGTGTGTTTGTGAATGTGTGTGTGTGTGTGTGTGACTGTATGTCTGTTTGTGTTTGTTAATATGTTGGTTTGTATATAATAGTAATAATACATTTAATTTATAATGCACTTTACATTTTGATCAAATCTCAAAGTGCTACAAAGCAAAAGCAGATAAAATCATCAATAAAAAATAAAATAATAACTATATAAAAGCCTGACCAAAAAGCAGCAATGTTAATTAAAGTTATAGGTTCTGCTAAAAAAGAAAGTTTTAAGTCCTTTTTTAAATGTGTCAGTCGTCTGTGGAGCCCTGAGATGGTCAGGGAGGGCATTCCACAGACGAGGGGCAGCAGAACAGAAGGCCCGATCACCCATGGTGCTGAGCTTAGTCCGGGGAAGGAGGAGGCGGTATGAGTGGGTAGAACTGAGGGATTGTGTCGAGGTCAGTGGGGTGAGTAGTTCTTTCAGGTAGGGGGGTGCGTTACCATGGATACACTGGTGAGTGAGGAGAGAGATCTTATAATCAATCCTGGTGGAGATGGGAAGCCAATGAAGGGAATGAAGAACAGGGGTGATGTGTTCGTGTTTACGAACTCTCATCAGGATCCTTGCAGCACTGTTTTGAACATACTGCAGTCTTTGAAGACTTTTATCAGGGATCCCGATGAGAAGTGAGTTACAGTAATCCAGTCTGGAGGAGACGGCAGGTATATGTGTGTATATCTATGTGTGTCTCGGTGAATGTGTGTGTTGTCTCTATCTGTGTGTACATGTGTGTGTGTGTGTTTGTGTGTGTGTGTGAATGTGTGTGTGTGTCTGTATATGTGTGTGTTGTGTGTGTGTGTGTATTAGTTAATGTGTGTGTGTCCATGTGTGTCTCGGTGAATGTGTGTGTGTCTGTACATGTGTGTGTCTGTACATGTGTGTGTGAATGTGTGTGTTTGTTACCTTGGCGATCAGCATCTGCTGTTGAGCTTCTATCTGTTGTTCTTGTCTTGAGGCCATCTCCTGGAGCTCAGACAGGGTGATCTCCACACGAGGAACCTAAAGGCACACGAGAACACGGGCGGTTACAAGAACGTGGGAAAAAAGCGTTTTAATGACCAGCCTAGAGCTCCTCCCACTGAGTCAGTGACATCTCGCCCGTTCACCAGCCTGCAGGAAGACTACCAGCTGATGCTCTGTGGAGAAAACACATGTTGTTTCTTGTCATTTCTAACCGTTCATCTACACACTAGTTGTTTCCATAGGTTGTCCAATGGAGACATGACCTTTGACCTCTGGTTCAGGTGTGATTATTACCTTCCATGTGAGACATTTGCTATGGGCTGAGAACTGCTGGATTTAACCGATATCCCATGACATCACAATAAAAACAATAAATACTTCAAGAAGGGAACCCATCCTACAGAAGCTTCAGCACCGCTCCGCCCTGCATCACATAAATCTACAACTACACCATACTCAGGGGCGCGGCTCTCAGCGCAGGCACACTGACCTCCTGCAGGCAGACTGACTTACTGCTGATTGACTGACCTCCTACTGAGCGACTGACCTCCTACGGAGAGATTGACCTGACCTCCTGCAGCCAAACCGACCTCCTGCAGCCAGACTGACCTGACCTCCTGCAGCGAAGAAAAAGAGGTAACCCGGCGGCGCCGGTCCGTCTTATAATAAGCTGCAGATTGGGACATTTATTTAAGAGAACATCTCGGTTCTGCCTTCAGCCTCATTTCTATATCTTTTCATGATATCTGTAAGTTAATTATCAATTTAGCCAATATAAGTTGAATTATAACAATCAATATTGTATTATTAGTAAAATTAGAAATTCAATCTATAAAAGATTTAAAATGTGTATTATATTATATATACACATCTGTTTTTGTGGTCCGACCCGCTGGACTGGAGTCACGATGGGACCGGTTGGACCTGCTGCTGTGGTTCTGTAGAGGGTCAGTCTGTTCAGGTTCTAATGGAGACCTGCTACTCCAGAGGATCTCCAGAAAAGTCTCACATGTTTCTGCTGCTCAGGATGTCAACACCCCCCCCTCCTGTGAGCCCCCCCACCCCACCTCCGTCCTGGGCCGTTACCTGCAGGCTGTCCCATGTGATCCTGCAGGAGCGGACTTTAATTTTGCTGCATTGTCCTTCAACAGTGAACTCCTGGACCAGGTCCACCTCGTTCCACTCCATCGGTCAGAGACGCTGAAGCTCTCAGCTCTGAACTGGACAAACGCTTGCTGCAGCTTCAAGGAGAGGAAACCAGCGTGTTCCTTATCTCAACTTCACCTCCGTCCGCCCTGATGAACTGTGACGCGCTCTCCCTCCCTCTCTCCCCCTCTGTCTCTCTCCCTCTCTCCCCCTCTCTTTCTCTGCCAGTCGAGTGTTCTTCTCAGATGACGCGTGGATCCACTGATGAGACTCCATTCAGAGGCATCATCCCTCCATCTCTCGCTGCTCATCCCTCAGTCCTTCTCTCTATTATAAGAAATGTATTATTATTATTATTATTATTACATCTCTAGCCTTCTTTGATCCTTATCTCTTCCTGTCTGCATCCCTCCATCTCTCTCTCTGAATACTTCTCATCCCTCTGCAGCACGCTTTTTGCTGCAGCAACATACTCCCCTCCCTCGCTCTCCCCTTTCCTCTCTCCTCTACCCTCCCTCTCACCTTGCCGCTCCTCTCTCCCTCTCCTCTCCCTTCCACCTCCCTCCCCTCTCTCTCCACTCCTAACTCTAACCCTCTTCATGATGATCCATTTATACTTGAACAAGAAGGTTCCCTCCCCAACACCAAATGGGTCTGAGTGAAAGAGGCTCCGCCCCCTTAGACTAAATCCTAAAACTGCCAACCTGCATGAAGAACTGGCTCCAACTGGTATGCCCAAATGGACTTGCCCAAATCGGCAGAAATTCCAGAAGGTGAATGAAGTCCACCAGAACGGAAATAGTTGCAAAGCTGTTTCTCAGGTTCTTGGACTCTAAAGATCCACAGTTAGACACATCATCTACACATGGAGCCAACCTGGACCAAATACAGAACCTTCCCAGAAGTGGACCATCTTCCAGAATTCCTCCAAGAAACCAAAAACAGCATTCCACCGGAAGAACATCAGACCTACGGTCCAACATGGAGGTGGACGAGGAATGTTGGGGAGATGATCTGCTGCTTCAGAAACAGAAAGACTCGCCACCCTGGAGGGAAACGTGGATTCTACTGAAGGAGAATATCAGGTCAACATTCTGTGAGGTCATCATAATGTGAGGCCATCGGTCTTAGGGTTCATCAGTCCGTGAGGTCATCAGTCTGTGAGGTCATCAGTCTGTGGGTTCATTAGTCTGTTAGGTCATCAGTCTGTGAGGGCATGCAGAAGAGACAATGATCTCCAGCAGAAGAGAAAGTCCACCTCTGAATGTCTCCTAGTCAGAGTCCGGACCTGAACCCCCCTGAGATCCTGTGGTGGACCTGAGAAGATCAGTTCCTGCTCACTAAACCTCCAGTGTTTCTGCACCGAAGCGGTTCTGGAGAAAAGAGTGGGCCATGAGTCCTCCACAGTGATTTGAGAGACTGACCTCCTGCTGTAAGCAGGGTTTGGTTCCACATGTTGATGCTGGAGGTGGAACATCAAGATGTTCAGGTCATAGGGGTGAATAGTTTTTAATACTGGTGATAGTAGAGGTTAGATGAACTTTATGTCTTATTACATGAAATAATCATCTACTTTAAGAATCATGGGCCAAAACTCCACCTCAGCAACATCAGGAACTGATCTGAAGGCTTCATAGAAGCTTCTTGTTCTCCTGTAAATCCAGCAGTCAGGTATGGGGTAAACCAAACAGCCTCGTCATAACTCAGAGAACATCAAGTGCACATCATCTGAGCTTTTCGTTGTCTCCACTCACAGAATGTTCACTATATCCAGCAGGCATCTCTGAGACCAACGTTTGCTACTCCTCACAAACACTGGACCTTCTCCTGATCCTAGGCGGGGCCAGAGGTGGCACTGGTCACCCCAGGTGCAAACCCTACAAACGCCCATAATAACATCTGTCAGAGCCCATAATAACCATCATAAAAACCATCCCCATCATCGCCATGATGTGCACTACCATCATCATCATTACATTCATCATCATCCCTACACATGACTTCCTACCCAGACTGTTGACTACAGCTGTTCCCGAAGACGAAGACCGACTCCAGCTCTCAATGTGGACACACACTAACATGCTGAACAGCAGGAACTCCTCATCTTATTTCTCGTTTTGCCTGAACTTCTTCTCCTGAATCATCTCTTCTACTTGGACCAGTTTTTGAACTTCTACTGGAGGAAAGACGTTGTGTGATTTTATCACATCTAACATTTCATCCAAGCGTTCAGCCACAGAACAAGAAGACATGTCCTCAACTCACCCGACGCAGCTGCCTCTTCTCAAACTCTGCCTGCAGATCTAACAGGAGGAGGACGGAGGAACACCTGAAGACGAGTGTGAGGAGGTGAGAGGAGGAGCCGAGGGTGGAGGAGCTGCCTGGCTCGCTAACAATCCTCTTAGTGTGGTTATGTCATGAGAGTGAGGTAATATTGCCCACACTGGCCGACCAACACACAATCACACACAAACACACACAAAAACACATACACACACACAGAGACAAACACACACACACACGGACATTCACAGATACACAAAAACATACATTCACACACACACACACACAGACAAACACACACATACATACACACACACATACGGGTTTTTATTACATCGTGGGGACACACAACTGGGTGCAGCCTGCTGGGATCCACCCTTTCTAAAGGTACTAAAAATATGATTTTAACTGCTAAAATCATGATAATTTTTTTTGAATACATAAATCACTTAAAAAATTGATAACTCTCAAATAAATTTTAAACCTGAATTTTTGAGCCAGATGAGGACACTTCCTGACTTTTTGATCACACAGGGGACCTAACCATGTTATAAGCTAATATTTGTGCAAACTTTGACACAGAACGCTTTTTTTTGGGTTTAAATCAAAAGATCAGATCCTGATTGAAAATAAAAGACCTTGTAAAGATTTGATTATGAATTTGATGAACAAATCAGGCTTAATATCACATCTTCAACATATCAAAACTGGACCGTAAGATTTGTTATACAAAGCAGATACAAAATTACATTTTTAAGAAAATATTTATTTGAAATTAAAAGACCAGTTGGCACAATAGAACAAAACAACCACACAGGGCCCAGTTAGTCTGATATGATTTGAAAATAAAGTTGAAATTAAATGTTTTAGTGCAAGAAGGAGTACAAAGGATGCCAACGAGCAACACATGACTAAAAAATTAAACAACATGTTTGAGAAACATGAACCAACATGTTTTTGCAACATGAACCAACATGTTCGAGCTGTGTTGTGTTAACGAGTCTTTTCATAAATTCTTCCTTTACTTTCACGTTGGATGGCAGTGATACGGTCTTTAACATAAAATTTCACTGCTGTCCAGCCTCTCTTTTTAAGTGCTTCTGGTGAAGCTTCAATGTAGGCAATGCACTCACTCTTTCCAGGTACTTTACCACATTCAATGAAAGACAGCAGTTTCTTTTCCACCGCATGGACCTCATCAGGTGACCATCTCCTGTGTGAGGTTTCTAAGATAGAAAAATAAATAAAAAAGGACAAATACAATTAGGAGTGTAGACCAAGTTATTTGAATAGGATAATATATGAGTGCAGTAATGAGAACGTTGTTTATGAGAAGGAGCCGGTCTTTGTGAGCTGTCCATTATCAGTTTATTCCTCGCTATTAATGGCTCATTTCAGAGCTCTACTTGTTGGTCTGATTGCAGTAGTTTCTATTGCTATTAACCATTTACAGAAAAATAATCAGCAGCTTGGAAATCCAATAGATGGGATTCTACCTGCTGGCATACAAACCGATTAGCCACAACATTAGAACAAGTTAAAATTAGCTGGCACTAGTAAATGCAGCTGTACATTTCCCGTGCTGCTAAAAGAGCTACATACAGAAAAGTGTATGAACCAGTAAAATTGGATGTTGTCACTATCCCTACTGATAGTGACTGTATGGATGTTATTTTTTACTTTTTTTTAACTTTACTTTTTTATTACACATATACATGTAACAATGTAACCGTGTTTATGGTGGACGAATGCATTTCAAGGAAACTAAATGGATCCAAACAAGCAAACCAAATAAGATATTGTTTCAATAGAATATATCCTATTCTTCAACTAAACAACAGCTTAGTTGACAGTAAGAAAAAAACCTATGCCAAACATAAATATGCTCCTGCTGTGCATTACCTCGATGAAAGACAACATTTGACAATACGGATATTTCAACAAGAATTCAAATCTCTCAAGTTAACCAATATCTTAACAAATACAGTTGTGTTCACTTAATTGGTATAACTAAAGTGTCCTTTTCAGATAGTTAAGGTGATACTTGGGAGTATGTTCGAGGCTTTGAAATAAAAGCGGCGGGTTTAGATTTTGTTATGAAATATTAGGAAGGGAGATCAAAGGCAGGGAAGTAAACTCAAATAGCAAAATGTTAATTTAGCATGTCAAAAACTTGATTTTTTTTTTCATCACTGTCTGACACAGTTTCAACTCTTCTGTTAGTTATTGACAATCCTGCTGAAATTACAACACATGGTATCATTAAGCAATGAATCAACTTACTATAAGGCTAAACTAAGAACTAACAATGAACAAGCACAGCGTTTTTTGAAAAATACCTGTCTTAAGGTCTTCACTGTCAGATTCCGTTTCTTTTCTTCTCTTAGGTGTTGAAGATTCTGCTAAGAAAAATATAAATTATTTGGTCCTTGAAACATATGAGTTAAAAAAGGAAAGACTGGAAAAGGTAGCATCAACTTAGTTTATGGCATACCAATTGGTGCAGAGAGATCACTAAGCTCATCACCGGTTACCAGCATTCTTTTTGAGGAACCTTTGAAAAAGGAAATAAAAGGTAAGAAATTTGTCAGACAACATTCGGGATAATCAAGCATACTTTATTGGAGGCCTAAAAACAGTTATTTTATGATACTTGCCTGATGATAAAGAGCGCAGAGAAGACTCCCTGTTACCCTCGGTGTCTGACAAATCACTGCCCACAAGCAAATCGTCTGGCGCTTCCTCTGAAAAGCAATAGTAACATTTATGTACATGTGAATGCATGCATATATGTACACATTATATGCATACACATTTCATTCTAGAATAGGGTGTACATTTCACATCTCCCAAATAAACACCTTTTTATAACTTAACTGAATCTTAACTGAAACAGATCTGAATAATATACTAATTATAAAAAACATTCCCTTATATTGATATTCATTTGACTAATTTATTATTTAAGCACAATTCCTTAATAATTTTGAATTATAAGACTCCCAACCCACAAATGAATTATCTGAGTCTTCAGCTCTTGATTCAGACATTCAAGTTGAATTAAAATGAAAAATTTATGTCTAACTGTAAGCATTTTAATGCTTACACTATTAACAGTTACAAAATCTATTCCATAGAATATCAATTTTCTGTATATGTTGTTTTAATGATAATACAAATATATATCTCTATATAGAATATATAGTATATGGCATTTAAATTATATTTCTAGATCTGAATTTAATGTAGCTGGATAACATTTAAATTGAAATAGGCTACCTTTAATTTAATTTGAATGTAAGTTTGTTGTGTTGAACGTCGTAGAATAAAAAAAAGTTTTTAAAGATTTCTTTCTAGAGCAGTAAATATAAGTTTGCGATTCTTTTTTGGCACAGAAGTTCCTGGTAAAATAATCAATCATGAATTTATCAATGAACAAATTGACTTAATGACTGATGGTATAAAATCCTTGAGAATGGCAGTCGTTGATACCAAACACACATCTAAAATATTAATGCAAACTGACTTTGAATCAATGTTAAATTGATCAAATAGATTCTCCAAAATATTTTAAACCAATGTGTACTAACATACTATTCTGCTCTGAAATATCTGTTTGGTGTCAAATTTGAGACATGTGCCTCCACAATGTCTTTCTCTTGAGCAATGCCTCACAGTTGATGCAGTACATATAGTCATTTGGATTGGCAGATGTTGCAGCTTGCTGACTGAGGATGAGTGTTCCACTACCGGTCCTAAACACATTACTATTGTGAGCACGGTTGCCTTTGTTTCGAATAATATCGAGATGCAATTTTCGCTCCTTTGACTTCAAAGGGAATGCCACTGCTTTGGATACAGCCATTTCTTGGTTGTGTTTACAAATTAAATGTCTTGCCATTTTATGGCAATGTGTTTGACATACAGACAGCAGTGTTTTTTATCATACCCCTACCTCCATCTTCTGTCCTCTTCAGTTTCATGACAGACATCTCACTCCGATTACTGTCCGAGTTTTCACTGCTACCGTCTTTAGAAGAAGTAGTGGGCAGTGTCTTTTTTCCGTAATTCCTCTGACACTTTTTTTGTTTCCACTGTGGCATTTTTCTTCGGCTTCTTAGATCATCATCCCCCGAAGTTTCATTAATTGACTCCTTAGATGTTCTATATTCCTTATCGCTGCTTGTTCTGCTGGTAGTGGAGGTCTCAGAGAGTTTGGAGGGTGATTCCAAATATTCTGTAGTGAGCTGGGAATCAAGTATATAACAAAAATTATCTACAAGGAAAAAATAGACATTTAAATCCCCAAATGTATTGAAAATCTATTAAAACCCAAGGAAAACAAATCTGTTATTCAACGTTTGTAGATTAAATATAGTACCGCAGTAGTACAGGAATGTAAAAGTGGTCTAGGAGCAATAGTTCTCGTACAAAAGTGTTATTGTAGCAAAAGTATTTAGGAGGCAAATGAAATCTACAGGCGGCAAAATATATTGACGTCAGATTACAATGTTCAGTATCTGCATTAAACTTTTTACTTCCAAGTGTACTATCTGCTTTTTTTGCCCTTTGTTGGTATCCCATTATGTGCGCAAATAATATTTGCACAGTATGTGCCATGTCCAATATGCTGCATTTTTGTTACCAAATACAAAAATTAAATGTCAAATCACATTGTTCAAATTTTGTATTGAAATATGCACAATTAATTGCTTATGCAGAAGTCTCATTCAGAGTCTCTATGTCTCCCATCCCCACAATGATACAATCCCTTGTGTGCTTATGCTTCTTCACCGTTTTTTTTTTAATTATTAGAACCAGTAGTGAACTCTACTTTATTTTTATATTTTGCTGATATATATCAGTGTTTCCGACAGAATTTAGAACCTCAGACATTCTAGGGGGATCAGGGGGTTGCTCCCAATGAAGAAATGTTTGTATCTTTCAAAGTTAATTGCATCAGTCTGGTGCAGAATTAAGAGACTAAAAGCTAAGATTAACTTTTTTTTATTCTAGTAAACAATCTAATCTAATCACAAACACATTGAATTGATAGGAATATTGAGATGACAAAATTTCCCACTCAAAATCCATGATAAATTAAATTACACGTAGTTCACAATGGCTAAATAATAATGATAATAATAAATAATAATAGACAGGAGTAGGGTAAACATTTGAGCAATCCAAAAATTAAGCAAAGTGGGTTACCTATATTTGACCGGCTTATCGTTTAGAAAATAAAAAATAAGGAGGACTTTGCAGGATTAAGCAAATTAATATGGGTAATATCTTTTAGCATAAATATTTTTAGCACATTTCGCTGTCTAATATTG
This sequence comes from Lophius americanus, assembly GCA_037951165.1. Lineage (NCBI taxonomy): Eukaryota > Metazoa > Chordata > Actinopteri > Lophiiformes > Lophiidae > Lophius > Lophius americanus. The sequence continues at coordinate 128,202 of JBBDHG010000042.1, forward strand.
ATTTGACATTACCATGAAAACATCTACAAACTGCCCCTTCAAAATCTTTAATTCAGGTTTCTTGCCAAAAACTCCATTTTATAAGATAACATTTGAACACATCTTGATGAAGTTCGCCTAAAACTGTTTTTTATTGAATGGACATTGGGACAGTGGGAAAATTATATCAAACACTGGCAGTAGCTGCTGTGATCTGCTTGGAACTGTGAGTTTTGTGATCTGGTGCACATTTACAAATTATGTAGGAGTGTGAAAATAATTCTTCTTTGTTAAAATAAAATTAATTACAATCTGACAATTTGTTGCACCTGCACCTATACATTGTGAAAATATTACATTTAATATTATTGACTAATCCAATATGCAGATATATTTCTGACTAACATAAAGGTATTTATTCAGGCAATGCAATTATTGGACATACAACAGACACTAATTTTCATATGTACACATTTCATATTATAGAAACGCATTTGCAGAATTTTCATTCAATTTAAAGTGAGGAATGTTTCCATAAAAGTTTCTGAAGTTATGGAAAACAATTCACAGAAGTCATGATAAAGTAAAATATTGGAACAGGCCTTAATAAATTAATTTAACACTCACCCCAGTCTTAGAGGCTAAAAACAGCTCTGTTGTAGCTTCTGGTGGTGGACTGGTTTCCCTGCCAAGATTTGGCCCTCCTGAGGCCTCAACACCAGAGATATTGATCTAATTCAAACACATGCATCATATTGAAGTATTCATTTCGCCAAACATTGGATTTATAAATGCTAATTTTCCAGAAAACTGCACAACTACACATGTACTTTCTTTACTATAAAAGAATATCATCATATATCATATCATATAATCATCATATAATATTTTTTCACAGACCCTGTTATAACGGTGGCCATATCTTTGTTAACAGAAAATCAGAGCCTGGTCATTATTACATCTTAGAACAGAGACTTTTAATCTCAATGAGTATTTTACCTGGGTGTCTGATTGGTGGCTGTGTGTTTCATGCGTGTCTTTAGCCTGGTCAGTAGCTCTCTCCCTAAAGGGTTTTTAACAAAAAGCATATCGTATTTAGGTATCCATGGATCCCCCGGGTTTTCAGGATTAACCAATCACTGCCATTAATCTTGTTACAAACTGGTCAATAAAACTTCCTATTTGCCATTGATTGTCCATACGTATAAGCATTTTTCAAATACATCTCTTAATAAATCGGATTTATCATTTCTCTGTTAAAGAGATGATAATCTGATTAGGATGAACTTCATGAAGCTGTGATCAGTATGTTGTACTGCATGCACTAAACCAGGTTACCAGTGCTGTTTTTCTGTCAGCTGCTTTTTTATTAACATTACACTAACAACTATAAACATTTTCTAGAAGCAGGTTATTAATTACTAAGAACCAATTCCTAGAGAGAGATCTCCCTACCATCAGGACAGATAACCTGTTTCATAAATGTCAGCATGAGCAGAAAAACAGACAACAGTGCATGAGGAACTGGTTGAAAGCAGAGGTCTTACAATTACCTTCAGATAAAGTCTAAATGGACACAAAGCAGTCAGGACCTTCTCAATCATATGTACACTGGGATGGAGCACAGATCCCCTCCTCTCCTCCCCTCCCCTGTCTCACTGCTCTGAAGTGAAACTTAACTAGTGGCTCCGATCTGTCTGTCACCTTCTCCCTCTCACTGCACCGTCTGCCTACTCCAACACACAGTAAACTATACGTAGATTCTATACTAGTTAACAATGGCTTTATAAAATAAAACAGTCATGAACCTTCACATGATCCTCCTCACTCCTTTCCTCTCCTCCTTATGCCACTACTGAGAGAAAGAGATGCTTAACGAGCTGCTCAGCTCCGTCTGCATCGGTCTCCCTATCACTACACATTTACCAGCTACAACACACATTTAACAAAAGCTAGATACTCTGCTTGTTAACACCGGCTTTTAAAAATATAACAAATAATTTACCTTCACATGCACATGCTTCCCCCACCCCACACACACATTTCAATATTATTGAAATAAAATAGCTTTAAGCTTTCTAAGTTTGATTAAATAACCAAAGCCCATACCAATCATTAAAATTGTTGAAATGTCAGTTTAGATTAGTTTAGTTTAGTGCAATTAGCTAGCAGGCTACTCCAACAATCGGCTAATCCACATTAGCATTAGCTAGAAGATAATATATGACACAAGAAATTTCTAGTATTTAGCAGCAAAAATGTGTAACAAATTAAAAGTTACCTATCTAAAACAATTTGTTTTATGTACTTACTTTATATCCATGTAAATTTCCTCCTCGTTGACTGCTGCTGTACTTTGTCTGCTGTCTTCTTGAGTTGCCTCCTTCTGTAGCACCTGCTCTCTGATCCCTGCACTGCAGGGTTGGGAACCCCATAGTCATGGCATGTGGGGGATGGGCATAGGTAAGTCGGGGACCGCAAAATTCAGGAACTGTGTTTCTCTGTCACCTTTGGATTCAATTCTCTGCGGCAGTGTAGTTTATTCAAAAAAGTACTGCGTCCCAAAAAAATTATTTTTATATATTTTAATATCACATTCCCTAAATTATTGTTACATCATGCTGATGTCATCGTACAATTTATAAAATAAAAATATTTTTAAAAAATCATTTATAACTACACATTTTTATAACTCTTGTTCAGTCTTTCCAAATTTAACTTTTAAGCAAATATGTGTTTTATTCTTTTTAAAGAGGAATGATCCTGCATTAATTTAGTGATATTAAGCTTAAAGCTGTTGGGTACAATTAGTCAAATATGAAACATATCAAACTTTTAATATCATATCAGTATTAATTATCACTATTCATTGCACGGTAAGATATTCCTTTATTAATCTTTCCAATAAAATATCTCAGTGATAACTAGAAATAGCACTCAGAGAGTGCCATACCTCCAACAAAGCTCAACAGTACCAAGGTAAACATTATTATGATCACATTCAATTAGATCGCTTGATTTAGCATAATTTCATGGAGATTCCTCCCCTTATTTACGGGTTAATATCAGCCTCTAAATCTACTGACAACTCCAACACACTCTCATTATCTCTCAAATACTCTGGAACAAGTCACAAATATGTCTGGAAACCAAACACTGCCGTGAACAATATCTGGAGGTGGAGACAGACAATGCCAATAAGCTGGAGGAGACTCCACTTCTTCAACATCCTACTGACATCTCGAAATGTGACTCTTTTTAAAATGTTGAAATGTTACATTATTTTCTGTGTGAATGAACCATTATTGGTCTTGGAACAAAGTATTAGCCTCTATTAGCTGACATGGTAAAGGTTTGTGGCTTAATGGACTCCTCATCTTCACCAGCTCAGTTTTGGGAGGGTGTAAGTGGTTCTTGAGGATGTCCAAGCTTTTTCCTCACGCTGTTTCAGTAACACCTCAAAGTTGTCCAGTCCCACTAAAAACAAAGTTAGCCTCTTGCTGTTAGGTTAACTCATTACAAACTAAGACTGGTAGAACCTATATAACAGCCTATGACACATATTGAATAAGCTGAGCCTTTTCAGGGAAACAAGATTGCCCCATCCACTCCCCTGTTGAAGGGTCAGCACTGTCCATCAGTCCAATTTATTGTTTGAGGTGAATTCTTATGGTACTTGCACCATCAATAGGACTCCAACTCCCATTTTAAACCAAATAGCACATGCAAATTGTGAATTTTTCTTTGCTTCACCAAAACCTCAATCAGTTAGGCTTCTACAGTTGTTGTGCTTTACAGAAATTGCAGCTTTAGATCAGTGGGTGAGGAAGAGATACCGTACTTATGCCATCACTCACACAGAGAAAGAAAGACAGCTTAGCACTGGAAGCACAGGGAAGGAGATAACAGGAAAACAACTTATAATCTGCTGGGACGGCACCACAGCTATAACTTTAACTGTAAGTTGTATGGTTGGAGCACTGCACCCGCAGCCACATCCTTTGTTCATCAATAGGTACTAACATGCTCACTACTATACTCAACCAGTGTGTCCGACTGCATATTACCTACAACACACCCAATAAGTACTTGCTGCATTCACCTTAATACATATTCAATCAGGGTGACAGCATACTATACTTAAGCCATTGGTCTTCTCTGCATTATATGACATCACAACATTACTGCTCTGCCTAGTATGTCCACGTCCCTGATACCATGGAAGGTTATTTTTTATCAATACATAAAATCTAAATCAAAATGACCTCTATCCATCAATACAATAATAATCGGGATAACTCTAAACAACTTAAGGATTTACATTCGATTGTTTGTAGTTGATTTAAGGAATGAAAAAATGCATTAAGATCAATGATGGACTGTTCAATGTTAGAAGCTAGTTTTGAGAAGCAAAGTAAAAGCAAGTAAGTGAGTACTTAAGTAAGTGAGTAAGTAAGATGGAAAATAAACCTAAAATCCGGAGACCTTAAATCCGGAGACAGGTAGAGAAAATGTCGCTGAAGTTATTTTTGCATTGAGTGGGACACAAGGCCTCTGTGCCCTCACCAACTAGCTAGCTAGCCTGCTGCTTAGCTAGCTACCTTGGCATTCACATGTGGAGCTTCTCAACACTAAAATATTGATGCAAACTTATGATTTGTTCTAATACTCCGTTGCCCCATACGCTATGGTGAGACATTCAGATGATTAGGCTCTTCATGCATTCATAAATAAAAATATAAATAAACACTAATTCAAGTTTATATTACTGTTACAATTACTGTTCATATTTAGCACATATTCTACAGAGGTATTGTTTTCTAACTATTAACTTAACTTGATTCAGAGCTAACTCCGAATGCTCTTTGAGTTGTGTTTGAAACGGTGATTTTCTTAAATATGCAGTTCATTTATATATTCAATGTTAGCTTACTTCATTTGTGCTAATATTGTACCGTCATTCCGGGAAATAACAGAAATATGATGAGACGGAAGTCTATTTTACGATATACCATGAACAGTGTCCTAAATAAAAAATCTGATCAAATTAGATGAATATCTGATTCCCACTGATATGTTGAAAGTGTGCTTTTCATATCAAAATTAATATGGTATCTCTCCCGTAGACCATACTTAAATCACTGTTAATCATTATTTATCTATTGTCTTCAATGGTGGACTAAGTTATATAGAGAATGTTCAATGTTAGAAGCTAGTTTTGAGAAGCAAAGTAAAAGCAAGTAAGTGAGTACTTAAGTAAGTGAGTAAGTAAGATGGAAAATAAACCTAAAATCCGGAGACCTTAAATCTGGAGACAGGTAGAGAAAATGTCGCTGAAGTTATTTGTTGCATTGAGTGGGACACAAGGCCTCTGTGCCCTCACCAACTAGCTAGCTAGCCTGCTGCTTAGCTAGCTACCTTGGAATTCACATGTGGAGCTTGTGAATCCTTAAATCCGGAGACAAAGTAGAGAAAATGTTGCTGAAGTTATTTGTTGCATTGAGTGGGACACAAGGCCTCTGTGCCCTCACCAACTAGCTAGCTAGCCTGCTGCTTAGCTAGCTACCTTGGCATTCACATGTGGAGCTTGTGAATCCTTAAATCCGGAGACAAAGTAGAGAAAATGTTGCTGAAGTTATTTGTTGCATTGAGTGGGACACGAGGCCTCTGTGCCCTCACCAACTAGCTAGCTAGCCTGCTGCTTAGCTAGCTACCTTGGCATTCACATGTGGAGCTTCTCAACACTAAAATATTGATGCAAACTTATGATTTGTTCTAATACTCCGTTGCCCCATACGCTATGGTGAGACATTCAGATGATTAGGCTCTTCATGCATTCATAAATAAAAATATAAATAAACACTAATTCAAGTTTATATTACTGTTACAATTACTGTTCATATTTAGCACATATTCTACAGAGGTATTGTTTTCTAACTATTAACTTAACTTGATTCAGAGCTAACTCCGAATGCTCTTTGAGTTGTGTTTGAAACGGTGATTTTCTTAAATATGCAGTTCATTTATATATTCAATGTTAGCTTACTTCATTTGTGCTAATATTGTACCGTCATTCCGGGAAATAACAGAAATATGATGAGACGGAAGTCTATTTTACGATATACCATGAACAGTGTCCTAAATAAAAAATCTGATCAAATTAGATGAATATCTGATTCCCACTGATATGTTGAAAGTGTGCTTTTCATATCAAAATTAATATGGTATCTCTCCCGTTGACCATACTTAAATCACTGTTAATCATTATTTATCTATTGTCTTCAATGGTGGACTAAGTTATATAGAGAAATTGCATTGGCAACTAGGAGACAGAAGGATGCAGATTTAATAGATGTTGTTGTTGTTGGGACAATGCTTTGTTTTTTTCTTACCCTCTTGCACTCCAAAAGAGCTTACAGACCATCACTAGACTAAAGTTAACATTTCAAACGATACAGGAAATGCTTGCATAACTATTGTATTAATTTTAATTGCTGATTTTTCAGTGTTCAAAATGTTCCTGTCATTGTCAAAGACATGGGTTCGACCTAAATAATGTAGTTGGTATTACATCATTATCAAAACGAGTAAATTAGTGGTGTATGGATTCCGTTCTTGCTTTGTTTGCTGGAGCAAAAGTAGTGTGGTTTCAGTCTAATAGGTCATTATGGCAAGAACACAGAACGACATTTGTGTTGCAAACTCATAATTGTTAATAAAATATTTGTTTTATATCTTTTATATGCACTTGTTGCAATATTTATGTCTGAGCATACTTGTTGGAGAATGCAATATTTGAACTCCTATATGGGTAAGAATTATAATTTAGAGGTAACTGTATTATCCTCCATTTTTAAAAGACCCTGAACGTGACATTCTCTCTTTTGTGAGTTTTGCATTGGTGTAAATGGCTGTCCCTCTCAGTATTAACCAATCAGATAACGTTTCTCTACCAAACTAAATGCTAGCACCTGTTTGTAAGACTTCCCTGTCTTACAAAAAGGGAAGGCATAGAGCTTAAATGAAAATAGAGAGGGAATAGTAAGGGGAGAAATGCTCGTAAAGCTTGGTACGTTTCTGTTTAATTAGCATTTTTCATGTTTTGTAAAATCTAAAAGAAAATGAAAGCTGTTTGGAACAGTTTTGATGTCCAGTCATTAATTAATTGGCAAAACAGAGAAAATATATGGTGAGCTAGCACTACTTTCCTGCCGGCCTTGTTAACAGGCTGATAAGACATTGTGTTTGATGAAAAAGCATGATGTACCAGGGTTTTTCTGAGTGAGTATGAACATTTTATGAACATTTATCACCCAACATTTTGAGTTAAAGAGTTTACTGGTGTATTTAACATGAAATAGAATGTCTTAAACAGTATGCTACTTAAAAGGTTGTTCTGGATGCTTCATGCTAGAGATGCCATCTCATTGCACCAGCACATGGATGGAGTCTCTTGACGTGTTTCTTCATCACTCAACACTGGATGTTGCTGGATTTGTAAGGTTGACATCATAATCTTTCCAAGGAATAGTGAGTACTTCCAAAACACAGAAAAACTATAGAAATAAGCTCCAACATGGGGCCAAATTTCTATGGTACCAGAAAAATGAGTCCATGTCATTTTCTGTCGTTTGTGATTTTTTAAAACATTTTTTCCAAGTTTTACTAGTTGACCAGCAGAGATTTGTAGTCCACCATTGATGACAATAGATTTATGCTTAACCGTGAGATGAAAATGAGTAGTAAAATTTGTTGAAAAGTAACCTGATTTCAATCTTCTAAGGGAGTGTCCTAAAAATGTGATTTAAATAATCTGATTCCATGCTGTAAACGATGTTAAGAAGAGAACGGTACGTTGATTTACATAGGAGTTTCTGCTTTAGCACTTCAAAATGAAAATGAACTTTTCATAATGTAACTACGGTTATCGCTTTCAATCCTTTTCATGAAGTCAATAATGGGGTTGAATTAACCACCCCTCAACTTTGTAACTAAAATTATAGAAAATAAGCTTGTCCTGACTAATTCTGTATATCCAGGGATTTATCAGTCTTATCAAAGTACAGACAAAAAGATTGTGCGGGCAGACCTGCCAAATGTTTCTAGTAATTACTTTTATCATCCTACGAGTTGAAAACTTTTGTTAATAAATAGATCTTTACCAACTGTCCATCTAGATAATAGTAATTTAAATCTAAAAAGTATGCTGTAGTGCAGAGGGCAGTTGTAGCCAGTAGCTGTTATTTCCAGCAGTGTAAAGTAGCTGGAAAGTGGTGATTGGGTGTTTAGAATACCTCTGTGTGGACTCTATTGGGCTAGTTTGAGGTTACTTGCCAACCTTACATCAAATACACCCAATATTTGTTATTTATCCTCTCACTGCACATGCTTCATTCTTCCACTCCATAGCGCCCTGCCAATGCTACGTGGACATGGGGTGGAACCAGCTATTATCTATTTTCAGAAAGATAGAATAAAACTTTAGTAATCCCCAATCGGGAAAATTAGTAACTTTATAAGTCTTAAACCAAAAGCATTCGTTTGCATTTTGTAGATGATGTGTATTAGTGCTGGGGGTTTTTTCTTTATATATCTCAATACTAGTTTATCATTTAAGGATGAGAAACATTAAATTAAGAATATATTTTTAATGTATGTAAGATTTCAGAAATTAAGAAAAATTTAAAATCTATCTACAGTAGAGACAAAGACTTTTACATTTAACTAATGACTGCCGTATTATATTTATGGTTATTATTAGTAGTAGCAATAGTTATTATATAATAATAATACTGTTAATAATAATTATAATTATAATAATAAATAATTATATATATTACTAATGTGAAAACATGGTTGCAATACCATCTATGACCACTAGTTGAAAAAAACTACGAAACATACACACTTACACACTTTGTCTTGAAAATGTCCCCACCGCGGCTAGTTCACACACTGCAATAGCGGTGTGTGAACACAAGGGTATACACAAATTCGTGAAAATTTTTTCTGTGGGGACCATTTTTTGTTTTTGATAAAAATTGCACCAGGCCTATCAGCTAGCTGTTTTCTATCTATTGCAATGCTCGTGCCTGTGGGGACCAGGAATTTGTCCCCACGGGAAAAATTGGTCCCCACGATGTGAGTCATATTTCAGGTTTTTGACCCCACCGGGTTATAAAAACGCACACACACACACACACACACACACACACACACACACACTCAGACAGGTAAATCTGTCACCAGCTGAGCGTGTTTTGTTGTTTTGTTGTTCTGTTGTTCTGTTGTTGCTCTTCTGCTCTGTTTCACGGAGCTGAAGGAGCTCCTGACCTCAGAGCAGGAACCCTCATTTATCTCCAGCACATATTTTTAGTCCGCCTGAGAGATCAGAGCAGACGCTGCTGTCAACATGCTGCTCCGACCGCCAGCCGCCATGACGGCGTGTTTGTCTGAACACGTCTGTGTCTGTGTTTGTGAATGTCTGTGTGTGTGTGTGTATGTGTGTGAGAATGTGTGTATGTATGTGTGTGTGTGTGAGAATGTGTGTATGTATGTGTGTGTGTGTGTGTGTGTATGTGTGTGAGAATGTGTGTGTGTGTGTGTGTGTGTGAGAATGTGTGTATGTGTGTGTGTGTGTGTGTGTGTGTGTGTGTGTGTGTGTGTGTGTGTGTGTGTGTGTGTGTGTGTGTGTGTCCACTTACCCTTTCAGTATCCCCTTCTGTAGCCTCTGAAGTCCACCTCTGCTCCAGAAGCTTCTGATTTCCTGTAAATGAACCAGAACCAGAACACCGAGTTCATTTCAGTCATGGAAACGTCACACACACACAAATGTACCAACACTCTCACACACACAGATAAAAATACAATGCATGCGTGTTAGTGTGTTTATGTTTGCTTGTTTGTGTGTGTTAGTGTGTGTCTGTGTTTTCATGTCTGCATGTGTGTTAATTAGTGTTTTTATGTTTGCGTGTTAGTTAGTGTGTTTATGTTAGTGTGTTTGTATGTGTTAGTTTGTGTCTTAGTGTGTGTCTGTTAGTGTGTTCTTGTGCCCCCCCCCCTTACCCTTCCAGTGTTACGTAACCTTGTCTGGCTAATTACCCACCCCCACCCTGACCTCAACTCTAAACCCTTCCACACACCGCCTGTGTGTGTGTGAGTGTTTGTGTGAGTGTATGAGTGCCAGTGTGTGAGTGTGTGTGAGTTAGTGTGATTGTGTTGAGTGTGTGGTTGTTGTGTTGTACCTTGTGTCCAGGATGGACAGTGTCTGAGGTAAAAGCTGACCTCTGACTTTCTGGATCCCCACTGCTGGAGAAGATCTAGCAGCAGCAGCTCCTTTGGGAGATCTCGCTCTGGGGGGAGACAGAGTGAAGAGAGAGAGGGAGTGAGACAGAGTGGAGGGAGACAGAGTGATGAGGGACAGAGTGATGAGAGACAGAGTGATGAGAGACACAGTGATGAGAGACAGATTGATGACAGAGAGGGAGTGAGACAGAGTGGAGAGAGACAGAGTGAAGAGAGACAGAGTGAAGAGAGAGAGAGAGTGAGACAGAGTGGAGAGAGACAAAGTGAAGAGAAACAGAGTGAAGAGAGACAGAGTGGAGAGACACAGAGTGATGAGAGACAGAGTGAAGGGAGAGGGAGTGAGACAGAGTGGAGAGAGACAGAGTGATGAGAGACAGAGTGATGACAGAGAGGGAGTGAGACAGAGTGGAGAGAGACAGAGTGATGAGAGACAGAGTGGAGAGCGACAGATTGATGAGAGACAGTGTGGAGAGAGACAGAGTGAAGAGAGACAGAGTGAAGAGAGACAGAGTGGAGAGAGACAGAGTGATGAGAGGCAGAGTGATGGGAGAGAGGGAGTGAGACAGAGTGGAGAGAGACAGAGTGATGAGAGACAGAGTGATGAGACAGAGTGGAGAGAGACAGAGTGAAGAGAGACAGAGTGAAGAGAGACAGAGTGGAGAGAGACAGAGTGATAAGAGACAGAGTGATGAGAGACAGAGTGATGGCAGAGAGGGAGTGAGACAGAGTGATGAGAGACAGAGTGATGAGAGACAGAGTGAAGGGAGAGGGAGTGAGACAGAGTGGAGAGAGACAGAGTGGAGAGAGACAGAGTGATGAGAGACAGAGTGATGACAGAGAGGGAGTGAGACAGAGTGGAGAGAGACAGAGTGATGAGAGACAGAGTGATGGGAGAGAGGGAGTGAGACAGAGTGGAGAGAGACAGAGTGATGAGAGACAGAGTGATGAGAGACAGAGTGGAGAGAGACAGAGTGAAGAGAGACAGAGTGAAGAGAGACAGAGTGAAGAGAGACAGAGTGATGAGAGACAGAGTGATGGGAGAGAGGGAGTGAGACAGAGTGGAGAGAGACAGAGTGATGAGAGACAGAGTGATGAGAGACAGAGTGGAGAGAGACAGAGTGATGAGAGACAGAGTGATGGGAGAGAGGGAGTGAGACAGAGTGATGAGAGACAGAGTGATGAGAGACAGAGTGGAGAGAGACAGAGTGAAGATAGACAGAGTGAAGAGAGACAGAGTGATGAGAGACAGAGTGATGGGAGAGAGGGAGTTAGACAGAGTGGAGAGAGACAGAGTGATGAGAGACAGAGTGATGAGAGACAGAGTGGAGAGAGACAGAGTGATGAGAGACAGAGTGGAGAGAGACAGAGTGATGAGAGACAGAGTGATGAGAGACAGAGTGGAGAGAGACAGAGTGATGAGAGACAGAGTGATGGGAGAGAGGGAGTGAGACAGAGTGATGAGAGACAGAGTGATGAGAGACAGAGTGGAGAGAGACAGAGTGAAGATAGACAGAGTGAAGAGAGACAGAGTGAAGAGAGACAGAGTGATGAGAGACAGAGTGATGGGAGAGAGGGAGTGAGACAGAGTGGAGAGAGACAGAGTGATGAGAGACAGAGTGATGAGAGACAGAGTGGAGAGAGACAGAGTGATGAGAGACAGAGTGGAGAGAGACAGAGTGATGAGAGACAGAGTGATGAGAGACAGAGTGGAGAGAGACAGAGTGATGAGAGAGAGGGAGTGAGACAGAGTGATGAGAGACAGAGTGATGAGAGACAGAGTGGAGAGAGACAGAGTGAAGATAGACAGAGAGGGAGAATAGGGTGAATGGATGGATAGACGGACAGACTCACCATGTCCATTCCATACTTCTGCTAAGTGACACTCCCCTTCTCCAGCCTCCTTGCAGTATTCAACCACGTCAATCACTCTGGTTGCCGGGGAAACCGGGACCTCGGTCAGCATCTGCTGGCTGTCATTCAGGTAAACCGTCAGGATCACCTGCAACACGAAGAACATCTTCAATCTGAGGAAACATCTGAAGGACTTACTGAGGGAGGAAGAAAATGATCCGTCCAACGGTTCCTTCAACAACCATCCAACCCATTTCTGTAGACAACGACCGATGAAGGACTCTGAGATGATTCCAGCCCAGCAGGAAGAAACGCTGGGCCATCACAGCGACCACATGCCCACCGGCGCAGAAGATAACGAGACAGTGGAAATGAGGTCCGATGAACCACGGATCAGACATTTGGACAGTTTCAGTATCAGAAAGACAGACATCCCCCACCCTTGTCAGAGACTCCACCCTTGATGTTTCTGTGAACATGACCTGTACAGTCGGACCAGATTAAATAATCGAATATAATGATTACAGCCTTCGGTCAAAACGGTTACATGATCACGTTTAATCAAGCCGTTAGTAGTTTTACCTGAAATTAAATGAATAAATCCAGTTTGGCTGCATCCACCGCCCCCAGCCCCATCCACCCCCCACCCCCTCTCTGCGACAACGACTCACAGAAACCTCCAGACGCTGAAGCCCAAAGTTCACACCAGAAAAATACGTCAGTGGTGGCGTCACCAATGATGTCACTTCAGATAGTCAGGTGGCAGTTAAAAGATAAATTTAGGGTAATCTGGGATAGGAACACACAGACCAATGGAAACACACACACAAAAACACACCTACTCACACACTCATACACACACACACACACACACACACACACACACACACACCAACGTGAGGATTTACTAAAGCTGATCCTGACAGCATTCACCAGAAGGTCCAAACGATGCCCCTCTGGTTCTGTGAAAAACATCTCATGACTTCTCTCCAACCAAGAACAAACTTTAAAAGCACCTCCTTCAGCACCTCCTCCTGGGCAGTGGATTTCCTCCTGAAGGTTTGACAGTGTGGGATGTGGTCAGAGGGGCGTGGACGCATTCAGCCCCCAGTGATTTTATTTTCATCGGCGGTGTTTATCTTAAACATCTCAGGAAACATCTGTGCACCAGGATGGAATCCTGCTCACTAACTGAGGAGGTTCTGAACACAAGGAGGTCAGAAAAAAAGAACCAAACCAACCAACAGGAAACCGCAGCTGCTCTGACATTTCCCTTTTACCGCCAAACGGACATTAGTAATACACATCTATAAATTTAAACATAATCATATAAGCAGCATCTCTAAATGTAAGTCTATAAATATAAGTCTATAAATATATAAATGTAAGTCTATAAATATATAAATATAAGTCTATAAAATCTAAATGTTAGTCTATAAATATATAAATGTAAGTCTATAAATATATAAATGTAATTCTATAAATATATTAACAGCATCTCTAAATGTAAGTCTATAAATGTAAGTCTATAAATATATAAATGTAAGTCTATAAATAAATTAACAGTATCTCTAAATGTAAGTCTATAAATGTAAGTCTATAAATATATTAACAGCATCTCTAAATGTAAGTCTATAAATATATAAATGTAAGTCTATAACTATATAAACGGCATCTATAAATGGGGGCCAGGTCCAGACTTTGACCAGGAGACATTCAGATCCCCTCTTTTGCTGGGGATCATTGCGTCATTCAGCACTGAGATGCTGTAATGGACCTGAACCCCGCTGAGTTATGTGGTGGACCTGAAGCCCCCTGAAATGCTGTGGGGGACCTGAAGCCCCCTGAAATGCTGTGGGGGACCTGAACCCCGCTGAGTTATGTGGTGGACCTGAACCCCGCTGAGTTATGTGGTGGACCTGAACCCCGCTGAGTTATGTGGTGGACCTGAACCCCCCTGAGATGCTGTGGTGGCCCTGAAGCCCCCTGAAATGCTGTGGGGGACCTGAAGCCCCCTGAGATGCTGTGGTGGGACCATGTTTTATGAAGTTTAGAGTTCCCGACATGTTATGATAATAAAGCTATGAACTCCATATTGTGATAATGATATTCTGATTGGACCGGTTCGGCCCGGTTTCTCCGTGAATATATATTCTAAAGTATATCGTGAGGTTAGAAATGTCTTTTCCCTACAGAGAAAATAAAAAGTTGAATAGATTTGAATGAGCGTAAACTCACCGGTAACATCTCCGTTAGATCTCTGCTCCCGTTGGAGAAACACCGTTGCCGACTCCACTCTTCTTCTACGGCTTTATTCAGGTACTCTCTGATTTCAGGTACGTCAAACTTCTTCTCTCGCCGTGCCCAGTATAAAGATGATGGGAAAATCTACTTCTCCTCTCCCAGTCCCTCCCTCTTCCTTCCTCCTCCTCCCCCGCGCGCTCAGAGTCCCGGCTCTCTCGCCGACGGACCGGAAACACAGCTGCTGGTCAGAAACCTGGAAGTTCTGTTTTGACCGCTGGTTTCATCCTGTCGGTCGGCAGTAGTCCCCCCCGCCACGCCTCCTCTTCCTCCTCCTTCTCATACTGCCGGGTGAACTGGGTCATCCCTCACATCTCAACCTCCAGTCTCCTCCTCCTTCCACGGTCAGTGGAAACATCACGGCCCTGAGGATCTGAACTATTTCCCCCTCTGAACTGGTGATATTCAGCGGAGCGGCGCCAGCAGGGGGCGCCGCTCCGCTGCTAGAGTTTAAAGGGATCTCCCTCTGGAGAAATGGAATGTTCATAAATGTGGTTCTGTTGATGTGAGACACAGTCATGGTCAAACGTTTCATCCGCATGTACGTGTTTGTGAACGTCTGAATGTGTTTGTGAACGCGTGTTTGTGAACGTGTGAATGTGTTTGTGAACGTGTGAATGTGTTTGTGAACGTCTGAATGTGTGTGTGAACGCGTGTTTGTGAACGTGTGAATGTGTTTGTGAACGTGTGATTGTGAACGTGTGATTGTGTTTGTGAACGTGTGAATGTGTGATTGTGAACGTGTGATTGTGAACCTGTGAATGTGTTTGTGAACCTGTGAATGTGTTTGTGAACGCGTGTTTGTAAACGTGTGAATGTGTTTGTGAACGTGTGAATGTGTTTGTGAACGTGTGATTGTGAACATGTGATTGTGAACGTGTGAATTTGTTTGTGATCCTGTGAATGTATTTGTGAACGTCTGCATGTGTTTGTGAACGTGTTTGTGAACGTGTGATTGTGTTTGTGAACGTGCAATTGTGTTTGTGAACGTGTGAATTTGTTTGTGAACGTGTAATTGTGTTTGTGAACCTGTGAATGTATTTGTGAACGTTTGCATGTGTTTGTGAACGTGTTTGTGAACGTGCAATTGTGTTTGTGGACGTGTAATTGTGTTTGTGAACCTGTGAATGTATTTGTGAACGTTTGCATGTGTTTGTGAACGTGTAATTGTGTTTGTGGACGTGTAATTGTGTTTGTGAACCTGTGAATGTTTGTTAACATTTGGTTGTTAACGTGTGGTTGTGTTTGTGATTGTGTTTGTGGACGTGTAATTGTGTTTGTGAACCTGTGAATGTATTTGTCAACGTTTGCATGTGTTTGTGAACGTGTTTGTGAACGTGTAATTGTGTTTGTGAACCTGTGAATGTTTGTTAACATTTGGTTGTTAACGTGTGGTTGTGTTTGTGATTGTGTTTGTGGACGTGTAATTGTGTTTGTGAACCTGTGAATGTATTTGTCAACGTTTGCATGTGTTTGTGAACGTGTTTGTGAACGTGTGATTGGGTTTGTGAACGTGTGAATTTGTTTGTGAACGTGTAATTGTGTTTGTGAACCTGTGAATGTATTTGTCAACGTTTGCATGTGTTTGTGAACGTGTTTGTGAACGTGTAATTGTGTTTGTGAACCTGTGAATGTATTTGTCAACGTTTGCATGTGTTTGTGAACGTGTTTGTGAACGTGTGATTGGGTTTGTGAACGTGTGAATTTGTTTGTGAACGTGTAATTGTGTTTGTGAACCTGTGAATGTATTTGTGAACGTTTGCATGTGTTTGTGAACGTGTTTGTGAACGTGTAATTGTGTTTGTGAACCTGTGAATGTTTGTTAACATTTGGTTGTTAACGTGTGGTTGTGTTTGTGATTGTGGACGTGTAATTGTGTTTGTGAACCTGTGAATGTATTTGTCAACGTTTGCATGTGTTTGTGAACGTGTTTGTGAACGTGTGATTGGGTTTGTGAACGTGTGAATTTGTTTGTGAACGTGTGATTGTGTTTGTGAACCTGTGAATGTATTTGTGAACGTTTGCATGTGTTTGTGAACGTGTTTGTGAACGTGTGATTGTGTTTGTGGACGTGTAATTGTGTTTGTGAACCTGTGAATGTTTGTTAACGTGTGGTTGTTAACGTTTGCATGTGTTTGTGAACGTGTTTGTGAACGTGTGCATGTGTTTGTGAACGTGTGAATTTTTTTGTGAACGTGTTTGTGAACGCAGAAGGTTTATACACAGTACGTTCAGAGGTTCTGGTCCTCGGTGGAGGTTTCAACACTGAAAAACCTGGAGTATGAAAATAATAAAGATAATTAAATGTTCTATTTTAATATTTTTTACATCTTACCCCATTCCTGCTTAGATGTTCCCGGCGGTCTGAAAGGCGACTGCTGAAGGTCAGCTGATCCCTGTCTGTGATGCCAGGTCAGTCAATAAAACTACGGCCCGAGGCAATCCGTCTCTGTCCGAGCTCACCAGGGTCAGCTGGTGCTCCAGCGCCGCACGCCGCTCTCACGCGGAAACATCCTCCCATGTGTTCACACCATGGGTCGTCATGATCCAGAGAGAGGCCATCATCTACCTTCATCCCAGAGATGTTCTGGAATGAAGTTCCAACTCTGGGTTTGTTAAACCTGAGATGAAGGAAACTCTGGGTTCGTTAAACCTGAGATGAGGGAAACTCTGGGTTCGATAACCTGAGATGAAGGAAACTCTGGGTTCGTTAAACCTGAGATGAGGGAAACTCTGCATTCATTAAACCTGAGATGAGTTATCCATTCCAGAAATTGAGCTAAGTTAAACTCTAAGTCAGCTACCATGGCAACTAACCTGCTGGCTGGCAGGTTTCTTCAACAAAGCCTGAGTTTGTACCTGACTCCTCCTCCTCCTGAGCCTGAAGCAGAGTTGTCAGACGTGATGTGACATGTCTGTCAATCATCTGTCAGATTCTAGACTGACATCGGGAGAGGACTGAGACCCAGATTGAACCTGGTACCATCATCAACCTACCTGCCTTCCATCAAGGTTATTTAGGTTGAGTGGATATTCCAGATATCCCTCTTTCCAGCAACCCTGTCCAGCTCAACCCGGGGGATGGGGGATCCTGAAGCTAAGCCTGATGAAATTTCAAATTCTTCCGGTGTGTTCCTTTCCTGAAATAAAGCCCATCTGGGTGGATCCAGGCCAGCTTGAATCAGTTCTTCATGCAGTTTTGTAGTTTTTAGGATTTAGTCTGAGGGAGCGTTGCCTCTTTCTCAACAGTACACAAACAGAATGTCTGAGAATGTCACTCAACAATTTTCTTTGGTCACAACTCTGACACACTCAACCAGAGTGGGAATTTTCTGCAGCAGGCAGCCGTTTAAGAATTTAACACTTTAATCATCTGAAAATATCAATGGTTTTTTTATCAAGCCGACAAACATTTCATAAACAAACACAGAGGAATCAATAAATAAACAATGACAACAAACAGCTAAAAGGTCAAAGAAAGGAAATCATACTAAGAGCATCCTCTGACAGACAGACAGACAGACAGGATGTTTGGCCACCAGGGTTTCAGCAGGAGACATGTTGGTTCGAGAGCCCTGTTGCACGACGGTTGGACTAGCAACCCAGAGAGCAGTCAGCAGACTGTCCCTTTAGACGCTTGTACTGGTCGCTGGATGTTTAGAAACACATTACCAGCCAGCATGATGTCCGCTAAGCTGTTAGCGGGAAGACCGATGCTCCAGGAACAGCACTGAGATGCGGAGCACATCATAAAACATCAACATCTTTACCCTGTCGGTCATTATTGACAAGATTTGATCAATCATTCATTCATTATCTACCGCTTATCCAGTTCAGGGTCACGGGTGGGCTGGAGCCTATCCCAGCTAACATCAGGCGAGAGGCAGGGTACACCCTGGACAAGTCGCCAGTTCATCGCAGGGCAGACACACATAGAGACACACTACCACACACACTTATGGCAATTTTTGTGTCATCAATTCACCGCTATCACATGCTTTTGGACTGTGGGAGGAAGCCGGAGTTCCCGGACAGAACCCTCGCAGACACAGGGAGAACATGCAGCCAGCAGGGAGGAGCTGTTCTTCAGCACTGCAGCAAAGGACAGCTGAGCCCTTCAGGAAGTCCTGGCTATTATTTTGAAAGAGTCACAGCATAATTTACCTTACTTGCTCAGATTTTAAGAAAAGTGAATATAATAAGTCAACATCTCAACCAATGAAATGTTGACTTAAACACTGAACAAAGAAACCAGAATCTTCTGGGTTTCAAGTCATGTGCTGTACGTGGTTGACCAGCAATGACCTTAGAAGCTGATGGATGGTATGTGACCTGACATGCCATGGAGTCCATTCTGACCATTACTATGTCTAGAGTGACACCACCTTCTTGGACGATGAGGACCAGAGAAGAACCGAGTATAGTCTGGGCGGGTTTCGCCGTATAAACACAGCAACTGTATCCTATTCAGAATCAGGATCAGACGCCAGAACCGTTTCTTTGCTGTGACTCAATCAACAACATTTTGAGGAACTTCAGATATTCTTGAACTATGTTTGTTCTGTCTTCAGTGTTTTTTTTTTTTGAAGCACCTGCTTCCATCTGCTCTGTTCAGCCTGATGCATCAGAACAGAAGCCCGTCATCGGAGCATCGTCTGGTGTCTCCGTAGAACCCGTAGAACCAAGATGCTGCAGCATCACTTCCTGAAAATCCCTCCTCATCTGCTTAAATACAACTTCTATCTGGGCCTAGTCTGAACAACGGTCCGACCCGATGTGTAATAACAGAGGCCAGAATAAACCAAGGGTCAAATAGAATGACTACTAAATCTCCTCTGATGTCTGGATCTGATCTCAGCTTTAAAATGATGACCTTTGATCAGCTACGTAGAGATAAAAGCCGTCTGTCTGAGGAGACTCAGGGTCTGCTCATGAAGGTTCCTGACGTACGGATGAACCGTTGAACCTGTTCATTGGCTTTAATCTCGACAACTTTACCCAAACATGTCAACGTTTGTTTTATCACACATTGAAACGCTCAGAATCTTCCACGGTGCCGCGGTGAGGATGTCTGGGTCGGAGGTTCCTACTGGAGGCAGCAGCTCTGGCTGTTGGCGTCTTTGGAGCGCAGACAGAGCTTGGCTTTGTAGTTTTCCAGGTAGAACAGCTGTTTGGAGTTGAAGGCCCCACGACGCTTCCTGGAGGTCAGACAGAAACGCGCTCAAACAGGAACATGGAGAAAATGATGACAGGAGACTCCTTGTTTTCTACTCACTGTCTGATGAAGTGGACCGCGTCTTCATACTCCATCCCACACTCGATCAGCGCCAGCGCCACCAGAACAGGAGCTCTGAGGAGAACCAGACACATCAACATGTTACTGCCTCCACATCAAGCCCTCAGTCTGAGCGCCACATCTCCAGCACAGGACCAACATCTGACCCCCGTGGCCATGAACCGATGACCTACCGGTCAGAGGAGCTCAGGCGACTGAGCTTCATGTTGATGTACAACCTCTGAGACCCTGATCAGCTAAACTTCTGAGACCCTGATCAGTTCAACCTCCGAGACCTGAATCCGCTAAACCTCAGAGACCTGGATCAGTTCAACCTCCGAGGCCTGGATCAGTTCAACCTCCGAGACCTGAATCCGTTAAACCTTTGAGACCTGGATGAATTCAACCTCCAAAACCTGGATGAGTTCAACCCCTGAGATCTGCATCAGCTAAACCCCTGAGATCTGCATCAGCTAAACCCCTTGGACCTGGATGAGTTCAACCTCCGAGACCTGGATGAGTTCAACCCCTGAGATCTGGATCAGTTAAACCTTTGAGACCTTGATCAAATATATTTCTGAGACCTGGATCAACTTAATCTCTCAGACCTGGATCAGTTCAACTCCTGAGACCTGGATCAGTTCAACCTCTTGTACCTGGATCAGTTCAACCACCGTGACATGGATCAGTTCAACCTCTACGAACTCGATCAGTTCAACCTGTACGACTTGGATTAGTTCAACCCCTGGGACATGGATCAGATCAACCTCCGAGACATGGATCAGATCAACCTCCATGACATGGATCAGTTCAACCTCCGACACATGGTTCCGCTAAACCCCTGAGGCATGAATCAGTTAACCCCTCAGAAACCTGAATTAGCAAAACTTCTGAAACCTGGATCAAATATACTTCTTAGACCTGGATCAGCGGAATCTCTCAGACCTGGATCAGTTCAAACACTGAGACCTGGATCAGTTCAACCTCTGAGACCTGGATCAGTTAACCCCTGAGACATGGATCAGTTCAACCTCCAAGACACGGATCAGTTCAACCTCCAGGACTTGGATCAGCTAAACCTCAGATACCTCAATCTGCTAAACCTCCGAGACCTGGATCAGTTCAACCTCCGAGACCTGGATCAATTCAACTTCTGAGACCTGGATCAGTACAACTTCCGAGCCCTGAATCAGTTAAACCTTTGAGACCCGGATCAGTTATACCTTTGAGACCTGGACCAGTTAAACTTCAGAGACCTGGATGAAAGAAACCCCTGAAACCTGAGGGGTTTGACCCTGAGACCTGGATGAGTTCTACTCAAAGGCCAGGATCAGTTCAACCCCTGAGACCTGGATCAGTTAAACCTCAGAGACCGGAATTGGCTAAACTTCTGAGATCCGGATCAAATAAACCTCTGAGACTTGGATCAGTTCAATCTCCGAAATATGGATCAGTTCAACCACTGAGATCTGCATCAGCTAAACCACTGAGACCTGGATGAGTTCAACCTTTGAGACCTTGATCAAATATACTACTGTGACCTTGATCAGTTCAACCCCTGGGACCTGGATCTGTTCAACCCCTGGGACCTGGATCAGTTAAACCTCTGTGACCTGGATCTGTTCAACCTCTGTGACATGGATCAGTTACACACTCACCGTCCCAGTCCAGCGACACAGTGCACGGCCACACAGCTGCCAGGCTCATCTCTAAACTTTATCTGCAGCAGGTTTAGCCAGTCCTCGACCACCTGGTCTGGGGGGGCGGAGCCATCATCAAAGGGCCAATCCTGGAAGGTATACAGTGTTGTTCTAATCTTTGTTGAAAATGGTTTTCAAAGTAAAATCTTTGCAGAAAGGAATTCCCTAATTGCTAGCGATGTTTCCCTGCTAGAATAAATGAGGAGCTGTCTTGAACAGGGAATGGCTTCCTCATTCACCTGGATGACGAAGGTCCAGCATCGAGACGTTGCAAGCAATTGTTTTGCAAGTTAGTCAGTTTGCCGGAATTCCTTTTTGCAAGTTTTGAGACTCATTCCTTTCCTAAGCTGCTCGCAAACAAAATGTCTTCAGAAAATCTAGCGTAACCATGCTAGATATTTTACCCATTAGCATGGTTACGCCGACACCAGCCATGCCCAAAGAAAGGGTTACGCCCCTAGTGGACCACGAAGGCACTGCACATTCTCAAGATACAACCATATAAATCCATTGTCTGATTTTAATGTCTTATTTATTGTTCTGTTTATACATATATAAATATATATATATATATATTTATATATGTACATATGATTTATTGTCCTGTATGTTTGATTCTTTCGTACTGCACTGCTGCAGACGCAACTAATGTTTTGTATATAAAATGAAAAATATTCATGAGGAAATGCTCCGTCTAAATCAGGATTCTGGTACTAACTGGTACTGCCCACTTAAACAGGTGTGTGTCTGTCACTCACCAGGACTTGGATGCCTTCCTGCTCCACTGGCGTCCTGTCATAGGTGGCGGCACAGACTCTCACCAGGGTGTTGACTCCATACGCCTTCAGGTCCTACACATTAAGTAAAACGTGTCACCGATGCATCTCAGAGATAAAAGGTCCGACGTGACCGGATTCTGTGTCCTACCTCTATAAATCTCCCCAGCTGTGCGTTGGTGGGGTTGTGGGTGATGAGGAACCTCAGGCCCTCATAAGTGATCTCCACTGGCGCCGGTCGGTTCATGATTACACCCACAAAGGTTAGTTAATTTGAAAGAAAAGATCAGGAAAACACTCCGTGTCTCAAAGGATGGAGTAACGGACCACCCCGAGTCCAGAAGAGAAGAAATGTCACAGATAAGGGATGTGTCCTTCTTTCCTCTTCGATCCGTCAGCCCACTCAGAGGATCCTTGAACAAACCCCAGAAGAAGAAAGAAAAAGCAGGAGAGGAAGAGAGCTGTGAAGAAACTCCCAGGGGGAAGTAGAACCTCCCCAGAAGAGCCGACGGGCTGAAGGTTGGCTTGTCTTCATACGGGTGGACTGGATGGCAGTGAGACCCTGAGGACAGAACAGAGAGTCAATCATCCACCACTGTTAAACATCATTTTTACCCAGAACTTTGACAATAACCTCATCCCTCCGTCCACCTTCCAGTGGAGCACCGGGAGCACGTTCCTCCCGGAGTTCTAGAGACCTCAGGAGGAGAGATTTTGAAATATGAAATCGATTGAGCGCAAGCAAAATAAGATTGTGACTATCGGTTTGCAAATGGTAATTTATTTCAAAACGTAAACAGTTATTCCCTGCTCCCTCAGGGAGGGGTGGGATGCAGAGAAATAATTTCCCTATTTTGTGCTGCGTGTGACTGTATGTAATCAATAAATGATTTCTTCTTCTTCTTCTTCTTCTTGTGTTGACCCAGGACAGAAAATATTAATTTGCAATTATTGGAGTAAGTGATAAACTTCTGTTTGACTAGTTTAGAATGTCATGTCACTTCTGAAGCTGTAGGAAAAACTGTAATCAGATGACTTCATTCAGGAAGACTTCCTGCAGATTCCTCCATGAAGGTCGGAGTTACTGCCAGCCTCTCAGTCTACCGATAACTCCGACAAACTCTCTGAGGATCTCTGAGACTCTGGAACCATTCGCCTCTCCTCATTCTCTGCTCCTTCCACTTCCTGTCTCTGCTCAGAGAACCATGCCCCCGGATCAACCCCCACCACTCCCACAGGCTGTTTGGATTTATTTCATTCAAAATGATGCAACACCCCAATCAGACGAGGGACCTGATCCTCGGACTCTAAAGTTTCATTTATGAGTTATTACAAAAGTCAAGTGTGGCGTTATATCGTCTCTACTACCTTTGGTTAAAATAAAAACGTTAAAGACTGACTTCATGGACATCCATCCATCAGTTTGTCTGTGATCTTGTTTACAAACAAACAATCTAAGGTAAACACGGAACATCCTTGGTGGGGGTAAAACCATAACTGGTAATAACCAGCTTTTATTACCGGCCGAGTTGTGATCGTCGGTTGGTTCTGATCAGACCATCAGCGACCTCGAATCCGTTATCACCAGCAAACGCTGCTACATTCGATGTGGCACCAGCGTGATCCGTCGGTTCACTTACACATCTGGTTTCACGTTCTTTTCGAGGCGGATACCGATGACCTGCGTGACCAACGGTATCTGTCTTGCCTCTTGTTTGTCCCACCGGCAGCCGATGGCCATCGCAAGAATGAATGTGACATTTTCCCACACGTGTTAATACGAACCATCAAATTTATGTCATGAAACCGCAGCAACTTGAATCGGTATCTCGACCACAACATTGACCTCCAGGACCGTCACGTTAAAAGAACATTATGCTGAATTTATCCTGCGCACCACTGTGCGTGAATGGTGATGCGCTCGCCGGGCGGGGTACTGTTCACTTGTCCACGATGAGCAGCAGGTGCTGGGCTTTGCAGAACTCCCCTCCAAGCCTCGCCAACGCCATACATGTGCAGCCTGGGAGACACGGAGCGTGAAGGTAACTTCTCTGGGATTAAAACAATTTCATTGACATTTCAGAAGGAGGCACTTAAAGCAGGTTGGACCGGGGCGACCTCCTTATTGAACTGTCCCCAACACGCCCCAGCCTCTGAGCTCTTGATCCTGAATCAAGGAATCACTGCTACGACACTAGCAACACACACAACGACTAAATTTAAAAATATATGGGTATGCGCATATATAATGATGATGATGATGATCTCAGCAGAACAACATGTGTGCATAGTTTCACAGATCATTGCGATGGTGGATCTTTGCTGTCCTTTCAGAGTGAAGAAATATCCAAGGCAGGAAGTCAAGCCGCGGAAACGGAGGTCAGCGGTGATCATAGGCTGTGGAGAATTCCTCCCTTTCAACCCCAGAACAGACATTGTATCTTGCAGCCACAAAGCTTCCTCTTCCTCTTCATCTTCAGGCTTTCCTCTTTAGGTGTCTCCACAGCAGATCATCTGTATCCATCTTCTTCTGTCCCACCAACCAGATGCATGTCCTCTATATCCACATCCAGAAACCTCCTCTTTGCTCCTCCCCTTCTTCTCCTGCCTGCAGCTCCATCTCCAGCATCCTTCTACCAGTAGATCCACTATCCCTCCTCTTCACGGGTCAGAACCATCTCAGTCTGTCCTCTCTGACTTTGTCTCCAGGACGTCTCACCTGGACAGTTCAGGCTTCTATGTAGTGTTTTTACTGGACAAATATGTTAGATATAAATACAATTATATATTAATATCAAAGCCAGAGGTTGTGGTGTGAGTTTGTAGCGCCCTCTAGTGGACAAATGTGGTATTTTACACCCAAAATCCCTTTCTGGGGTCAAAGATCCCATTTTTCTCCCATTTTGGGTCCTTTGTATCTTCATCTGGACCGAATGGAGAGTCCTCCTGGTTCTGACCCGCAGAAACTTTGTAGAAGAACATGAACTTTGTGGTATTTCTTAGTAACAGATTACTCACAAACACACAGTAACAGATTACACACACATAGTAACAGATTACTCGCACACAATAACAGATTACGCTCACACACAGTAATAGATTACTCACACACAGTAACAGATTACTCACACACAGTAACAGATTACTCACACATAGTAACAGATTACTCACACACAGTAACAGAGCTCACTCACAGTAACAGAATACTCACACACAATAACAGATTACTCACACACAATAACAGATTACTCAAACACAATAACAGATTACTCAAACACATAGTAACAGATTACTCGCACACATAGTAACAGATTACTCGCACACATAGTAACAGATTACTCACACACAGTAACAGATTACTCACAGACAACAACAGATTACGCTCACACAGTAACAGATTACTCACACACAGTAACAGATTACTCACACGCAATAACAGATTACTCACACATAGTAACAGATTACTCACACACAGTAACAGAACTCACTCACAGTAACAGATTACTCACACACATAGTAACAGAATACTCACACACAATAACAGATTACTCACACACAATAACAGATTACTCACACACAGTAACAGATTACTCACACACAGTAACAGATTACACACACAGTAACAGATTACTCACACATAGTAACAGATTACTCACACGCAGTAACAGATTACTCACACGCAATAACAGATTACTCACACATAGTAACAGATTACTCACACACAGTAAAATATTACTCACACACAGTAACAGATTACTCACTCACAGTAACAGATTACTCACACACAAAGTAACAGATTACTCACACACAATAACAGATTACTCACACACAATAACAGATTACTCACACACATAGTAACAGCTTACTCACACATAACAGATTACTCACACACAATAACAGATTACTCACACACATAGTAACAGAATACTCACACACAGTAAATGATTACTCACACAGAGTAACAGATTACTCACTCACAGTAACAGATTACTCACACACATAGTAACAGATTACTCACACACAATAACAGATTACTCACACACAATAACAGATTACTCACACACATAGTAACAGCTTACTCACACATAATAACAGATTACTCACACACATAGTAACAGAATACTCACACACAATAACAGATTACTCA
This sequence comes from Lophius americanus, assembly GCA_037951165.1. Taxonomy (NCBI): domain Eukaryota; kingdom Metazoa; phylum Chordata; class Actinopteri; order Lophiiformes; family Lophiidae; genus Lophius; species Lophius americanus. Next base: position 154,536 of record JBBDHG010000042.1, read on the forward strand.
CACACAATAACAGATTACTCGCACACAAAGTCGCAGATTACTCGCACACATAGTAACAGATTACTCACACATAGTAACAGATTACTCACACGCAGTAACAGATTACTCACACAATAACAGGTAACTCACACGGAATGATTGTAGCTCTTACTTGTCTATAGACACCAACGTGATGCAAATACACCGGGTAGGTCAGATGATTAGATGTATACTTAGGGTGTAATTTAAAATAACCGTTGCTGGGTGGAGAGGTTAGGAGTTTGTGCAGTGATGAGGAGTTGTGGACTCACTGTGCTGAGAACTGAGGAGATGGTTCATTGAGCGGTCACCGGAGAACGTGAAGGCTCCTGGATGTAGACACACCATTGATGATTACGCTTCTTCTGGCTCCTGGCTGATGACGGCCCGCTAGCTCTCTGCTAACCTGCTGCGTGAAGAAAACACACCCAGTTGCCAGTAGCACCATGGAGAAGCTAGGAGAACTTGACAAAGGCTGCTACTGATGCCCTCGGCAGCAGCATGCATGACTCAGCATTATCTGCTCAGCAGACGGCAGCTACTGTTAGCATTAAAAGATTATCTCTACGGGCAAATCACGAAACGTAGCAAAGCGACGAAGGCGGAGCTTGTTATCTTAATATTATGCGTGGCTGTTTGTCTGACAGGGATTATTTAATTAGTATTTCACTGTAAAGTGACGTCACATGGTCATTTCTACCGCAAAGCCGTCTGTACGCTATGACGATGCTTACGTCAAAATAACTAAATACTAGCCAGACTAACGTCATCAGTAGCACATGAACCATACTCAGATTTAAAAAGCCCCACAAAAACTAATCAACAACAATCTGTCAGGAGAGTTTATTAGAGATAAGTCAACAGCAAGCCAACAAAACACTGGCAAGACAGCACCCTAACATTTACATTTTAGTATTTTAGCTTCAGCCTGACAACGAAACAGCTGTTATATTTAAATGACAACATTAAAGACTGACTTCAATTCTTACAAAAGGTAGTAGTGTCACGAAAAATCCCTTTTATTGACAATATGCTACGAAGACATGTTAGAACGAAATGTCGAGGTAGCCAAAATAAACGTCGTCACTTCCGGTCATTAGTTTAGAATATAAGAGCCGTAAAACTACGAAATAAAATTAGATGGTCCCTGATAGTGCTGTTTGACTTCGCTGCTCTTGTTTTCTGAACTAATGACCGGAAAAGATGATATTTAATTGTGGCTAAGATTGAATATTTTACTGTTCTTTTTACATGCATTCTTATCTACGCTAAGTAGGTTACGTTTTCAACCGTGTTTGTCTTTTTGTTGATTTGTTACCTCCGACAAGGAAAGAAGTTATGTTATTTTATCTGTTTTTTTGTCAGCAAGATTACAGAACACTTACAGGATATATTTGCAAGAAGTTTTACCCAGATGTATATTTTGGTATTTCCTACTGATGATGAACATTTGGTGACCTTACTTGTTTTGCAGTATTTAGAATAAAATAAAAAATAAGCCATTTCTTTTTGTGACATCAAATTGAGACGCTCTCTTTAAACTGTGGCCTTTATTGATGCATGTTTTCTTTTGGAGTTCTTTTGGGGCTGGAGCTTGGGGTCAGTTCATTATTTATGCCTTTGTTCCTCTGGTTCTTCTGTCGTTCCCTTGAGGGCACGGTGGGCTGATCAGAGACGCTGAAGTGAAAGACACATCAAACGACCGGCTACAGAGTATTTGAGAGATGCTCTCCAATCATTTGAGAGGGTTTGCTGAGGTTTTTTGGTAGATTTAGAGGCTGGTGATAAATCAGACATTAATGGAATAATCTGCAGGAGTTTTTTCCTAAACCTAGGCAACTGTTGTGCCTTGTTCCTATGGTGTTTTATGCAGAAGCGGAACAGGAAATGATGCCTCCATGTTTAATGTTCAACGGTGCGTTCAGAGGTAGGTTTTAAACCTTGTGGGATGTTTGTGGAAGCAGAGTGCTTTTATTCTGGTTAATCTTTTTGTTGTTCATTAGCATGATTAGGGAATAATAAAGGATGGATTTGCAAGAAATTTAACCAGAGGTAGGCTTTGGAGGTTTTATAGATTAGTAAAGTTTGGTGATGTTGCATGCATTCAAAAAGAAAATAAAACAAATTATAATAAAATAATAAGCTATTTGGATTCGTGACGTCATCTTGTGGCGACGAGCACCGCCTTCCCGGAAGTGGCAGGTACTACCAATCTCCTCCGGTTCCATTGAAAGCGCTCTGACAGCGTAGTAGCTGACCTCCGCTCTGATCATGGCTGGTGTTCGAGCTCTGGGTGTTCTCTCCCGGTTAACGTCAAGGAGATACGCTTTCCACTCAGGTCCAACCGCCTCTTTTTAATATTTATCACAAGAAGAAACCTGCGCGGTGATAGTAGCTCAAATACGTCATTAGCTAGGGTAATTAGCTTGTTAGTTGCTAACTATGAGATAATCTATACGTTAATATAAAAACAACGTGTATTTTGTGTTTAATCGCATACAAATTTCACAAGAGGTTACGACGTAGGAAAGATGTTGTAAAAATGTTTAATTCGGGTAGTAAACGAACTTGCTATCTGATCTAGCTAGCTGCGCCTGATGACTAGGTAATTCAAGTTAAGTTTAAATAAAGTTTTTATCGGCTCTAATGAACCCGATGAGTCTGTTTGGACCGAGATTTAAAACCTGACCTAGTGATTACTGTCTGAGAGAGTAACTGTTGCTCCTCTCTGTCCGAGGGGGAGGGGGTGAATGTAGGTGAAGGGTCGATTCCCCTGGAAGCCACAGACACGGTCTATTTACGTTGAATATACTCACAAACAATATATATAGCTATATAGATGTATAGCTATCAATGTGTTTGTGTGTATATATATATACTGCCCAAAACAAATCAAGGGAGCGTTTATTCCGTTTTGAAGGTTTTGGAAGTGCTGTAATGACTGAATTTCCATTTTGATTTAGGCTGAAAAATATTAATCACTGCAGTAATTATCCAGTGGAAAGCTCTTTGCTTCGTTAAACTCAGGCTGTGCCTTTTTTTCGCCGGGCAGTGTATATAAAATGGACGCTGTCTGCACACAGAACATTGGACTTTCAGGATAAAGCCACGTTTCAGAACATGTTTCATTGTAAAAAGAATTAAGTTATCTTCAGCAATAAATATTAGTACTGCTTTAATTCATTTTTGCCTGTGTTCAGGTCCAGCTGGTATGCAAGATCCATTATCCACTCTGTATTCAGACTTTTAAATCAACAAAGTTTTTGCACAGCATTTATCATTTTTTGATAATTTTTATCCTATTTCTCCTCTTCAACATTGTTTCCATTGTTAACCCCTTGTGTATTAATCTATGTGGAGTTTTTGTGTGACCTTTATGGGTATGTGAGGCTCTCAATGAATTGCCCCTAGTATTAAATAAGGAATTATTTGACCCACATTAATTTCTGCTATGATGTTAAAGGTGAGCCAGCAGGTGGAATGACTTCGACATGTAAATAATGCGTAAATGGTTGTCATTTTCTTTCACAGGCACAACGTTTCGCACATTTTCAGTAGCCTCTGCAATGCTAGGTAATTCAAAAACCACTTTAATCATATATTATACCAGTAAAAACACGTTTTCCCACTGTTCAATAACTTGTGTGTTTTTAGCCCGAACCCACGTCAGCTATGAAGTCAAGGAAGATGTTGCTGTTATACGGATCAACGACCCAAACTCAAAGGTGTGAACTCGCGTCTATTCCCTCCAGCCCTATTTCAGTGGAAACCACTGCCTGATAGTACCCGGCAAACTGCACGACTGAAGTCTAACAGGCTTTGAAAAGGTTTACGGAGGTCTTGGATGGGTTTATGGAAGCTTTGAACGGGCTTAAGGAAGTCCTGATTAGATTCATGAAGTTCTGGAATGGGTTTATGGTAAAAGCCTGTGGTAAAACTACTAATGCTAACACATTAGCCTGTGGTAAAAACTACTAATGCTAACATGCTAGACTGTGGAAAACTAGTGCTAACTACGCCTAACATAAGCCTTTTCAACATTCATTGTTCTGTGCGTTGTCCCGTTCTCCATCTAAATACTGACAGCCCTGGTCGTTGTTTGTGGTGGCGTAATTGTCTGGGTGGAGTCGGAGAGGGAAGTGTGGATGGTCAGTGAACCTCGTGATGGTGTCTCCCCTCAGGTGAACACGCTGTCCATCCAGATGCAGGACGAGATGACGGAGGTGATGAATGAGGTGTGGGCCGACAACGCCGTGAAAAGTGCCGTCCTCATCTCTTCCAAGCCGGGATGCTTCATCGCAGGAGCTGATATAAAGTAAGTTTATCCCTTCACACCTGAATTTATTGCTCTAAACAAATAACCAATACTGGGATGAACAACATTTTGAACAAAGTCAAAAAAAAACTTTACATTTGAATTATTTTTTGAGCAGTGAATATATTTTGAATTTTCAAATAAGTCTTTTTTAATTTTCCCAACAGAACCAGAGCTAGACATTACTGTGATCAGCATCAGTTTTGAATCAGCTTTAGTTTGGAAAGATCATGCTTCTCCTCTGCCTTCTTCTGAACATGTTCTTGCCTCAGAGTTCTCTGTTGCCAGAATCTCTGCCTGTCTGCAGGTCCAACCGGTATACAAGTTCCTTCATCCACTCTGCGTTCAGACTTTTGAATAACCAGTTTTTATACACTATTTATCTTATTTAACATTGCTTATATTTTCAACCCCTTGTGTATTCATCCATGTGGTGTTTTTGTGGGAACTATTTGAGTATATCTGGCCCACAATGAATGGCCCCTAGTGAGAGAAAAAAAGTTGTTTGAATTGAATTGCAGATTACTCCGTACGAGTCAATGCCCGCCTCGCAACATCACCAAAATATAATCACCTCCAGCATCTGTTTTAACCTACCTTGGATTCATTTTCATGCAAATCCGTTCTGTAGTTTTTCCTTAGTCTCAGACACAAACAAACAAACAAAGAGGGGAAATCATAACATTGTACATCTGGTTACCTGTCAGTGGGTGGGATATATTACCTGGTTACCTGTCAGTGGGTGGGATATATTACCTGGTTACCTGTCGGGGTGGGATATATTACCTGGTTACCTGTCGGGGTGGGATATATTACCTGGTTACCTGTCGGGGTGGGATATATTACCTGGTTACCTGTCGGGGTGGGATATATTACCTGGTTACCTGTCGGGGTGGGATATATTACCTGGTTACCTGTCAGGGGGTGGGATATATTACCTGGTTACCTGTCAGGGGCTGGGATATATTAGCTGGTTACCATGGTTACCTGTCAGTGGGTGGGATATATTATCTGGTTACTTGTCGGTGGGTGGGATATATTATCTGGTTACTTGTCGGTGGGTGGGATATATTATCTGGATACCTGTCAGTGGGTGGGATATATTATCTGGTTACCATGGTTACCTGTCAGTGGGTGGGATATATTATCTGGTTACCATGGTTACCTGTCAGTGGGTGGGATATATTATCTGGTTACTTGTCGGTGGGTGGGATATATTATCTGGTTACTTGTCGGTGGGTGGGATATATTATCTGGTTACTTGTCGGTGGGTGGGATATATTATCTGGTTACCTGTCAGTGGGTGGGATATATTATCTGGTTACCATGGTTACCTGTCAGTGGGTGGGATATATTATCTGGTTACCAGGGTTACCTGTCAGTGGGTGGGATATATTATCTGGTTACCATGGTTACCATTCAGTGGGTGGCTTATGTTATCTGGTTACCGGTCGGTGGGTGGGATATATTATCTGGTTACTTGTCGGTGGGTGGGATATATTATCTGGTTACCATGGTTACCTGTCAGTGGGTGGGTTATGTTCTCTGGTTACAATGGTTATTATCTGGTTACCATGGTTACCTGTCAGCGGGTGGGATATGTTATCTGGTTACCATGGTTATCTGTCAGTGGTGGGTTATGTTATCTGGTTACCATGGTTATCTGTCAGTGGGTGGGATATATTATCTGGTTACCATGGTTACCTGTCGGTGGGTGGGATATATTATCTGGTTACTTGTCGGTGGGTGGGATATATTACCTGGTTACCTGAGAGGGGGTGGGATATAATCTGGTTACCTTGGTTACCTGTCGGTGGGAGGGATATATTATCTGGTTACTTGTCGGTGGGTGGGATATATTACCTGGTTACCTGACAGGGGGTGGGATATAATCTGGTTACCATGGTTACCTGTCAGTGGGTGGGATATATTATCTGGTTACCATGGTTATCTGTCAGTGGGTGGCTTATGTTATCTGGTTACCATGGTTATCTGTCAGTGGCTGGGATATAATCTGGTTACCTGTTGGTGGGTGGGATATATTATCTGGTTACCTGTCAGTGGGTGGGATATATTATCTGGTTACCATGGTTACCTGTCAGTTGGTGGGTTATGTTATCTGGTTACCACGGTTACCTGTCGGTGGGTGGGATATATCAGGTGAACATTTTGTCGTGAAGTTAAGGCTGGATGTAGGAACAATGTACCAGCGTTCAGAACCTAGTTGTCTAAGGAAAGACTACCAGGACCATGGAGGGACAAGGTTAGCTCCTGTTGTCTTATCCCATAGAAGATCTACTGTAGCATAAATTACTGAAAAATGTTAGCCCTGGTTCTGCTAGTAAGGAGTCAGAACACCTAACACACTAGTAAGTGTTTTCTGACCCTTGTGTGGGTGGGAAGAGAGACCTACACAATACCAGGCGGGTAGTTCTATTGATATGGCATATGTAGCTCCTACAGTACAAGAAGAAGTTATTTGTCACATACAAACATACATGAGGTACAACATAGTGAAGTTGGTTCTCTACATTCCCCCATCGCTGAGGAGCAGTGGGCAGCTATCTGCAGCCCGGGCATCTGAGTGGGTTCAGGGTCAATGAATGAACTCTTCAAACTCTCCTCTCTTCCAGTATGATCCAGGCCTGCAAGGATGCAGAAGAGACCGCCAAACTCTCTCAGGGAGGCCAAAAGATGTTTGAAAAGATTGAAAATTCTCCAAAGCCCATCGTGGCTGCCATCAATGGATCCTGCTTAGGAGGAGGCTTAGAGGTACAATAAAAACTGAACATGTTTAACTGTGTGCTAAATAATTGTCATGGTCATAATGACTCATTATTTCCTTTGAATGAACTCTAGTTCGCCATCGCCTGCCAGTACAGAGTCGCAACCAAGAGCAAGAAAACAGTTCTGGGTACTCCTGAAGTCATGCTGGGTCTCCTACCTGGAGCCGGTGGCACGCAGAGACTCCCCAAAATGGTTAGTCTCTCACTGTTTGATTGACCTGATCCACAAAACTCAGAATAATCTGGTCCTAGTATGTGAACTGGTGCTTTAATGGTTCTTAGGTAGAGAAGTGCAGAACCGACCTGTCTTCGACCCAGTATAATCTGCTTAATGCTCCAAGTGTGTTTTAAGATGTTTACCTTCACCATGGAGACGCTGCAGACGGATTAGTTATATTTTTATATTATTATATTATATATAATGTGTAGTTGTCACTGACACCTATCACTGACGACAATAGAACTTATCCGAACCAATGACTATGCTGACTACTAGTCTGTCACAAGAAATGAATCCTCACAGTGTGCTGTTTAAAGGGCTGAACAGCCGCAGATCATTCCGAGTGACATCCGACCCCTGTCCACTGCTGAAAGATCCTTCCATGGACCCGTCAGCATCAGAACTGGACCACAGATCAATGGAAGATGATCTGGTCTGATGGATCACGTTTTCTTAAGAAAGAATAGGCTGGGAGGCCTAGTTTGATGTAATTGGCCGAACAGCCTCTCTCGGGCAGATTCGGTTACACGCATGCGTCGTACCGAGCAGGAACACGCAGCTACAAACATCTCACAAGTAAACCAGAAAACAAAAAGCTTGCGATGCGTAATACCAGTAAGAAACAACCCCAAAAACGTTTGGCACAACAAACTTAATCACGTACTTCAAAATGAATTGCCCCGAGGACCATAGCAGGTTTAAATAAGCTGACTTTAGCAGAGTGGCTAACTTTAGCAGAGCGGCTACAGCTAGCGTACGCACAGAGCCAACCACGAGCCCTGAAGTCAAAACCAATATAGAACATACAACAGACTGAAAAAGTTTTATTTTCACTTTGTCGTACTTTGGTTTAAGAAAGGCACGTGAGGGAGGACGGAGGGGACATTAATTCCAAAGAGTCAGAACACACACACAATGCCGACCAGCCATACGTCCACTGGAATCCTTCAAAATAAGAGCAGCTAAAATACACTACTCATTTTGGTCTTAAAACTTGAGATGGTGTCAAGAATGATGGTGAGTCTTTGACCACTTTTAGGTGGGTCTACCCAGCGCCTTTGACATGATGCTGACGGGGAGAAACATCCGTGCAGACAAAGCCAAAAAGATGGGCCTCGTGGACCGACTCGTAGACCCCCTCGGTAAGCTGTCCAGAACCCCGAACCGATACGCTTCTTGCTTATCTGTAGAGAAGTGTGCATCCGCTGATCTTCTCACTCCTCATGTTCCAGGACCTGGTCTGAAGAGCCCTGAGGAAAGAACAATTGACTATCTGGAGGAAGTTGCGATTGAATGTGCCAAAGGGATCTCCGAGAAGAAGATTTCTCTCCAGAAACAGAGGGGCACGATGCAGAGTAAGTTCCAGCGATGCACTTCTGTGCTTTGGTTCGCTGTGAGAAAAAAGACTTGAGTTGATTTTCTGTTTTTGCAGAAATTCAGGACTACGTCATGAGCTTCCCAGTCGTACGGAACCAGATTTACAAAACGGTCCAAGGTAAAGTTATGAAGCAGAGCAAAGGGCTTTATCCAGCACCCCTGAAAATCATCGAGGTAAGTAGAGTCTCACTGGTGGGCATGGAGGGAATGTTTCAGAACTTAACAGCAGAGTCATTTCTCCAGTAAAAGCACAACCGTTCCGTGTTTAACCTGAATAATCCTCCGCAGTGTGTGAAGACTGGAGTGGAACAAGGCCCCACCGCCGGATATCTAGCAGAGTCTCAGGTAAGTCCTGTGAACGAATCGGACGCACCAATCCAAAAGAGTACTCGGAGGGAATGTTTCCCTCAAAATAAAAGGGAAAAAAAGAACATTACTTTGATGCAGCTATTATCTTAAACAATTGCACAGCACTTCATCTTTTCATATTTTCAGTCTGTGATGTTGGTGGAGGACACTGTGATCAATAATGAGTGCAGGGAGCAGGTGGAGGTGAACCTGGAGAGGTGGAGGTATTATACAGGAGAACATCAGAGGGACAGACCAGGTTAGACCAAAGAGGAGGTTTCTGGATGTGGAGAAGGAGGACATGCAGTTGGTTGTGACAGAGGAAGACGGAAACAGATGATCTGCTGTGGAGACCCCTAAAGGGAACAGCTCTAAGAAGAAGAGTCTATATGTGCTAATAGTTATTTTTACAAAAAAATGAAAATAAAGTCAGTGATGTGTGTTTCAAACAAACTATTACTGCATGTCAGACATAATTCTTCCTCCTACATCTCAATGATTATAGATCTATATCTCGCCCACTCTCTCCATTAACATATTCAAATACCACACTTAATATTTCACATGACGACAACAGTCACTATTAATCATCGTAAATGTCTCCCCGTCAGACACGTGTGTAAACAGTGAGTAAATATGTACAAATGACACAATGGAGCAGAACGGCTGCGCTATCCTTAACAAACAAACATGGTACTAAATTATGCACCGCTATAATCCTTATCCATCAGGCGACTTCAGTACGTCATCATTAGGGCTTCACAGGAAATAAATAAACGAGTCATTCACGTGTCTGCGGTTTGATCGGAGTTCCAGCCAGAGACGGCGGTCCGTCTGATTGACAGACAGGTGATTGGAGTCCTCTGACGCCACAGGAGAACTTCCCTGTTCAGTGCTGCCCCCCCTAACCCTAAGCTGTGTTATGTATATGTACTTTAAAGTATACTACGGTACACCACAACTTGGTCAGATCCTGTTTTAGTATGTCCCACGCTGTAAGCAGTAATTGTGTTTATCCTTTATTTCACCAGGTAAAATCCTCATTGAGCTTAAATGTCTCTTTTCCAGGAGTGCAGCACAGAACCTGCAGCCATTAAATAGACATGATACACACGATATCAACTTACAGGTGCAACTCAATGAATTAGAATATCCTGGAAAAGTTCATGTATTTCGGTAATTCAATCTAAAAAGTCACTCATATCTATGGGGGCTTAATTACACACAAAGTGAAATATTTCAAGCCTTTATTTGTTTTAATCTTGATGATTATGCCTTACAGTTCATGAAAATCCAAAATTCATTGTATCAGAAAATTAGAATATTTCATAGGACCAGTGAAAAAAGCATTTTTAAGGCAGAAATGTCGACTTCTGGAGAGAAAGTTCTTGTATATTCACTCAGTACTTGGTTGGCGCTCCCTCTGCATGAATCAATGCGGCGTCGCATCGATCAGCCTGTGGCACCGCCGAGGTGTTCTGGAGGCCCAGGTTGCTTCGATAGCGGCCTTCAGCTCGTGTTCATTGTTGGGTCTCCCCTTCCTCTCGACCAAACCACGTAAATCTTCTATGGGGTTCGGCTCAGGTGAGTTTGCTGGCCAATCGAGAACAGTAACTCCGCCGTCTTCAAAGCAGGTATTGGGACTTTTGGCCGTGTGGGCAGGTGCCATCACTTTTTAAATTGAATTACTGAAATACATGAACCTTTCCAGGATATTCTAATTTATTGAGATGGACCTGTAGGTGTGTATGAACACTAGAACGAGAGAATACAAGGATTAGAGTGGGATTATAGAAACAACTACATTTTCACCGTCCTTCAAGATGGATTTTCAGCTCCTTCTGTAAACTATTCCAGGAAGAGTTAGCAGCGGGACTAAAAGCTTTTCCAGAGCTGGGTTGTGACTCTGAGGACCGTCTTAATATGAATATGAGAGTTAATATGACCATGTCTGGTTCCTGTGATGAAGATGAAGATAACGGTTGAGCTCAGCTTCATGTTGGTTTGGATAAGCAGCAGTCCAGTGTTAGCTTCATCTCTGCATCATGGCAGACAACGTCTGTAAACAACAACAACAACATAACAAGCTAATCTCCCCTCGACACATTCGACACTAAACCTGAGTGACGTCATGTTAGCAGGTAAACCGCTGACGTTAGCTATTGTTATCTGGAGGCTAGCCACCGGTCAGCTGACGTATCTAAACAATCAAAGCGGCTGACTTCAACAAGATGAAACGTGGAAAATGAAACCTCTGTCGTCCACCGTCGTCTCCTGCTGCTGCTGAGCTCACGTTCCCCCGACGCCCGTCTTCACCCGGGACCCCGTTTATAACTTTAAGAGGGGCCTTGCTTTTTCCAATCATGTCGCGTTACTTCACCTCCATGTCACGCTGCTTTACTTCACCTCCGTGACCAGCGCTTTACTTCACCTCCATGACCAGCGCTTTACTTCACCTCCATGTCACGCTGCTTTACTTCACCTCCGTGACCAGCGCTTTACTTCACCTCCATGACCAGCGCTTTACTTCACCTCCATGTCACTCTGCTTTACTTCACCTCCATGACCAGCGCTTTACTTCACCTCCATGTCACGCTGCTTTACTTCACCTCCGTGACCAGCGCTTTACTTCACCTCCATGTCACTCTGCTTTACTTCACCTCCATGTCACTCTGCTTTACTTCACCTCCATGACCAGCGCTTTACTTCACCTCCATGTCACGCTGCTTTACTTCACCTCCGTGACCAGCGCTTTACTTCACCTCCATGACCAGCGCTTTACTTCACCTCCATGTCACTCTGCTTTACTTCACCTCCATGACCAGCGCTTTACTTCACCTCCATGTCACGCTGCTTTACTTCACCTCCGTGACCAGCGCTTTACTTCACCTCCATGTCACTCTGCTTTACTTCACCTCCATGTCACTCTGCTTTACTTCACCTCCATGACCAGCGCTTTACTTCACCTCCATGTCACGCTGCTTTACTTCACCTCCATGACCAGCGCTTTACTTCACCTCCATGTCACTCTGCTTTACTTCACCTCCATGTCACGCTGCTTTACTTCACCTCCATGTCACGCTGCTTTACTTCACCTCCATGTCACGCTGCTTTACTTCACCTCCGTGACCAGCGCTTTACTTCACCTCCATGACCAGCGCTTTACTTCACCTCCATGTCACTCTGCTTTACTTCACCTCCATGTCACGCTGCTTTACTTCACCTCCATGTCACGCTGCTTTACTTCACCTCCATGTCACGCTGCTTTACTTCACCTCCATGTCACGCTGCTTTACTTCACCTCCGTGACCAGCGCTTTACTTCACCTCCATGACCAGCGCTTTACTTCACCTCCATGTCACTCTGCTTTACTTCACCTCCATGTCACGCTGCTTTACTTCACCTCCATGACCAGCGCTTACTTCACCTCCATGACCAGCGCTTTACTTCACCTCCATGTCACTCTGCTTTACTTCACCTCCATGACCAGCGCTTTACTTCATCTCCGTGACCAGCGCTTTACTTCACCTCCATGACCAGCGCTTTACTTCACCTCCATGACCAGCGCTTTACTTCATCTCCATGTCACGCTGCTTTATTTCACCTCCATTACCAGCGCTTTACTTCACGCCCACCGTGAAGCTTTTTCATAAAGTTTTAGTTGTTTTATAGTTGTAGTACATGTGGCGCCCTCTCCCTGGAGCTCCTTGAAGATAGTGGAGAAAAGATATTGGTTTTCTGCTTACTCCCCTACGGAACCGGCTCCCGCTTCTGGACCAGCTTGCTTTTTTTCGCAAATAGCACCTATTGTCCGGGGCCCCGTCCTTTTACGGTTGATAAGCTAAGAAGTGATTCAAAAGACTTTAGCTCGGCTCTTGTTCTCAAAACAGCAGCGTTGGGAAGGACCCGATTGTGACGTCACTATTCCAAACTGCTCATTACAACCACCAAAGAGGTTTTGTTTTAATTAGTGTGTTTGTCTGTTTGTAAACTACTGGACGGATTTGCATGACATTTTACCCAGAGGTAGATTTTGGCGGATCCTAGAGGTGATAACATTGACTTGACGTTATGTCTTTTGTAGCATTAAAAATTAAATAATAAGCCGTTTGGAGTTTTGTCGTCACAATGTGGCAATTGCTGCCTTTGTTCCTTCGATTCCTTTAACGATTCTTTGGAGGTGGGGCTGAGTGGGCAAATCAAAGACGCAGAAGTTGAAGGCGCAGGAGACGAGTGGCTATAAAGTAACCTCTTTGGCAGAGGTAAAAAGTAAATGACATTTAATTACGATATAAAGCAACTAAAAAGCACTTGGAGAACGCAAAACTAGCCACGGTAGACTTTATAGCAATACATTTCATGGTAATTGTCCATGAGTTTGAGTTACTGCCAAAAAAACCCAAAGTGCCCTATGAGTGAAACTGTAAAACAAACGGAACAGATTTAACTGTGTCAGGTAGGGGGGTGATGTGGTTTAACCTGCTAGAATCAACTAAGAAGCTGCCACATGCTCCTCTTTGTCCTCCAGCAGAAGCTTCAGTAGATCGTTGATCTGGTAAGTCACCACTGTCCATTTCTTCTCATAGAACTTCGGACAGTTGGGAAAAACTCCTGAATCAGCAGCATTGATCGGCCTCTATCACGGTCAAGTGGTGTGCAAGAAGAACCGCTTTGGAACTCCTCAAAGAGAAGTCAAGTAAGTTCGGCCTGACATTTCTCACCCATTTGTTTGTTCAACATGAGGGTGTGGTAATCTGGTACCAACTGAATTATGTCTTATCACCTCTTCAAATGCTCCAATGGATGAAATACGATTAGTCAGACAGGCTACATCCTGATGTTCCCCAGCTCCAGATGAGGTCACAAGACCCAACAGTTCTAAATTGTTGCTATAACCAGACTGGCACATGGGCTGACCAGACCTTCTCAGTGGCAGCTCCCTGGACCTTGGAATCATGTCCTCCAGATCATGTCATGGTAGTCTCTAGCATTGATCCAATGTTCATGAGATACATCTCCAGTCCAGACGCTGCTTCTGACAGCTCCAGTAGATCTTCATATAAACCTGAACCTGTTTCTTATCATAAGTTATACACTGTCGTACAGGACAACACTTGACCCAACCCTGAGGGAGTGGTGGGCTGCCCCTTGAACGCCCACGGAGCTGAAGGTCTTGTTTAGGGTCTTGCTCAAAGACCCTATGACATGTAGACTGCTGGACTCGAACCGCCAACCTCCATCTTCCAATTGGAAAATTGAAAAACCCTAACCCCCTCCCACCAACAAGCTCAAGCGGTCCATGGATGATCTTGTTGGACAGAGAAGAAATGGACCAGCGGGTGTTTCTACAGCCGACCTCATCTCTTTACTTTGCTTTGTGTTAATATATTTACTATTATTGTTACTATATTACTAAATAAATAGTTTGGAGATCGAGTCACAGTCAAACAGCATAATCTAGGAGAGGGTCCAATATGAAAAATAGCTTTGCTGAACATGCACATTTTATCTGAATGTTTGTTAGCTCCTTGTATTCACCATCATAGGACCCTCCAACAACACTTCATTCAATCAGAGGAGGCCTGCTTGACCTTCTGTGATAACTGGGAGTTAAGTCTGATGGACTGGTGGTTGATCCCAAAGGCATGATGACAATCAGGAGATGATCTTCACGTTAGAGGCACACTTACCAGCACAGTCTCCTTAGCAGATAGATAAATGCTTTGTGTTTGTGGCTTCACCCTAAGGACTCTGGCCATCCTGGGAGCAGGTCTGATGGGAGCAGGTATCGTCCAGGTAACTGTGGACAAAGGTGTTCACACAATCCTGAAGGACACTGCCGTGGCGGGACTGGCTCGAGGGCAGCAGCAGGTTTACAAAGGGTAGGCGGGTTTTTGTGCCACGCATTTGAACATTGACTGTTTCATCAGAGCTTTTTAGAGACTGATCTTATTGAAACCTCAAATGTTCGAATGATGTGACTCCTCAGACTCAACGATAAGACCAAAAAGAGGAGCATCACGTCTTTTCAGAGAGACTCCATCCTTTCCAACTTGACGGGTCAGCTGGATTACAGCGGCTTTGAGAAGGCCGACATGGTCATCGAAGCCGTGTTTGAGGACATCAGCATCAAGCACGCGGTCCTGAAGGAGGTGGAGGCTGTAAGTGTGAACGGGTAGCGTTAGACTCAGGAGAAGGTGTTCAGCCGCGACTAACAGACATCTGTTTGCAGGTGGTTTCCCCTCACTGCATATTTGCCAGCAACACGTCTGCGCTGCCCATCAAGGACATCGCCGCTGCCAGCAAGAGACCTGACAAGGTTTGTTACCACAGCTGAGAAATGCTTCCAAATTCCACTAAAACCAGAAGTCACATTCACATCTTTGTGCGGGTTCTCCCTCAGCGACACCGATGAAGATGTGGTCATCAATGTGGTTATGCTGATGATTTTCTCCAACGAGCTCTCCTCTCAGGCCCTGATCCGGAAGGGTGGTCCGGTCTCCCTATTCTGGGCCAGCTCTCGTAGTCATGAGCTCTGGGTAGAGACCCAAAGTGTGAAGTCTAGGATACAAGAGGTGGAAATGAGCTTCCTTTGTAGGGGGGTCTGGACTCAGCCTTTGAGACAAGGTATGGGGTTCCGGGTGGAGCTGGGGCTCCTTTGCAGTGAGAGGAACCAGTTGAGGTGGGTGGGGCGTCTGATCCAGATGACTCGGTTTGAAGGTTTTTCAGGCTCGTCCGATTAGGAGATCCTGAATCCAGTGGATGAGCTATATCCACTGGGTGTGACCGGGGAATCCCTTGGGATTCAAGGATGAGCCGGAGAGTGTTGCTGGTGACCCCACACTAGTGGGTGGCGAAGTATGTAGCACAGACAGTGACAGGTCCAGTCTAATTACTGCTTTAGTCATGAACCAAAGGTTGTTAATGATCCAGTGATAATGTGGACCAGCGCCAGTCTGCAGCACCGTGGTTCTACCAGACAATTAGAGGTGTCCATCAAGGTGATGGCCTGATGGAAAAAACTGTTCCAGTGTCTGGTTGTTCTGGCTTAGAGGGGTCTATAGCTCCCAGTGGAGGGGAAAGGTCCGGGTCTGCCACCATCAGGATTTCTGCCGGTTCTGAAACAGCCTGTGTGTTGAAGTTTTCTGTACAAGGTCTTAAATTCGTTATTTTAGTGCTCAATCAGGCTCCAAAGCGAGCCTTTATTAAATGACCAGGTTAATGGTTTTATATTTGCAACTATTTGACATTCCTTCATATCTGCTGGCCGCCTCATAATCTATATTCTTCCACGTTTCAACAACCACCTCTGAACCCGATGTCAGTGGGGTCCATTGAGAAGTAACGGAGATGTTCCGGTGACTAACAGGCAAACGGGGATGAAATGATGATGTCATCACGAGGACAGATGAAAACCTTGTCTGCGTCCTCAGGTGATCGGGATGCACTACTTCTCTCCGGTGGACAAGATGCAGCTCCTTGAGATCATCACCACCGATCAGACGTCCAAGGACACGACGGCCTCCGCCGTGGCGGTGGGCCTGAAGCAGGGCAAAGTCATCATCGTTGTTGGAGTAAGCTTCTTGTCGTAGTCTAAGAAAATGATGCGTGACGAGCTGAGCCGGTTAGTGACGGGTCAAAGCGCTGTAATAGAGAGTGAACACATTTGTGTGGATAAATGTCCACGTTTGACCTTCATGTGCTCATGATTACTAACACGTCTCTGCAGGATGGGCCTGGATTCTACACCACACGCTGTCTGGCTCCCATGTTGGCAGAAGCTGTCCGAGTTCTTCAGGTTAGTCACAATACTGTGCTACAAAATGCACTCGCTAGTAGCATTGAGTAGGAGCTACCCGCTAGCATTGAGTAGGAGCTAACTGCTAGCATCGAGGAGTAGCTAACTGCTAGCAGCTGACTCCTTCATGCCATGATCCCGTCTACCATTGCGTGTTGGAGCGGCGTCATGCTGCTGCTGGTCTCATGGTAGCAGGCGGGTGCAGAGCGGCTGCTCTCAGGCTGAAACCTGCCAATCATCCTCCTCCACGCTGTGTTTCTTAAGGGAGATTGTGGATTTTGGATCTGGAATGGCGTCTCCAATAAATCAGATTTGTCTGATGGTTGCAGGAAGGAGTCAGCCCCAAGAAGTTGGATGAACTCACCACAAGTTTCGGGTTTCCCGTCGGTACCGCCACACTGGCTGACGAAGTCGGCATCGATGTCGCCGCCCACGTGGCCGAGGACCTTGGGAAAGCTTTTGGCTCCCGCTTTGGTGGTGGGAACGTGGAGGTTCTGAAGACCATGGTGGATCTGGGATTTAAGGGTAGGTGACTTCACCCTGATGCATAAGGAATCTATTTACATTTGTAGATGTACATTAAGTCCTGTTTTTTTTTTTTAAGGCCGAAAGTCAGGAAAGGGTTGCTATGTCTACCAACCGGGACTCAAGACCAGAGAGGTCAACCCAGACATTGAGGAGATCCTGGAGAAGTACAAGATGGCAGCCAATCCAGCTGTGTGAGTCCACCCTGGAGAATTTAATCCATTTATCAAATGATCTCAATCTGGATTCACTTTAAACACAGTTTTTCTGTTTTCACAGTTCCTCAGACTCTGACATCCAGTACCGGCTCATTTCCCGCTTTGTCAACGAGGCGGTGTTGTGTTTGCAGGAGGGGATCTTAAACAGCCCACTGGAAGGGGATATCGGGGCCGTGTTTGGTCTGGGGTTCCCCCCTTGCCTCGGAGGTCAGACCCCAAACTTTATGCCACAGATTTGCGAAAGCTAACAGAGCTCAGGTCAAAATGTCATGCTAACAGGTTAAAGCTAATGTGTGGCTTAAAGGATTTATCTATAATTAATATTCTTATATAGGAGTTAAGAGCCCGGGGTTTCGCATGACCCCTAACCCTGAGCAGGACTCTGAATGATTAATAAGGCATGGAGATGTCTGTGCTGCTGAACCTTCTTCACGTCAAACCTTTGTATGCCTGTGATTAATTTTCCGCCCAGGACCTTTCCGCTTTGTGGACACCTTCGGCGCCGACAAGCTGTTGGACAAGATGAGGCAGTTTGAAGCCGTCTATGGGAACCATTTCACGCCGTGCCAGCTGCTACTGGATCACGCCAAGGATCCCAGCAGGAAGTTCTTCCAGTGAGCGACCTTCTTCGCTTCTGACGGACCATCAGCCTACCGCCAGAACACGGCCTTTAAATCAAAGGTGGCCGAACACGCTCGGTCAGCAGTTCATGAGTGACACCTCGACAGACAGCAAGGAGCAGACATCATAGAGGATTTGTTTAACCTTAACCTCTGCAGTGTTAGCGGGGTGAACCTGATGAACTGAAGAGTGGGCGTCACCGGGATGTTTTCATGCAGTTCGCCACTCACAGGAAGTGAAGTTCCCGTAGAGGCAGAGGAATTAAACTGTTTTTCGCCTGAAGTGTTAATCTTTCTACTAGATGAATGTCTGCTCACAGGTTTGTTCTGATGTTTCTGCTCACAGGTTTGTTCTGATGTTTCTGCTCACAGGTATGATCAGATGTTTCAAGGTTAAAGACGTTGAGAATGTAAATGTAACACCTGAATTAAAACTTTGTTATTGAACTAAAGCTGCAGGTTGGTCTTCATGTCTGCAGCTGGAGGCTCGTCCCTCCTCCGGTTCAGGCAGGAAACTGCCCTAGTGATAAATCCCCTAAACCGACTCTCAGCGTTCAAACGCTGACATTCTTCATGTAGCCGCCAGGCTGGCGCCTTTAGCACGCAGGTAAACGCTAAAGACGGGAACTTCAGGCTGGATGTTAAATGATGCATTTCATCTTTGCTTCTAAATTGTTAGTTTTAGTTTTTCCAAATGAAGGTGTGACTTCCACTGTTGGCTTCAAAGGGAATAAATAAAATCCTGAAAATATCAGTTAGGGTCAGGACTGGTCAGTGGGTTCATGGTTCTGGTTTCGCCTGAGCGTTCTTCATATCTTCATTGGTTTAACCTTCACACTGGCTGCCAGTAGAGCATAAAGTGAAAACTGACTTTAATAAGAAATCATTTCACAGATGTTTTTGACTGGTTCCCATCAGAGGAACTTATTTGGTCCTGTAGTCGTATGTTATATGATCTATAGTTTACATATTTTATTATTTTTGCAAACAGACTTTAGTCGCGACACGGTTCTGAAACCATTTTGGGTTCCTTGAATAACCTCAGAGGCATGGGGGGGGGCTGACAGCGAAGAGTGTCTGTGTGGGTTCCCTCCAGGTTCTCCACGTTCCTCCTACAGCCCAGAAACATGAAGGTGAAGGGGTTACTCGAGGAGTGAATGACATCATTAACAGTCGTCTGCTTCTGTGTGTCGGCCCTTCTGATTCGTCCAGGGTGTACACTGCCTCCGACCCTATGTCGGCTGCGATAGGCTCCAGCCCCCATCACCCTGAACAGGATAAGTGGTCACGGAGAATGAATGAATGACATCACACACTCTATTCCTGGGTCACAGCTGATTCTTTGAATTTGAATAAAACTCCACATTTCAATAATAGTAGCAGATGTTTTAACTTGGAACAATTTGTCTTACTTTTATGGTAATTTAGTGAAAATTTTATTAACATAAAATTCCTAAAAATGGTCGTCAGATTCAATAGATCTCGACTTTATGTCTCCGGTTCCTCTTTCTGTTTTTTTGCCCCCTGGCCCTCAGACTGTCTGGCACCGCCTCTGGACGTGAGTAAGGACTCCAATCAAATGGGCTACAGGTCACGTGACCTGTTTCCATTGTCCGCAGAGCAGGGTGTGAACGGGCGGGGCCTGAGTAGGGCTGGGTCGGTAGCATCCTTTATTTTGACAGGATGCTCAGGGCGCACGGGAGGTCTGGTTGGACCCCATCTGGATCAGGATCTCCTATGAAGGCCTGCATTTAACCCAAGATGTCTAAAAGCAAAACCTGCGAGGCAGTGCGGGTCGTGGTCCGGTGCCGGCCCTTCAGCAGGAGGGAAGCGGGGGAGAACATCCTGGACCTTGATGGCAAACTGGGTCAGATCACAATTAGGAACCCAAAGGCGTCACCTGGGGACCCCCTGAGGGTCTTCACGTTCGATGCCGTGTTCGGATGGGAGTCCAGACAAGGCGACATCTACGAGGACTCGGCAAGACCTCTGGTTGAGTCGGTGCTCCAGGGCTTCAACGGAACCATATTCGCGTACGGACAAACCGGGACCGGTAAGACGCACACCATGCAGGGGGATTCGGGAGAACCGGACATGATTGGGGTGATACCAAATTCGTTCCAGCACATCTTCACTCACATCTCCCGGAGCCAGAACCAGAAGTACCTGGTGAGGTCGTCCTACCTGGAGATCTACCAGGAGGAGATCCGGGACCTGCTGCGCAAAGACAAGACCAAGAGTCTGGAGCTGAAGGAGGACCCAGACTCTGGCGTTTACGTCAAAGACCTCTCCTCTGTGGTCACGAAGAACGCCACCGAGATCCAGCACGTGATGCAGATCGGGAATCAGTCCAGATCGGTTGGTTTCACCCACATGAACGAGCGGAGCTCCAGGTCTCACGCCATCTTCGTCGTCACCGTGGAGTGCAGCCTGCTGGGTCCTGACGGTGAGGAGCATATCCGGGTCGGGAAGCTGAACATGGTGGACCTGGCTGGCAGCGAGCGTCAGAGGAAGACCAGGACACGAGGGGCGCGTCTGAAGGAGGCAGCAAAGATCAACCTGTCCCTGGCTGCTCTGGGGAACGTCATCTCGGCTCTGGTGGACCGGAGGAGCACCCACGTCCCCTATAGGAACTCCAAACTCACGCGTCTTCTCCAGGACTCCCTAGGTGGGAACGCAAAAACGGTGATGATCGCTACAGTGGGTCCGTCCCACCAGAGCTTTGAGGAGTCGTTATCCACCCTGAGGTACGCCAGCAGGGCCAAGAACATCAAGAACCGACCTCGGATTAACGAGGACCCCAAAGACGCGCTCCTGAAGGAGTTCCAGGAGGAGATCTCGCGCCTGAAGGCGCAGCTGGAGGAGAGGGGAGTGCTGGCCAGAGAGAGGAGGAGGAGGAAGAGGAGTCACAGAGCGAGTTTGGGGGTAGATATGGGTGCGGATGTGGGTTCAGGGGGGTCTGAGAGGTTAAAGGAGCGGACTGGGAAGAGAAAGAGTCTGATGGAGGAGCTGCAGTGGGACCAGGATGCTGTGGAGAAGATCCTGGAGAAGTATCAGGTACAGTCCAAAAACTGGTTCTTCACTTCTTTGATGTTGTGGCGCTGAATGAATGTTTGAGTGTGTCAGCTGTTTCAGTCTCTGAGAATGAAACCCGGTCCAACAGAACCTGACCTGACACAAACAGAGGGCGTTTGTCCTGAAGGTTCATGTTCAGAAGAAGCCCAACCCTAGTCAGAGTTCGGTTCCGACGTTCTCAAAGTTTCCACTCACAGCTTTTTCTTCAGCTGACAAACTTTGATCTGTTTGAACTTTGATCTGTTTGAAGTTTGATCTGCGGCGTCATTTGAATGTAAGAATCAAACAGCAGCTTCAGAACCTCATGAATATCTTTAACATTTCCATTTGGGTTTGTCCTTCCTGTTGGTAGAACCGGGTCTAAGCTTCTGAGGGTTCATCCAGTTTGAACAGATGATGCTGCCGTTACTCAGTCCAATCAGGCTGTTCATGAGGTTCTGGGGTCAGACCCAACAAAGCTGACGAGTCTAGATGAAGTCAGTCCAACTAAGACAGACTTGATGGACGGTCTTGTTTCCGTCCAATCCAAATACAACTATTACGCTTGAACGCATCACTCTGAAGTTCAGAGTTTTAACTTGTACACATATTCTAAAAATGTTAATAACTTTAAATTCCACTGGAATAAGATGATAGCAAAGGCATCCTCACGGCCTTTAACTCGTCCTGTCCTTCATCCATGGAGAACATCTCCTGGAGCGTTTAACTCGTCCTGTCCTTCATCCATGGAGAGCATCTGCTGGAGTCTTTAACCATGTTTCTGTTTGCAGGTGATGGAAAGCAAACTGTTGGTGGGGGGAAAGACCATCATTGATCACACCAACGAGCAACAGAAGATGCTGGAGACGAAGAAGCAGGAGATCTCAGATCAGGTGAAGGAGAACATGAGAGGACCCTTACTTTTAAAGGAACACTTCACCCATTAATTAAAGGTCTGTCATGATCTCCTGACCTTAATGCTGATGGAGTGAGGTTGAAGATCTTCATCAACAACCCTTATCTGGTGCATAAGAGCAGTGTTCTCCAAAAAAGCAAAGATGAAGACTTATTTTATTTATAAAACAAGATTCCATCAGCCATAACATTATAACCACTGAAAGGTGAAATCGGAATCATATTAATTACCTGGTTACCATGGTTACCTGTCAGTGGGTGGGATATATTACCTAGTTACCATGGTTACCTGTCAGTGGGTGGGATACATTACCTGGTTACCTGTCAATGGGGGGGATATACTACCTGGTTACCTTCCTCAGACTGGAGAACACGTCTAGATTTGAGGCTGTGGTCCAGATTTAATCCTAACAATGTTTCATGACCCCTTCAGAAGGTCATAGCCCAGCTCTGGCTGAAGTCTTTACTGGAACATCTCTCGTGACCTTGTTTGAGCTGGACATGATGAGTGAATCGTCTGCTGACGCTTTTAGCTGAGAGGCTACAGTGAAGATGGAAGCTGTCTGGAGTCATGTTTTGTTTGTTTCTTACAAATGAGTCTCCTTCTGTTGTCCAGAAGACGCTGCAGCTGCTGAGTTGTAAAACATGTTGAGACTTTATTGGACTTCTTCTTCTGCACAGGGCTGAGTAGATTATGGCTGAAATATTCATTGAGTTTTAGGGTGAACTGCTCCTTTTAATATTCCGTGTGTTCTGCAGATCAGACAAGAGCGAGTAATCCAACAGCAGATGATGTTGCAGGACGAGGAGACGTTAGAGATGAGGGAAACCTTTTCGTCCCTGCAGCAGGAGGTAGAGCTGAAGACAAAGAAGCTGATGAGGGTAAGATGACATCACGATGACATCATCACCGATCACATGTTAAACATTTAGATTTATATGATCAGAATGTCAGCGGGTTGGCTGTGTTCCTCTGCTCTCCAGTTCTTCTCCAAACTCCAGCTGCTGAAGGCGGAGATGAGAGACGTGATCGCCGAACAGATCACTACCAGACAGGAACTGGAGGAGACGCAGGCCGAACTCACCCGAGAGCTCAAGTACAAGTCAGCGACTGTTTTCTCCTCGCCATCACCTTATCTGAAGTGTTGTCACATCACTGGCATCACATCCCATCATATCACATCGTATTTATATTTATCTTTATAATTTATAGAATTCAATAAAATGTCAGATAAATGTTTTTTCCAGGATTCAAATCTGTCCAATTCTCAGAATTGGCCTTTTTAAATTTATTAATTTTATTAATTTTACATTTGAAAATTTTTTGACGCCATGTTGCTCACATTCGTATTTGACGTCGGTTATTATGGTCTGTCTACATCTGAACTCTTCCTGCTGACACGTACTTCATCCTTCAGGACTCTCCTGATGGAGAACTTCATCCCTCAGGAGGAGAAGAACAAGATCATGGACCGGCTGCACTTTGACAGTGAGGAGGATCAGTGGAGGCTCCAGACGTTCCTTCCAGAGAGGTCAGTGGGTTCATGTCATGGTCTGTAGCCAGCAGTGCTCCATCACAGAAGCCCCAGAGACGCGATGTCTAAATCTCCAGGGGCCAGCTGGGAAAACAAGACTACCTGTAGTACAGGTCATCCAGGTGGTTTTAATGTTCTGGCTGATGAGTGTACAGGCAGCCGAATACACGAGTCCGGTTCTGGCATTATAACACATCCTTTAATAAAAGTCACGATTCTTGAGTCAAAATGATCCCAATAGCCTGAAGAATGTTGACTGACGGATCTACGTGGGATAATCTGAGCCAGAGGGGGTCTGGAGGAGGTTCTGGAGGAGCACCACTCTGAGCTCCTCCAGATGTCTGAGCTCCCTCCACCTATCTTAAGGCTGAAACCTCAGACATGGAGGTTCTGTCTCCCAAACCGCTCAAGTACTGCAGGAGGTCACGGACTGATGAGGTCCACAGAGTCACATCATCTGCAAACAGCGGAGATTGTGTCTCTAAATTCTCTAAACCGGACCCTCTTCTCACCCCAACTACACCTTGAGAATCTGTCCGTGTTCATCAAGACCCGAACTGCTGGTTCTGTTTGTTTTCATGTCTTCTGTAGCGGTTCAGGATGAATCTGCTCCGCTGTTTTGCAGAAGCTTCAAAAATGTGTAATGGATTGAAGAACGTTCCTTTGGGATGGGGGTGGGTCAGGAACTTCTCCACCAGGTTCTACTTCTTTCAGACCGTACCTTGAAGTGGCTGTAGTCAGTCCAGTACGACACAAGG
This sequence comes from Lophius americanus, assembly GCA_037951165.1. Taxonomy (NCBI): domain Eukaryota; kingdom Metazoa; phylum Chordata; class Actinopteri; order Lophiiformes; family Lophiidae; genus Lophius; species Lophius americanus. Next base: position 179,023 of record JBBDHG010000042.1, read on the forward strand.
AACCGCTGAAATGAAACGAGGGTGAATTCTTGCGTTGGAAGGCAAAGGGTCTGGCCGGGAATGATCTACTGAACATGAACGGACCACCCCTCAACTCTGAACCAATAAACTCCAAAGACATTAAACGGGATCTGAACTCTTCTGTCCTCATCTCCTGATCCCAGCGCTCCTGCTCCCGTCAGGAGGAGGCCCTCCTCTGCTGTGGGATTCAAGAGGCCAATCAGCCAGTACGCACAGACGGCCGCTGCCACGGCGACGGGGGTCCCGTGTAGATACCAGGTGAGTGGTTGGGTACCGATGGGGACCCGTTGACAGGGAAGTGGATTCGTGCTCTCAGACGGCTTCTCCCCATTTGATCTCTTCTTACAGGCTGAGAATGTGATGCTGTTGGAGTTAGACATGTCTCCTCCCACCATGTTCAACTTGAACCTCCACGGAGCTCACCTGGAGACGGCCTTTTCTCCCCGGCTGATGCAGAACCTACCCGTCAATGAGAGAGAGAGGAGCAGCGCGTCGTCCCGGGTCAGAAGGTCCCAATCCTGGTGAGAGAGCAGTTGAAGTCTTCCACGTCTGTTGATCCTGGAAAGCTCTTTCTTATGAGGAACTACGGCGGTTATGGCTCCTCCTTCTTTATTATTGCCCGCATGAATGTAAAAATACACTAAAACAAGCGGTTTGATCTGGACCGGTGAGCTCAGCCTTTTTGTCGTCAGTCACAAGCAGCTCCAAAAACTACTACTGCCAAAAATCGTCCCATGAGTAATAATGGAAAATCAGTACTAACAGACCTCAAACTCCGCCCCTTTTTGGAGTCATGTTACTTCGCCATAACTTAAAAAAATGTACACTGGTCTCCACACTGGACACTTTACTGGACCAAGTGGATGTTTTGATGTCTAAACTGGTTTTAAAGAAATACCAGTTTATGTTTTGTATTGTTTTAGCTGGTTCTGGATTTTTGATGGGCGTAGCTGTAAA
>JBBDHG010000042.1:185000-192500 GCA_037951165.1 Lophius americanus
ACCAAAACGCAAGTCTGTCCCGTAGTTTTCTCTTTCATCTCGCTCACAAACAAACAAACAAACAAACAGGTAGAATCCTTTAGACCACAACACTTAACCTCCTCAGAGAAGGTAATGACAAAAGTTATATGTGTCAACCTTGAAGACTATGATTGACAGCTCCGTACAGTATGATGACGTATCCCTTCGGAGGTCACGTGACTGCTTACAGTAAATCCATCATGGCAGACAGAGGGGATGTGAGGCGGTAACGGTACAGCGTTAACGGATCGTTTCTTCTCCTCTCCGCGGCAGGACGGCCACCATGAGGGACAGACAGAAGAAGAAGAAGGGCAGGACGTGGGCGGAAGCAGCAAAGACGGTACTTAACGTGTTTATGTTGTTGTATTCTCCTGCGAGCTGTACGTCTGTGAGTTGATGACGGTACCGCGCGCGAGGCCCAGTAGCCGTTTAGTTCGGAGAAACCCCTGTCACCCAGCAGCGTGAGAACCTCCCCGGTACTCCTGCGTGTTGTGTCTAGACGGTGGGAATGACATCTGTCAGGAGCGCCTCTCCGGTAAACACGTCACTGTCGCGCGCTAGTCAGCAGGTGAGCTGATGCTAATGCTAATGCTACTCAGTTTGTCCAACAAGTTTGTCTGCTATCATCTTTCCACCAAAACACTGTTAAACCTTCAAGGTTATTATTAAAATCAATACTTCACGTAAAACAAAGTTCTGTACAGGCCTTTGGATCGATATTGAACACGCTAGATGGGAGTAATGTTTGTTAGCCTAGCAGGCTAATGACAACTCTTAAGTTTAATAAACATCAACAAGGTATGAGTTGTTTTAAATAATAATAGCAGTAATGATAATTAGTCATAAACTGGTTGAAAATCAAGACAATAATAGTAATATTATGCATATGTATTAGTAATATACCTTAATAGTTTTTATAATAAAATAGATATATAGTTACGTATTATATAATCAAATATTTTAAGTTATATATATATATATATATATATATATATATTTGATCCAGCGGTGGATGATGTATTGTGTTTTTTTTAATGTTATGGCTTTTGCAGTCCGTCTTTTATAATGTGTTTTATTTGTAGTGAGTTTTTTTTTAGTGTGTTGTGGTATTTGCAGAGTGTGTTTGTTAGTGTGTTGTGGTATTTGCAGAGTGTGTTTGTTAGTGTGTTGTGGTATTTGCAGAGTGTGTTTGTTAGTGTGTTGTGGTATTTGCAGCGTGTTATGCTTGATAAATGTGAAATTTTGCTTCCATTTCTGGAAATGTTTTAACCAAGAAATTCAGAAAAGGAATTTGTGTCTGGTTGTTGTTGTCTCTGCACAACAAAAATAATGTGCACGGGCCACTGGTCTGCTGTTGATGATGGTGATGAAGAGAAAAAAGAAGCTGCTCCTGAGTCTTGTTGGTTTGGAATATGAGGAAATGTAGCGCCAACCACAGGGGCGGGGTTTAAGAAGGTTGTGTCCAGGGTGTGTGGTTTACAACAAGACATTGGCAGTTCATGATGTTCCACAGCTGAGGAGGAGCGGTGAGGAGGAAGCCACTGCTCACCCAGAAGAACATGAGGACTGTTCTGGATTTACCCACAACCCACCTGGATGGCCCTCAGAGCTTCTGGGAGAATCTTCTCTGGACTGATGAGAGGAAAGTTGACCTGTTTGAAGACGGGGGTCCCGTTCCATTTGGTGGAAACCAAACACAGCATTCCACCAGAAGAACATCGGACCTACGGTCCAACATGGAGGTGGATGTGGAATGTTGAGGAGATGATCTGGCAGGACGACTCACCCTCAAGGAAGGAAACATGGATTCTACTGAGGATAATTCTCAGACGTCGTTAATATCACAGATTCTCTGTATTTGTGACAGGTCACATCTGCTCCTCGGGTCATACTAGTGAAAACTTGTAAAGTGAAGTTCCTCCTGTGATTGGTGCTGATGGGGTTCACTCCATTAATAAACCCCTCCAGAGTTCACTTGCAAGCGGTCCGAGAGCACCCCTGCCAAGCCAACTATTCCGTACCTGGGTCTCGGACCGCGTTCACGCCAACCCAAACGAAGCGATAAAGGGTTGACTGTCCGCCGCTGGTGTGAGCGCCTCCTCATAACTGCCACGGCTGTTTGTGATGACTGTTTCTCTTTGTTCCAGGTTCTGGAGAAATACCCCAACACGCCTATGAGCCACAAGGAGATCTTACAGGTGATCCAGCGAGAGAGGCTGAAGGAGATCAGGTGAGCGCTTGGATTCGGGGCGGTAGCAGTCGATGCCAGCGAGCATTTTTCTCCGTCTTGTTCAGTTATTTTTCTCAGTCAGTAACACCTATTCCATTTCTTTTGTTTCATTGTCACTGTTATCATCCAGAAGGTAAGAGAAAGATAGATGAACCCTCCCACCTTAACCCACTCACAGTACCGCCCCTCTCTTTGGTTCTGCATGTTTATTAACAAACAGCACCCTGGGTCCAGCAGCGCTGTGATTGCCATGCCAACCTGTTGCATAAATCCAGACGTGTAGAGATCTGTCACCCCAACTAAACCCTGAGGATGAATCACATTTTAGCACGTGTTTATGTCAACGCTGTAATAGTAACTAAGGAAACAGTTCATACAAAAAATCATGGGCGGAACCTGGAGGTGAATTGGAAGGAGCAGAGATGAGGAGAGGGTTCAGCGTGAGAAGTGTAGAACAGCTTCTCTGCGCTCCCAGCGCTCTGACACAGGAAGTGGAAGGAGCGGAATGAGGAGAGGCGGAATGAGGAGAGGCGGAATGAGGAGAGGCGAACGGTTCCAGCGTCTCTGAGAGATACTGACACAGTTTGTTGACAATGACTCGTTAATGAAGCAAACAACTGCAGGAAATGTTCCTGAATAAAGCAAAGTTAGTGATTCTGATCACGGGAACGTCTGCCGTGGGTCCTTTGGCTCCGAGCGCTCTCTGGTCCCTTCTTGGCTGAGGTGCTGCCACCAGTGGAGGAGTTGAGGTATCGTGGTGTGTTGTTCTGCAGTGATGGGAAACTGGATGTTGAGATGTTCAGGAGGTTTGGTGCAGCAGTAATAATAGTGTTTCTACAAGTAGGTGTCTTTAAATGACCTGTGACCTTTACTGACCCTGTGTTAACATGAACTGTGACCTTCACTATTTACTTTACGTTTACCTGAAACAGCGTTTACATGAAACAGTGTTTACATGGATATCGGAAAGCCTTTCGTGAAAAGACTTAGACTTTCTCACAAAGGAATGAAATCCCATTCGTAAAGGGACTTTTCTTTCGGAAAGGGGTTTTTACATACAGTATTTTCTTTCCCATTAGGAACCTTTACGAATCTATTCGGAATTAGGCTGTCCATGTAAATCCACCTTGTGCTAACCATGGTAACCAGATAATATAACCCACCCACTGACAGGTTACCATGGTAACCAGATAATATATCTACCCACTGACAGGTTACCATGGTAACCAGATGATATATCTACCCACTGACAGGTTACCATGGTAACCAGATAATATATCTACCCACTGACAGGTTACCATGGTAACCAGATAATATATCTACCCACTGACAGGTTACCATGGTAACCAGATAATCCATGTTACTCTGGCTTAACTTGTTATTGGTTGTTATGTTATGGCTGATTGGATGATATGCACCTCCACCTCATCTTTACTTTCTGCTAGCACAAAAGAGAGAATAGAGAGAGACGTGTCATTGTTGTGTGAGCTGATCCTTTAACAAGGTTTTGGGTTTCCTTCTAGGGAATTCAGGTCAGAGTTTATGCCAAAGTCTCAGAGCTGGAGAACTTGAGATGATTGGTCCCCTGATCGATCCCCTGATCGATCCGTCCCCTGATCCGTCCCCTGATCCGTCCCCTGATCCGTCCCCTGATCCGTCCCCTGATCCATCCCCTGATCCATCCCCTGATCCATCCTCTGATCCGTTCCCTGATCCATCCCCTGATCCATCCCCTGATCCGTTCCCTGATCCATCCCCTGATCGGTCCTATGATCGGTTCTCTGATCCGTCCCTCACACGTCCTCCTCAGGCTGATTGATGCCTCCAGAGATGCCCCCTGCTCCGCTCTGCCCTCCTCGCGCCTCCTCCCAGCAGTCACTCCTCGAGGGAACAGATGTGTCATTTGCATTTTTCTCTCATGATTTAGTGGAACCTCGCCGCTGGCGTGTCTCAACGCGATGCTGCACACAAACTCTCGAGGCGAGGAGGGAATCTTCTACAAAGTTCCAGGCAGAATGGGGGTCTACACGCTGAAGGTGAGCTCCATACCAAGCAGCTTTGTGCACGTTCAAAGTGGGAGACGTTTAGGATGGGCTTCACTTCCTGCTGTGGATTCTGGTCAAACGGAGAATCGGAAATCTCCAGAATAGCTCAGACGTTTCTTGAGACAGAAATGTGTCTACAAGCCAGGTCTTACTTCATCCACGACGTAGATGGAGCAAAGAAGTGATCCCAACCTAACCGCCATATTTGTTCATACATGCCACAGTGTGTTAACAGTGGTGGTCTCAGAGGAGGACCGGCTGAATGTGTTCTGTGTGCGGTCCACCTCCTTCTGTTGGAGGAACTTGATCAGATCCTCCGTGACCTCCAGACCAAAAGCTGCTCAGACATCAGAGACTAAGAGGGGTTTATGTTAGAGAACAGTCAGCAGGTCATTTCCATATATTCTGGAGCCGCCCATTCACTCAACCATTCTGGCGGGATGTGATCCGGACCCTACAGAATGTGTGTGGTTACAGAACCGCCGGCTCATTGTCCACGGTCTGTTTGGGTAATAATGCAGCTCCTGAACATGGAGTTAAGGTCTGAGGTCTGACCCCCCACGGGGAGCATGAATGTTGTAACACGCAGTATGTTCAGAACATTTCTCCCTGAACCTACGAGTGGACCCCTTGGGGCAGAACAGGGGGAAATGGATCCAGTTTCCAGAGAGGATGTGAAAGTGACCACTGTTGTTGAGTTTGTTTATTTTTTCTTTGTTTCAAATGAAAATGATCTTCAGTTTCGTCCGAGGTCAGGAGGGGATCCAGATTCAGTAACGCTCTGCCTCCTGCTCCCTTAGACGGACGTCTCAGTTGTGGTGAAGGAGTCGTCGGAGGATGAGTCCGAGGAAAGCGGCGATAACTCCGACTCCCACAGCTCAGAGAGCAACGGCGCCACCATCAGTCCGGAGGGAAGGAGGGGACGCTGGATGCGACGAGGTACCGGTCTTTTTACACAACCAGAGAGAGAGACATCCATGATGTCATAAATAAAATGTATTATTATTATAATGTTTATGATGTCATCAAGAGCTTTTAAAGGTCCAGTCTGTAAAACGTGGCTCTTTCAATAGATTGAGTTTACCTCAACCCTGAGTTGTTACAGTATATTCATCTAAAACAACAATATCTGTTTACTATTTATGTTAGTTCTTCATATCCACAGAGGGGGTGGGGCCTCGTCCGTGTTGTACAGTAGCCTAGAAGGGACAAAATGCAATCTGGCTCTAGAGAGGATAAAAAGGTTGAAGTGACAGAAAGACGATAAAGAATTGCTTCACCTCTGAAAACCAGCGAGGAAGCAGGTGAGGATGATAATTAATGATGATGATTGCTGGGGTTTTTGCTGGGGGCGGGTCTTCTCTGGGCCCCTACTGGGGGCATCATGACTGACTGTGGGTCGGTTTTGAAAGGTTCAGAGGTAAAGGTGGCTGCGAGTGTTACAGCGCCACCCCACCAGGGCCGAGGACTCGTGAAACCCCCTCTCCTCCGTCCCAATGGGAGGAAGGCCCCCAAATGTTTAGAAATGGAGGCTCATACATTTACAGAAGCCCACCAGAGTGGATTTGGAGCAGATGTTTGTCCTGGAGAACGAGAAGAACAGGCTTGGTGTAGAATCCCTGACACGGATCCGGAACCCCCAGGAACTTCTGTCTGACCTTTATCGTGCTCACTGGAGGACATCCGAGTGGGCTTTTCCATTCATCCAGTCCAGCCGGCAAAGAACATCAGGATGGACCCTCAGCATCCTGGTCCTGGCCTGTTCTCAGCCTCCCTCAGGTCCAGCATCATGAGGATGGGGACAAGTTCTGTCTATGGTTCTGTCTGTACTTCCGTCTGTGGTTCCGTATATGGTTGTATCTTGGGTTCTGTATATGGTTCTGTCTATGGTTCTGTCTATGATTTTGTCTATGATTCTGTCTGTGGTTCCAAATATGGTTCCGTATATGGTTCTGTATATGGTTCTTTATATGGTTCTGTCTATGATTCTGTCTGTGGTTCCGTATATGGTTCTGTCTGTGGTTCTGTATATGGTTCTGTATATGGTTCTGTATATTGTTCTGTCTATGATTCTGTCTGTGGTTCTGTATATGGTTCTGTCTCCTGACCTTTGAAGGTCGCTGTGACGACTGGAGGGGGCGGGGCTGGGCTGAGGTGTCACACAGGTGGGAGTGTGTTTGATCACACGTTGCCGTTGCTGTGGAGGGGCGTGTAAAGTTTGTGTTTTGAAAAGAGCAGATTCTTAGTTTCAGCTGATTAAACACACAAAACCAACATAGTTGCGAACAATAAGCCTCTTCTTTACAGACTGCACCTTTAATGCTGCTTGTTAGATCAGGCTCTTCCTCTCCCTCTTCCTCGCAACATCTGCCTCTTTAATATTTGAAGACACGGTTCAAACAGGAAACTGTACTTTCTCCTCATGACCACTTCCTCTTCTTGCATGAGTTCCGAACCAGAGCCGGCTGCTGAGCGTCGGAGCGGGTCGTTCATGTTAGGCTGGGCTGGTTCTGGAGGACCGTGGACGAGGAGCAGAGCAGAGCCGCTTCAGTGTGTGGGAGGTGTTTGTGCCGCTCCTCTATGGAGGGGAGGAATCTGATAATGCGGCAACATTATCTGCTCCTTTGTGCGTTCTGTTGGTTTGGGTTTCATCAAAACAAAAGCACAACAGGAAGAGAATCTTCTCACATCTATTTTGTGCTTCTTGTCCTCTGCAGTTCCCTCCAAGCTGCAGCCCCAGCCGTCCTCTCCGACGCCGCGCTGCTCCTCGCCGTCCGTCCCCACCGCCAAACTCATCTCTCCCTCGCAGAAACACAGCAAGAAAGCTCTCAAGCAGGTACCGTGTTTCTGTCCGCACTCACACTGATGGCATCCCATAATAACCACAGCAACATCTCTGGTTCTACAGGACTTCCCTCTAGTTGGTGCTCTTGACGGTTCTTCTTCTGAAGCCCATCTGTGTCCGCTCTCTCCAGCATGTGCTCATTAGTTCAGAACACAAAGGGGAGGAAGCTTGAAAGCATCTCGTAATCCACCCGTTTCGACCGCTTCCTCTTCCTGTTCATTACTTTCACTCCGGCTCAGGTCTGAATTCACCCGTCTGTGCTGGCAGGACTTCCAGCTCCGTAAGATCACTCTGTGATAATTCATTGGACCTGGGCCACACTAGTAGCTGTGGCAATAATATTAAGATTAGGAGACACG
>JBBDHG010000042.1:197500-202500 GCA_037951165.1 Lophius americanus
AATACTTCTTTTATTTCTTTCTCTCCGACAGTTCCGGCTTCAGCTTTGAGGAATCCAAAGAGCTGACAAAGACGCGTCTGTCCCCACCTCATCGGTTAGAACCGGCCGCTGGAACACCTGAGGATCCTCAGGGTGCTGCTGCTGTGAAACACATGAGGTCAACGCAGGAGCCTCTGAAGGTCACAGCTGCTCGGAGAGAAGCAGCCGTCATCGCAGAGCCCTTGAAGACGCGGCCCCTTCTTCACGACGAAGATCCTAAGTCTGGCACAAAAACGCAGCCTTTACCAGCATCTACGGCAAGAACACCTGAGGTCCAGGGCGAGACAGAGCAGGTGGCGGTTCAGCCAAGTCCTGAAAAAGTGCATGGAGAAGAGGTGCCGGAGGAGAAAACTGGATGCTCTCAGTCTCCCGAGAGAGCAATCCACCCACCGACGGGTTCAGAGTTCAGCGAGGATCCCCCGGTGTCTGTGGTCAAGCCTGCTGAGGAGAAGGAGGAGGTCATTTCTGAGCCCGCCATCACCTCAGAACCACCCGAAAGACAATCTATCCCTGAGACGGTGGCCCAGGTTCAGCTAACGCCAGAAAAAAGACCCCATATCTCCTCCATGTTTTCGGTCTACTCTGTGTCTCCTGCAGCCGCGTGCACATCCGTCTCTCCTGCAGCCGCGTCCACATCTGTTTCTCCTGCAGCCGCGTGCACATCCGTCTCTCCTGCAGCCGCGTCCACATCTGTTTCTCCTGCAGCCGCGTCCACATCCGTCTCTCCTGCAGCTGCGTCCACATCTGTTTCTCCTGCAGCCGCGTCCACATCCGTCTCTCCTGCAGCCGCGTCCACATCTGTTTCTCCTGCAGCCTCGTCCACATCCAGCCCTCCGACGCCAACTCTGGCAACAAACCAGAAGGTTCCACCACTCAAGGTAAGGAGGTGGTTGAATTCAGCTCTGCTCCTCTGGGAATTTAACTCTTGCTGCTTGTAGGCTCGGTTTGTGGCTGGCTTCTCTGCAGAAGGTTAGGGCTGCTTAGGTGGGAAACACAGTAAAGTGGGTTTTAGCACTTTGAGATTTGATGCAAATGTAGAGTGCATTATAAATTAAATGTATTATTATTATTATTATTATTATTATAAAGTGTCAAACTCAAAATAAAACTCACTTTTTCTTGTGAAATCCTCTCCCAAACCTAAATTGGCGACTTTCAGCTGGACTTCATTTATCAATGTTGTTTTTATTGTTTTCATTTATTTGTATGTTTTTCCATTTGCAGATCCCGGTATCACGAATTCTTCCAGTTCCCCTGTCACCAAACCAAGCATCAACCAGGCCCCTCCTCCAGGCCCCACTGAGCAGCCCAGGTCGTACCGGCGCTCGAACTTTAGCTGACATCAAAGCCAAAGCCCAACTCGCCCGAGCGCAGCGAGCAGCGGCCGCTGCAATATCGTCTTCATCGAAGGGAGCCGAGCCGGGCCCGGGACCAGGGGGAGACCGCGGTCAGCAGACACTGTCTTCACCTGACTCATTGTCCCCGCAGGTGTTCGTCAAGCTATCGGCCCCGAAATGCAGTATTCATACACTTACAACCGCTACTGGTCAGCAAAGCTCTCAAGCTTTTTCCACAAGCATCACTGAGGAAAGACACGGAAATCACTCTGCTGGTCTGGTGGACCATGACCCCCAGAACCTTCCGAAGAGTTCAAATTCATCAACACACCCCACTTCTTCATCTGCACCAGCTCTGAGGGGACAAGAGAAACCACCATTTCCTGGATCTTCAACCAGGAACAGCTCCTGCATCCCTGCTAACAACCCGCTGGTTACTCAGCTTCTGCAGGGCAAAGACGTTCCTTTGGAGCAGATACTCCCAAAACCATTATCCAAAGTGGAAGTGAAGATGTCACACATACCCTCGGCCGGTAAGGGGAGGACGTCCCACTCTGTTGAGCACAAGGCCGATAAGCAGATGTCCCAGCAGCTCAGCGTACCGGGACAAGCAGGGGTTTTCTCAGAATATACAAGACATCACAGGGAACCTCCTGATAAAGAAACTCAGGAGCAGATCCTCCAGGCTCTCATGCAGAGGAGAGTCAAGCAGGGCCAGCCCTACGGCGGGACGGTGCCTCAGCAGCCTCCGGTCAAAGTCCACCAGCTGGTGCACATAGAAGAGGGTCAGGACCAGTCCAGGATCTCCGTTGGATTTCTCGGTCACAAGAGGATTCCGAGACCTGCCATGACGGGTCATTACTTGCTCAATGTGTCCACATACGGCCGAGGACCAGAGAGCAAGAGGCTGCACCTGTCTGCCATCGCAAACAGTTTGAAAAGGGAAAGCACAGACGGAGAGGAAGACGAGCCAGCCAGGAAGCATTTTTCTTCTGCGTCTGGGGTTAAAGCCGAGCGGCAGGGATTCGCAATAAGCGAATCTGATGAGGCCGGGAATGTTCAGCTCTGCTTAAATTTAAAGACCGAACCTGCATCGGAGGATAGCACAGCTGGAGCTGATACTCTTAGCTCCAGCCTGACAGCCAAAGACACCAGCCCCTTTACTCAGCGGCACCACAAACGCCACAGTCATCAAAGAAACTCGGAGTCATATCACTCCGACGTGGACCCCGCTCACCAGCAACTCTCTGCCTTGGAAAGCCGGAGAATGCTCGATAATCAGGAACCCGTAGCCCCGTCGTGCTACGGCGGCACCATTAGCATGTCTTTGAACCACAGGGCCGCGGGAACCTCGTCGGAGTGCAACAGCAGTGCGGTCGACGGGAGCGTCATGTCTTTCTCAGTGACCGTCACAGCCATTCCTACCGCTCAGTCGTTGGGCCGCGGTGAGCACTCGCCCGAACAATCATACATGGAGGGCTCCAACATGGAGGATGTGCAGTCTAAATGCTACTGCCGCCTCAAGGCAATGATCATGTGCAAGGGATGTGGCGCCTTCTGCCACGACGACTGCATCGGCCCTTCGAAACTCTGTGTGTCGTGTTTGGTTGTGCGATGAGGTGAGAGCAGAAATAATCAACAACCGATCGGAGTTTGATTTGAAGCCGGTCCTCCAGAATCGGAACGGATGACTGAAGCGCCGAAACAACCAGCACTGGTTCGCTGTTGGGTTTACACTGGATACTCTATCAAAGGTCGCTTTGTGAAATTTTTTTCTGTGGTAGAAATCAGAATCTGTTTTCAAATATAAAATCCGGCAACGTTTGCACTTGGCTAGGACTAGCGCAATATATTTTTAAAAATATATATTTGTAGTTTTTAAAAGAAAAAGGAAGGGAAATGATTGTCACTATTTTTCTAGAAGACATGTCATGTTTTAGACTTACCTTTTTTATTTGTGGGCCTAAAAAGGTTCTAAAAGGGCGCTGATGATAATCAAGGGTTGTACTTCCTGTTTGGCTTTAATGCCCGCATGGCAGGGAAGTGCAACTTATTTTCTATGTAATCTGTACATTTATTACTGAATACCCTCAGATATTAAGGCATGTGTCATTTCAGAGGGAAAATTAGAGGACTTTTTGATGAGAATTTCACAGCACATCATTTCTTACATAGCACTTGAAAACCGCCTGGATTTATGGTGGTGACTGTGTACAGCACTTAAATTCATTTATTGACAAGAACAAGAGCATATATTATAAAAATATAAGGGTCGGTGTAGCTTCTAAACCTGACTAACATGTCCTCCGTAGAGAAGGCGATGTCTGAAGAGTCGAGGGAGGACTCTAAGGGAGTGGAGGTGCTGCCGGCGAGATGTTGAAGTCTTTGCATATTTTTGGGACGTCTTGGCTAACGCACGTCTTCATGGTCCCGTGGAGTGGCATCCCGGGGTGGTGGTCCCCCTTTTCTAAAAGGGTAACTGGAGGGGTATAACACATCTCAGCCCTCCTTGGAATATTGATTCCAGAATGCTGGAAGGAAAGGAGGCCCCAACTGAGATCTCCTGTCGTGTCTGATGTATGCATACAGGAAATCGAGGTGTAGAGGAGCGTGACCGGTCCCAGAACCTGAGAACTGCTATCTTCGCAGATGGCGCTCTGCTGTTGGGCTCAGCTCTTGAGCAAGTAGATGCCGTGGTTCTTTGCTAGAAAACATGGCGGACTGCTTCCTCCAGGCTGGAGGTCAGTTGCCTCAAGCAAAGGAGGTAGAGCATCCATGGTTTTGGCCATTGGCCGTGAGAGGGACAATAATAAAACAATCTATATTTATAAAGCACCCTTGTCACAAAGGCAGCAGAAAAGGCTATTTATGGGAAGTCAGAGGGAAAACTTTGTGAAACCAGTCGATCCATGTGCCAGCAGAGGTACGGGGCCACAGTGGGCCGCACTATTGCCTAACCTATTGTCAAACCTACCTGCGATTACATGTTGTTCTTTTTGTGTTGGCTCCTCCGGGTTCTCCACATTCCTTCCCACAATCCAAAACAATTGTATTTATATTCTGTGATGGAATGGTCCAGGGTGGACCCACCTCTCGCCCTACATCAGCTGGGACAGGCTCCAGGTGACGAATTTGATGTTTGAACCGGATGCATCAGTTCTCATACGTAGACGGAGCGAAACGGGCCAGTACAGATCGCTGTGGTGTCCGGGAGCGAGCCTGGAGTAAAGACGCTTCTTTGTGTCTCCCTGGATTATTCTGGACAAATTGGAAGAAAAGAGACCCAGAACCTGCTGGAGGGATAACATGTCTGGAATAGCCTAAATCACCGTCTGGGCTCCGCATAGGAGGCTGCCGATCTTTACTGCTCCAGTTCAATTCCTGTTTGGTCACTCTGAATTTCCTCGGCCCACAAAGCCAGTTTGAAGATGAGGCGGTTCCGGGCTCTGACAGCAGCGGTGAGAGTGATGGGGAGATTTGTATTTCACTGTAAATATCGACGCTCTTTGATGTAGAGACTGATTTGAGTATCTCCCGCTGTTGTTTGGTCATAATTCTACTGTGGAAAGGAACGGCGTGATCTTAAAAGGCTCGGCGTGCCGATGGTTTGGAGGCACAAGCGAC
>JBBDHG010000042.1:207500-232500 GCA_037951165.1 Lophius americanus
GGTTAATGTTAAATCTACAGTTTGCTCTCATTTACTCTTGACTTCCTTCTGCCAGTGAAGTTTTTTTTAGCTGCTGACAATCTTTACTGTAAATTCTTACACTGTACTGTAGGTTACTGTGAATTCTACCCTATGGGAGCAGGGGGGAGGGGCTAATGACTAATTTAACCAATTTTTTCCAGCTAAGTCTCTCTTTTTCTTTTCTTCACAGGGTGGACTTTTACAACTTCACTTTGTTTGAAATTCAGTGACAGGTAAATAAAATCATGTACACTGATCAGCCATAACATTATAACCACTGACGGATACAGTCAAAATAACACTTATTATCTTGTTTCCTGTCAGGAAGATATTACCCAGTTACCATGGTTACCTATCTGCTGGCAGGATATATTGTGTGGTTACCATGGTTACCTGTCTGTAGGTGGGATATATTGTCTGGTTACCATGGTTACCTGTCTGTAGGTGGGATATATTGTCTGGTTACCATGGTTACCTGTCTGTAGGTGGGGTATATTGTCTGGGTACCATGGTTACCTGTCTGTAGGTGGGGTATATTGTCTGTTACCATGGTTACCTGTCTGTAGGTGGGGTATATTGTCTGACCTGATAGTTGTAACCATACCATCGAGTCACCACAGCATAGCTGTGTCTGCGATATTCAACAGCTGATCATAATGTTATGGCCGATCAGTGTATATAACTCCTCTTTTTTTGGGGTGTGTGATTCTGGAGCCTCAGCATGATGTTTTCACCACAGGATGATCGAGGAGGGCAGCAAACGAGGGAAGGCCATGGTGGAGAAGAGACAGCTCTTCATGGAGATGAGTGAGTGGAGTCTGATCTATCAAACGTCTCAACCTTCATCTCCTCATTTAATGCCTTTCTTTTCGTTTCTTTTCTTTCTTCCCGGAAGGAGCTCAAAACTTTGATGTGATCAGACTGTCGACCTACAGGACCGCCTGCAAACTCCGGTTTGTGCAGAAGCGATGCAACCGTAAGGTTCTCCTCTTCTCCGCTCCAGTCCTGCTGACCCGTCTCAGTCTGGGCGTGGAACTTCTCTGTGATGTCATCACACATCATTATATTGAACTCTACGCAGACGACACCCACTTCTACACATCCGTCTCTCCTGACTGTTTTAGACCCACTAAAGCCAAATTAGGACCGGAGAGGCGGAGAGACCAGGTGTGTGGACGGCTGGAGTCACCGAAAGTTCTGAGCCTCCTTCATAGACTCCTCCCACACCGACACTCCTGACCCGTTAAACTAATGGGATTTGTGCGCACGCTTATCCTACTCCCATTTCCCATTATAAATGTGTTGCAGAGAGCTGCAACACATTTAAATAGTCATTAATCACCACCTCATTAATATTAATGGTGCAGATTGATGATGTCATCGAGACGAAGGCTGACAGGAAGACTAAGAGGAAGTCACTGTGAAATTAAGGTTCTCGTTGGAAAGTGAGGGCAGGAATAAAAATGCTGATTGGAGAAGAGTCTCCAGGGATTATAGGTCACAAAGGTCAGAGACTGACAGGAAGAGGAGTAGAGTGATGTCACACCTCTTCTGGCGTTTAATTCTTGTTCTGAGTTGGGTGGCGAAGTTCTCAGTCTCTCGTCAAAATTTGTTTACATTGAAAGCTGCGAATACGAGGCTCCAGTCGTCAGTCCACCTTGAACCAGGTGAGAAACCAGCGCCAGGTCTTGGACTCAGTCAGGAATGTGGGCCAGGTGTGGGTGTGTCCCGTGAGAGACTGTTGACGGTCGACCGTTTCTCCCCTACTTTATTACGTTTATTTATATTCGCCTTTGTTATTTTCGGGACTCGGGATTCAATAAATACAAAAGATGTTTTGCCTCAGATTTAGACACCAGTTAATTTCACATGATGTTGCCCCGCCCCCTTACAGTCCACCTGGTGGACGTGTGGAACATGATCGAAGCCTTTCGGGACAACGGGCTGAACACACTGGACCACAACGCTGAGATCAACGTGTCGCGTCTGGAGACCATCCTGTCCTCCATCTACTACCAGCTCAACAAGCGTCTGCCCACCACACACCAGATCAACGTGGAGCAATCCATCGGGCTGCTGCTCAACTTCATGGTGGCCACCTACGACAGGTAGGTGTCTCCGTACCGAGTCCTCTTCCTCAGCAGGCCCACTTCCTCCGGAGGTCTCCGACGCTCGGACGTTTCTTACTGACAACGACGCTCATTATTTCACCTGCCGTCTGGTTTTGATTGGCAGCTCGTCCCGTCCGTCCTTTGACCCGCCCCCTACTCTGCTGTCCTCCTTCCCGCCGCCGTTCCTCTGTGGAACGACCGGCAGCCGTCGAAGGAAGTGGTTTCGCGTCTCTGAGCTCTGCTGGGGAAACAGAGGAGATGTAGGAGGATCCTGAGCTGCAGGCGTGACGTCACCTCGCTCAGGATCAAGGCCCAAACGGGCCCTCATCAGAAACACATCACTCTCCATAACTCTCGCTGTGATGATGTCATCGTGTCCGTTTGCAGCTGGCGCCGTGAACCACCTGGCTTCCGTTGCATAACGCGAAAAAAAACAACAATCTCATTATTTGCGTTTTGAAGGAGCCAGGAGACGCGTGGCGCCGTGACGAGGAAGCAGCCGTCGTGTTTGGCTGCGGCGTGACGAAGAACGACATCACCTCATTAAATATTGGCAGTTTTGTGCTGCAGGAGTGACGTCATAAAACGCTGGCGCCGCTTACACAACAACGACTTCACGTCGCGTTGTGAGGATTTTCTTCCGTTGACACGGCGCTCTCGTTGTTGTCGGCCAAAACTCACAGAGCGCCACAGACTGTCTCCGTGTGAACGGGCAAGAAGAGGAGTTTGCGAGAACTGGGACGACGCGGCGCCATGTACGCATCGTGATCACATACAACGTAAAGCTGCGTTGGCCGGAACAACAACAACAACAACAACAGCTGGTAGTCTCGCTTGAACGCCGGTGCGGCGCCGGTGTGGCGTGTCTCGGTGTCCGACTGTGAGTAAAAGTGTGTTTTCCTGTTTCTTTGTTTGTTTTCCTGCGTCTGCTGGTGAACGACGGCGCCGGAGCAGCGAGAGCCACGGGAAGCTGACCGTCTTCTCCATGAAGGTCATGCTGGCCACCATGTGTGGAGGGAAGATCGTGGACAAACTCCGCTGTGAGTCCATCAGAACCACCGGGATCTGGTTTACAGAGAAGAAGCATGAAAACAACAATAACAACACACACAGTAATATACAATAAAATACAATAAAAACCAATAATATACAATAACATAAAATAATATACAGAACAAAACAGTAATATACAATAAAATACAATAAAAACCAATAATATACAATAACATAAAATAATATACAGAACAAAATAGTAATATACAATAAAATACAATAAAAAACAATAATATACAATAACATAAAATAATATACAGAACAAAACAGTAATATACAATAAAATACAATAAAAAACAATTATATACAATAATATACAATAAAAAAACAATAATATAAAATTATATACAATAAGAAACCAATAATATACAATAAAAAAACAATAATATAAAATAATATACATAACAAACAAATAATATACAATAATAAACAATAAAAAACAATAACATACAATAATATATAATATCTACAATAATATACAATAATATAAAAATAATATACATAACAAACAAATAATATACAATAATAAACAATAAAAAACAATAACATACAATAATATATAATATCCACAATAATATACAATAAAAAACAATAACATACAATAATATATAATATCCACAATAATATACAATAATATAAAAATAATATACATAACAAACAAATAATATACAATAAAATACAATAATATACAATAATATATAATATCTACAATAATATACTATAATATACAATACAAAACAATAATATACAATAAAAAACAATAACATACAATAATATATAATATCCACAATAATATACAATAATATAAAAATAATATACATAACAAACAAATAATATACAATAAAAAACAATAACATACAATAATATATAATATCTACAATAATATACAATAAAAAACCAATAATATACAATAATATATAATATCTACAAAAATATATAATAATATACAATATACAATAAAAAAACAATAATATAGAATATACAATAAAAAAACAATAATATACACTAATTTACATAACAAACAAATAATATACAATAATATACAATAACATACAATAATATATAATATCTACAATAATATACAATAATATAAAATAACTACAATTAATGTGTTAGAGGTGTTAACAGTGTTGTGTAGATGTGTTAACAGTGTTGTGTGTTAACAGTGTTGTGTAGATGTGTTAACAGTGTTGTGTAGATGTGTTAACAGTGTTGTGTGTTAACAGTGTTGTGTAGATGTGTTAACAGTGTTGTGTAGATGTGTTAACAGTGTTGTGTGTTAACAGTGTTGTGTGTTAACAGTGTTGTGTGTTAACAGTGTTGTGTGTTAACAGTGTTGTGTAGATGTGTTAACAACGTTGTGTAGATGTCTTCTTGCAGTTGCTCCAGTCAAACACACGAAGGTGCTACTGGGAAACATTTGCTCCTTTAATGACTCAGGCCTTCCTCAGGCTGACCTTTGACCTCTGCTCTAGATCTCTTTTCTCAGATGTCCGATTCCAGTGGAGTCATGATGTTTGCAAAGTTCGACCAGTTCCTGCAGGAGGTGCTGAAGCTCCCCACCGCCGTGTTCGAGGGTCCCTCCTTCGGCTACACCGATCACTCGGTGCGGACCTGCTTCCCTCAGCAGGTACGAGGATCACCTGATCACCTGATCGTTTCCTGAAGGTCCGAGCAGGTGCGTTAATCCAGCTGTGTGTTTGCATCTAGAAGAAGATCCTGCTGAACACGTTTCTGGATGTGATGATGGCAGATCCTCCTCCTCAGTGTCTCGTCTGGCTGCCTCTCATGCACCGACTGGCTAACGTGGAGAACGGTAAGAACCCACCTCCACCTTCACCTCCACCTTCACCTCCAAACCTGTCGTCCTGAGCCGATGTTCACTCCAACAGGAGGATGTGAGAGACAGTAAGAGCTCCTACATGAACCGGTCAGCATCAGAACTGGACCGTGGCGCAATGGGACCTTTTTTTAAATCTTAGCTAGCATATGGACGGCAGGTTGCATGAGCGTCACTTACCTGCAGAAGAGATGGTACCAGGATGCATTCTGGGAAGAATAGGCGGTGACAAAAGACAGTGTGATGCTGTTGTCTTGGACCATGTTCTGCTGGGAACCCTTGCGTCCTACCATCATGTAGATGTTCCCGCTGTTTGAGGAGCACAACAACCAGTTAGTGGTTCTGACTGGACCTCCAGGTTCTCCAGATCTCAGTCCAGTCCAGAATCTGTGGGATGTTTTGGACCAACAAGTCTGATCCATGGAGGAATGTGACTTTTCTCCTTCTTCATCGTTTCCACCTCAACATGTGACCACGCTGCCCTCTGTGGTCTACAGTGGAGCTGCCCCATATTGTCCGTAACCATCTGAAAACCTGAACCTGAGTCCAGACAGACGGCGCCGTCCGTCTGTGACTGTAAGGTTCAGCAGAAACGGGCCTGAAGCTCCTGTTACCACCTCCTGCTTTACCGGTCCCATCGTCAACAGTGTTTTAAAGACGCACATTTACAGACACAGTTATACAGACCTAGTTTCACAGACGTAGTTTGGCAGACGTAGTTAGGCAGACCTAGTTTTGCAGACCTAGTTTCACAGAAGTAGTTTTTCAGACGTAGTTTCCCAGACGTAGTTTTTCAGATGTAGCTTTTCAGATGTAGTTTTACAGACGTAGTCTCATAGAAGTAGTTTTACAGACGTAGTTTTACAGACGTAGTTTCACAGACGTAGTTTTACAGAAGTAGTTTTTCAGACGTAGTTTCAAAGACTTGGTTTCACAGACGTAGTTTTACAGACGTAGTTTTACAGACGTAGTTTTACAGACGTAGTTTTACAGACGTAGTTACATAGAAGTAGTTTTTCAGACGTAGTTTCACAGAAGTGGTTTTTCAGACGTAGTTTCACAGACGTAGTTTTACAAAAGTAATTTTTCAGACGTAGTTTCACAGACGTAGTTTTTCAGATGTAGCTTTTCAGATGTAGTTTTACAGACGTAGTCTCATAGAAGTAGTTTTACAGACGTAGTTTTACAGACGTAGTTTTACAGACGTAGTTTTACAGACGTAGTTTTACAGACGTAGTTACATAGAAGTAGTTTTTCAGACGTAGTTTCACAGAAGTGGTTTTTCAGACGTAGTTTCACAGACGTAGTTTTACAAAAGTAATTTTTCAGACGTAGTTTTACAGACGTAGTTTCACAGACGTAGTTTCACAGTGCACTCAGCAACATTGTGTTATAAAAGTGATGTAAGGGGGACGTTCTGGAGTGGAGAGAGACCTCTCAATCTCTCACTGACCACCGTTTCTCTTTCAGTCTTCCATCCGGTAGAATGTTCGTATTGCCGGAGCGAGAGCATGATGGGTTTCCGGTACCGGTGCCAGCAGTGTCACGGCTACCAACTCTGTCAGAGCTGCTTCTGGCGCGGCCACGCCAACGGTCCCCATAGCAACCAGCACCAGATGAAGGAGCACTCATCCTGGGTAAGGCGGGGGCCTACGTGGACCGGTACCACCACCGCCTCCCCTCCTTACAACAGGTTCTTAAGTGGTTCTGAAAAATGATGCGGTATATATTGGGATTATTCAGCAGTACTAGAATATCCTCAACATCAACAGTAAAGAAGGGCGGGCCGCAAGCAGAACGACTGACATATAGAATCTTAAAAAGAATACTTCCCTCCCTAGCGGTCCCTGAATACGTCATTCACGAGGCTCCGCCCACTCCGATATTGGTTGTTTAAAGTCGCAGTGAGTGAGATTCTAGTGGTGAAGTTCCAGTTTGCAACCAATCCTGGACCTCAGCTCGCTCCTCCCTCTTCAAGAATCTATGGGGGGACTTCTAGTGTTGAAGTGATGTCATCAGTATCCTGTCATGTGACGGCGTTGCTTTAGATTGATACATGTAGATATAATATTTATTATTCCTTCTGTAACACATCTTACTTTTCTTTGTTGATTTTTGGAGTTGAAGTGTTTCCTCTTCGTCTCTTTGTTACTTCAACCTAAAAACTCCACAAGTCCTCCGTAGAGCGTAGAGCGCGTCTGTAGGAGGACCCGCCCCTTCTGGAGCCATTCCAAGCTAATTTTATACACTAATTAATCCCAGTGATGAATTATTCAGAGAGAGACCCTGAACGTTCCACGCTGTAAAACTGGACAGTTAGACGCAGGGAAGATCCGTCCATCAGTCCTGACCTTCGTCCTCCGAGGACGAGGACTTCTCCTCGTGTTCAACCGTCAGGAATCATTCTTACACTTAGAATCATTTCACGGACCGTCTGATCCTCACCGCCACAGAATTTAAAAATGTTCTTTTCTAAATGCTCAGTGGATCGGTTGTTGTTGTTGTTGTTGTTGTTGTTGTGAATGATTTCATGCATGTTCAGATTTATATTTCAAACCTCTGATCTAACATCTGTCCCTATCTCAGTGATCAAAGAGGATTTATTTTAGGATGTAAATATCAAAATGACTGAATGAAAGAAGAAAGTAAAGAGAATGTTAACCCTTTACCTTCAGGGCTACGCCCACAGGAGGCGGAGTCGACCAGGCGCCAGTATGAACTGTTCCTTTCAAATGTAGGCCCTGATCGTCGCTCCATTTTTCCCGCCTCCCCCACAGAAGTCTCCGGCCAAAAAGCTGAGCCACGCCATCAGCAAATCTCTGGGCTGCGTCCCCATCGGAGAGCCGCCGCATCCCGTGTTCCCAGAGCAGACGGAGAGACCCCCGGAACTCCCCCACGCTGTGTGAGAGCCCCGCCCACCGCTGTGTGACATCATCAATGAAAATGCCCGCTTGATGGTCTGTGGCATGTTGGTGCCGCCATTTTGTCTACACATGACTGATGGACCCGTGATTATTTGCTACTGTGAGACGGGTGGTGGAGAAAGTACTCTGATACTTGACTGGAGTAAAAGTACTCATACCACACTCAAAAATACTCCACTACAAGAACAAGATAGCAAAATGTACTTCAAGCATCAGAGTAGAAGTACTCATTGTGTTTACTCTCATATGAGGATTACTATTACTCCTTCATCAAAGTGTACATCTGTGAGGATGAGGTAATCGGATTACTCTGTGATGTTGAGTGGTTTAAATGGTAAGAACTGTGTATTTACTTTTCATAAAATCACTCTTTTTCAAAATGTATGTGAATGAAAGGGAGGCAGGAGGAGGTGAAGATGGAGGAGAAGAAGGGGGAGAAGGTGCAGGGTCAACTTCTCAGAGCAATTTGGAGTGTAGAGAAGAGGTGAAGAAAAATTGCAGGAGGAGCAGCAGGAGTGAAGGAAAAGGTTTCCAAGATGGAGGTGAGAGCAGTTCTGCTGGATGGTTCAGAGACGGTGGTTCTGGTTCTGAGCAGAAGACAGGAGGCAGAGATGAAGATGTTCAGATGTTCTCTGGGACTGAGGAGGAAGGACAGGAGTAGAAAGGAGACATCAGAGGGACAGTCCAGGTTAGACGGGACTGATAGATGAGGGCGGAGCTTACTGGGTCTGATCAGATGGACCCCATCACATCTGAAACAGTCTCTGAGCCGGTTCTGTGCCGTACTCTGAGTCGGGTTGGAGATGGTTCTGTGCGGTACTCTGAGTCGGGTTGGAGATGGTTCTGTGCGGTTGTTTGTGGGCGGGGTTTGATCCCTGAATGGAATAAATGTACGGCTGAATAAACGTATGGAGGATCAGCAGTGACGTGTTT
Source organism: Lophius americanus (assembly GCA_037951165.1). NCBI lineage: Eukaryota > Metazoa > Chordata > Actinopteri > Lophiiformes > Lophiidae > Lophius > Lophius americanus. Next base: position 216,383 of record JBBDHG010000042.1, read on the forward strand.
CTCTGCCTCAGCGTCTTGGAGAGTCCAAGCCGGTTGGATGAAGAGCATCGCCTCATCGCTCGCTACGCCGCCCGCCTGGCAGCAGAGGCGGGAAACTCCACAGTGAGTTTTTTCTCAGGACAATTGAAGGCCCACTGATGCTTCACCCACATAAGGAAATATCTGCGTCCATGTGGGTGTGTCCGTCAGCACCAGCATTCCTCCACCTGTCATTTATGTTGACATCTACAAAAATGAGCTGACGTCAACTATTATAGCTAACATTAGCTTACATCAGCTATTATAGCTAACATTAGCTAACATAAAGTATGATCGCTATCAGTACGATAGCTATCATTAGCTTACATCAGCTGTTATAGCTAACATTAGCTTACATCAGCTATTATAGCTAACATTAGCTAACATAAAGTGTGATGGCTAACATTAGCTAACATAAAGTACGATAGCTATCATTAGCTTACATCAGCTGTTATAGCTGTGGGCCTGTAGTGAACACCGGAGTCTGACTCTAACATTATTCCATGATTGTATTTCAGCAACAATGTCCTCCGTCTGACCTGACCTTCAACTTTGATGCCAACAAGCAGCAGAGGCAGCTGATCGCAGAGCTGGAGAACAAAAACAGGTTCTTCATCAACATTAATAATAATACTACTACGACTACGACTACTTCTACAACTATTTGTGTGTGTGTGTGTACTTGTGTGTGTACTTGTGTGTGTATGTGTGTAGGTGTATGTGTGTGTTTGTGTAAGTGTATGTGTGTGTGTGTGCGTGTATTTGTGTGTGTGTATGTGTGTGTTTGTGTGTGTGTAGGTGTATGTGTGTGTGTAGGTGTATGTGTGTGTGTAGGTGTATGTGTGTGTTTGTGTAGGTGTATGTGTGTGTGTGTGTAGGTGTGTGTGTCTATGTGTGTATATGTGTGTGTATTTCTGTGTGTGTTTGTGTGTTTGTGTGTGTGTGTGTGTATGTGTTTGAGTGTGTGTATTTGTGTGTGTGTGTATGTGTGTAGGTGTATGTGTGTGTGTTTGTGTAAGTGTATGTGTGTGTGTGTATGTGTGTATATGTATGTGTATTTGTGTGTGTATTTGTGTGTGTGTGTATGTGTGTGTTTGTGTGTGTGTAGGTGTATGTGTGTGTATAGGTGTATGTGTGTGTGTAGGTGTATGTGTGTGTTTGTGTAGGTGCATGTGTGTGTAGGTGTGTGTGTCTATGTGTGTATATGTGTGTGTATTTCTGTGTGTGTTTGTGTGTGTGTGTGTATGTGTTTGAGTATGTGTGTTTGTGGGTGTGTGTAGGTGTATGTGTGTGTGTTTGTTTGTATTTGTGTATGTAGGTGTATGTGTGTGTGTGTAGGTGTGTGTGTGTAGGTGTGTGTGTATTCCTGTGTGTGTGTTTGTGTGTGTGTGTGTGTATTTCTGTGTGTGTGTGTGTTTGTGTAGGTGTATGTGTGTAGGTGTGTGTGTGTAGGTGTGTATATGTGTGTGTATTTCTGTGTTTGTTTGTATTTGTGTATGTAGGTGTATGTGTGTGTTTATTTGTGTATGTGTGTGTTTATGTGTGTGTGTGTATATGTGTGTGTATTCCTGTGTGTGTGTTTGTGTGTATTTCTGTGTATGTGTGTGTGTGTATATGTGTGTGTATTCCTGTGTGTGTGTTTGTGTGTGTGTGTGTGTATTTCTGTGTGTGTGTGTGTTTGGGTTTGAAAGGGTTTAGGAGACATTTGTGTTACTTAAACCTTTTTTGGATGTGGACACAGAACTAAAGGATCTCACCCTCTTCTGCTGTTAAAGCATGAAAATCTCCTTTAAAGTCTATTTTATCTTCTTATTACAAACATAATTATTGTGCTGTTGTTTTTTTGAACTTCCTCATCTCTGCTCTCCTTCTTCTGAAACTGTGAGCAGTCTATAGACTGGAGTAGATGTTGAGATGTGACTCAATCTCCATCTGTGCAGGGAGATCCTGCAGGAGATCCAGCGGCTGCGTCTGGAGCACGAGCAGGCCTCTCAGCCCACCCCAGAACGAGCCCAGCAGAACCCCACCCTCCTGACAGAACTACGACTCCTCAGGTACCCCTCCTCCGTCAGCTGGAGACGCTGATGTAGACTGGAACCACAGTGGAGTGGTGGTCTTAATCTAGACTGGAACCACAGTGGAGTGGTGGTCTTAATCTAGACTGGAACCACAGTGGATTGGAGGTCTTAATCTAGACTGGAACAACAGTGGAGTGGTGGTCTTAATCTAGACTGGAACCACAGTGGAGTGGTGGTCTTAATCTAGACTGGAACAACAGTGGAGTGGTGGTCTTAATCTAGACTGGAACAACAGTGGAGTGATGGTCTTAATCTAGACTGGAACCACAGTGGAGTGGTGGTCTTAATCTAGACTGGAACCACAGTGGATTGGAGGTCTTAATCTAGACTGGAACCACAGTGGAGTGGTGGTCTTAATCTAGACTGGAACCACAGTGGATTGGAGGTCTTAATCTAGACTGGAACAACAGTGGAGTGGTGGTCTTAATCTAGACTGGAACCACAGTGGAGTGGTGGTCTTAATCTAGACTGGAACCACAGTGGATTGGAGGTCTTAATCTAGACTGGAACAACAGTGGAGTGGTGGTCTTAATCTAGACTGGAACCACAGTGGAGTGGTGGTCTTAATCTAGACTGGAACCACAGTGGATTGGAGGTCTTAATCTAGACTGGAACAACAGTGGAGTGGTGGTCTTAATCTAGACTGGAACCACAGTGGAGTGGTGGTCTTAATCTAGACTGGAACCACAGTGGATTGGAGGTCTTAATCTAGACTGGAACCACAGTGGAGTGGTGGTCTTAATCTAGACTGGAACCACAGTGGAGTGGTGGTCTTAATCTAGACTGGAACCACAGTGGATTGGAGGTCTTAATCTAGACTGGAACAACAGTGGAGTGGTGGTCTTAATGTAGACTTGATCCACTGCGGAGCGATGGTCTACATGTAGACTGGAACCTCAGTGGAGTGGAGGTCTTAATCTAGACTGGAACCACAGTGGAGTGGAGCTCTTAATCTAGACTTGGACCACTGCGGAGCGGTGGTCTACATGTAGACTGGAACCTCAGTGGAGTGGAGGTCTTAATCTAGACTGGAACCACAGTGGATTGGAGGTCTTAATCTAGACTGGAACCACAGTGGATTGGAGGTCTTGATCTAGACTGGAACCACTGCGGGAAGGACTCTGGGGAGTCTGTCTGCTCAGAATAAGTAATCAGCAGCTTATTCTGAGTTCCTCTGGAGACGGGATCTTTAAACTAGATTAGATTTTTTCATGCTGATCTGCTATTTGCCAAAACACAGGAAGTGATGCGCCAAGAGAGGACGTCCTGTTTAACCAATCATCATCCAGAATACAAGACTGACATGGAGATGGTCCATTGAGAGTTTCCTCTTCAGTTCTTACCACTGTGGTGCTGGGGTGATGTTCTGGGGATGAAGGAGAGACTGATTCACTAACAACTCCTTTCAAATAGAATTCAAAAATACATTTTATTTAGTTTCTGTCCAAATAAATTTCCTTTGTTAATTTTAAGAAGTTAGTTCTTGTAAAAGTGGTCGAGGGTTTATGACATGCTTTTACTTTGAAAGTACAAACTAATGCTGAGTTGAGGTGAGGAAGAGTAATACGTGGAGGAAACTCGTACTTTGTTTTCTCATTAAAGCAGAACCCCCGCAACTCAATGGCCAATTCAACTTCCACTCTACTCCTTCAAAATAAGAGCACTTAACATGAACATTTAAACTGTGTAGTAACAGGAAGAATAAAATAAAAAAACGTAAATATTAGATTTTTTTACGGCCCATCTTCATTCGTTAAGGATGGAAGTAATTAATGAATGATTAAAATAAAAGTCTCTCTGTCCCAGTTTTTAAACTCACCAGCCGCCGCCGATAAAGACAAGACTCTTACTTTGGATCCACAGGGACCTGATTTGAATAACTCCAGTTACATAGAAATAAATAAGACAGACATGCATGAGGTTGTTGCACTGGCAGCCCGGTGCAGGAAGTCATCTTAAGGAACTCTTGGAGGCTAGAATCCATCTGCTTTTCATGCGTTTTTGGGACCAAAACAAGAGAAGCTCTGGAGAATCCGGAGCCTGGTGGTCTTACCTTCAGCAGCGTCTGGATGTCGGCGCTGATTCTGAAACGAACAGATGATCACAGAGAAGAAGACCCTCCGGACAGAAACAGTCCGGCCCCATTAACGCTGAGATGTTGTCCCGCAGACACAGGAAGGACGAGCTGGAGAGACGTATGTCGGCCCTGCAGGAGAGCAGACGGGAGCTGATGGTCCAGCTGGAGGGACTCATGAGGCTGCTGAAGGTAAGACCACCAGCTGCAGACCCTCTGAGTCAGGATGAAGCACCAACACAAACCCTCTGAGCTCAAACTTCACATTTATCTGCTCTTTGGACGGAAACGCTCTGACTCCTTTCCTTCTCTGTCCCTGCTGACGTCTGCTGACCCCTGTTGACCCCTGCTGACCTCTGCTGACCTCTGCTGATCCCTGCTGACCCCTGCTGACCTCTGCTGACCCTTGCTGGCTGGAAGGACGAGGAGCAGAAACAGACTGTAAGTAGCAAATTCCATTTGATAGAGTTTAAACTTTTTTACATACAAGGTTGGAATGACAAAGTTTTTCCCAATATAAACAACTTTCCAAAGCTGATGAAGACGACGTTCCCACAGATTAAATGATGAAGAACATTAAAAGTGAAACGTCTTAAATGTCCCTAATGAGGCACAAAGGTCAAACAGGTTAAGAACTGGTTTTTCTAAGAGGCTGAAAAGACGCTATTCGAGTTGAAATCCTCAGATTAGCCTCTCAGCTAATAGCATTAGCATTAGTCCGCCTGATGAAGGAGGGCAGGAATCTGTCCCTGTGATTTTAACGGAGATTGTATAAGCACATAGCAGCTATTAGCCCTTAGCAGCTGGTTGCGGTCAAAAGCTAGTAGCAGTTGGATGGTAGTAGCAGTTGGTAGGTAGTAGCAGTTAGCAGCTATTAGCAGTTGGCAGCTAGCAGTAGCTGGGAGCTAAGGAGGAGGATGGTTTGAGGGGTTAGCTCTAGCGGTAGCGTTTGTTTGTGATGACGCTGATAAGGACCAGCTAGTTGCTCTGGACCGGCTCTTTTTTGGAAAGTTCTTGGCGCTGTATCATTGAAAGTGATTTGACTGACGCTGTAATGATCCCGGTTGTTTTTGTGTTCCAGTCCCAGTCTGGATCCTCCCCCCATTCCTCCCCCAGTCACGGTGCAGGCTGCTCTATGCCCATGCCCATACGGTCCACCTCGGCGGGCTCCACCCCGACGCACACGCCGCAGGACTGCCTGGCAGGGGTGGGGGGTAACGTGTTGGAGGCGTTCGCTCATGGTGAGACAGAACCAGCAACGTTTCAGCTCATTCTTCCCATGCGATGAAACGGACCCTTCCTAACGGCGCCTGATTTCCAGGTGTGCCCAGGAACCTTCGGAATGACCTGCTGGTAGCTGCTGACTCCATCACAAACACCATGTCGTCTCTGGTCAAAGAGCTGCACTCAGGTCCGTCCCTCAAACCTGTCTCTCCCTGTCCTCGCCGAGATGCGCCGACCTCTGACCCCCACACGTCCGTTGGTCCCTGCTGCCTCAACCTCAGTCGCAGGTTCTGGTCCGGCCAACCCTGCGCCCGTGTTTCCTAACGTGTTCTGTTGGGTTTGTTTTCACAGTGGACGACGGGAGAGACGAAGACGACACCAACATGAGGAACGGTGGGGAGCGAGGTGGGTCGGCTGCTCCGTCACTCACAGCTGATGTTCTCCACACACCTCTGCTCCTCGGCTGGAGCGGGTCCAGCCACAGGAAGTAGAGTTAGGAGCTCATCTTAATCACAAAAACCAAAGAGGTCACACGAAAGTTAAAGGGACATTTTAGCTAAAATTGAAAATGCTTTTAGTCACCTCTCAAATGATGAAGAGTCGGATCTTTTTTAGCATTTCTGGATTTTTATAGTAAAAAAAGAACAAAAACACAGAAGATAGAGATCGTTTTTATAATAAACAAACCTCAATAATCAGTAATTACACTGCTTCCTGTGTGTGTGTGTGTGTGTGTGTGTGTGTGTGTGTGTGTGTGTGTGTGTGTGTGTGTGTGTGTGTGTGTGTGTCCGTGTGTGTGTGTGTGTGTGTGTGTCCGTGTGTGTGTGTGTGTGTGTGTCCGTCCAGGTACAGTGAGAGTACCGAAGCACTGACGGCATGGCCATCCCACCCGTTAAGATGTCCGTCCATCAACTGGAAGAATCAGTCCCAGCAGCGCCCCCTGGCTTCAGCACGTAGAGTCATGCATGCTATCAGCTGACAGGAAGTGACTAAGTAGCAAATGTGTGTAAACAAAAACAAACAGCTGACTGGTGGCGGCCGAGGAGCGGATCATCCTGTAAATACCACAAACACGCCGTTGCTTTTGTACGATTTCTGCCGGATGGGTTTTTGTTTTTGCATGAGGCTGCATTCATGTATGGATTTCATTTATCATGATGAAGACGAGGTGCCCTCCCTCAGGGGGTGTATGATGAAGGCGAGGTGTCCTCCCTCAGTGGATGTATGAGGAAGACGAGTTGTCCTGCCTCAGCGGGTTTTCCGGAGGAGCGTTAATAAACCCAGCGTCTGCAGCGCCCACAGAACCAGAACCAGTCGTTCCCATATCGTTTGGTTGTTATTCTGTGTGGGCGGGGCATGAAGCGAGTAAGTCGGTGTCTTCAGAAGGTTCCACCCTGGAACCCGTTTCCAGAGGTTTGTGCTTTTTGCGCCCGGAGAAGCCGTTTCCGTTTCCGTGGAAACAAAAGCACAAAACTCAACAAGATGCTTCAGTTTTATGTAAAAAACTCAGCTAGAGTGTTGATGTCCGTGCTGGGTGATCAGATGAGCTCTGAGCCTCTTCATCTTCATTCTTCATCAACTACCCACTGATGATGTCACTAATGACCACACCTACAGCTGATCATCCTCACGCCACACAGCTCTCCGTCTCCGTCTTCCTCACGCCATCATCATCCACGACTGACCCAAACCTGACATCACAGATACGCTCAGAACCAAGCGCCACCATGCTTCGATCGATCATCAGAGGCGTACGCAGCGCAGTGACCATCAGCGCCCCCCCCCCCGGAGGCCGACATCCTGACGGGTGGCGTCCAAAACAAAAGTTTTCTCTGCAATATTTGTGTCCTTTGGCGCAAGTCTCTGATTGTTGGGCATCCAAATCCCAACTTGTCTGGGTCCACCATCATTATCGTTATTAGTTATTAAGTTTATCTACGCAGGTTCTGATCTTCCTGCTCAGCTGTTTGGTTGAGCTCATTCTGAGGTTCTGGTTCTTCTTGAAACATGTGACCTGCGGACCCGTCTATAATGCGACCCCGTGGCAGCAGGTACGTGCTAAAGATTAAGGGGCCGAGGACGGAGCGCTGAGGGACGCCACAGGTCAGAGGGGCACTGAGGAGGAGGAGGAGGAGGAGGAGGAGGAGGAGGCAGTAACCATACGTACTGAGGAGTTCTCATTAGATGGGTTCTGGGTCGTATTAAAGCCCGTGAGGACGAAACAGAAGGATTTAACTTTATTCAACCCAAAAATATAAAACTCTTAAATCTTTTTCTAAAATCATACTTTTCCAAAAGTTAGATTTGTCTAACAGCTCTAGTTACTAGTTACTTTTCACTGGAGCGTAATGGTGATCAGAAAAGTATCTACAGTAATCAGATTACTTTCCTGCAGCCTGCCACCTTTACTTCGTCCGGCGCTGTCGGTGGGCGGGATTAAGGAAATGATTGACGGCTGTAGGAACTCGAGCCGTGAGCTGAGTTCAAAGGTCAGAGTCGGTCCTCCGTAGACGACGGAGGAACTCCTGCAGAGACACCGATAAAAGGCTAAACGTTTCTTTGCTCCTTCCACGCTATCCGAATGGCGGCCATGTTGGTTGGTCACCTGTGGGCCCGCTCGGCTCGCCACCTCCTCCAGGAGGTGGCGAGTGTTTGAGGCAAATGTCACAGATTGTGTTTGATTGGCGTCAGGCGGGGCAGGTTTAGGTCTGCTGGCGGCGCCATCAGGAAAGTTCTGCTCTAGGTTCTATGAAGACTCTTGATGGTCCGATGGATCCGTCTGAAACCTGCAAGGAGAGTCTGGATCTTTCCCTCATAAATCTTTATCCTTAAAAAGATCCTTTCTCATCCTTCCTGAAGTATTCTTTCAAACTTTCTCACGACAGTAACTTTTAGTCTTTTCTCATCATGTCTTGAGACTTTTGTCCTCCGACGTTCTTTCTCTCCTCATCAGAACATCTGCCGTTTTATTCTCAAAGCAGGAAATCGTTGCTCATCACTTCCTCCTGTTTCCAACGCTTCTCTCCTCATAACGAGTCGATCTATCGTCATGACCACCTTTTCTCACGACACTCAGATCTTCCTCTCGTCACGGAGGGTTCTTGCTCTGCCGGCATCGGCTCGGTGAGACGAGGAGTGTTGGACCGGCCGGTCCTCTGGATGGACGTGGACTCCAGGTCTGAAGGGAGGCCCGTGAGACTCTCTGGTCTTATGGTTTGAAGTTTTTGTTCTGCTCATTTAAAAGAATTAGCAATGTTTGCTGTTTAGTGATGCAGACGTGATGAAGATGATTTGGGAAGCAGGTGTTCTGAGGAGGAGATGAATCCTGTGAACGTTGAAGCTCTGGAGGTTCTTTTAAACCTCATCAGTGCCCTCTGCTTTATGTTGACACGTTCAACGTGCACGCGCTCACACACGTGCACGCCTTGATTCAAAGCACCGTTCTCTAGAATCCTGGGAGTTCTGGAAAAGTGTTCCTGCTGGTTTGGGTCGGCTCCTGCAGCTGTGGTGTGTGACGGAAGCATCCGGCAGGAACCGGCCTGTCGTCTGCGGGCCCATCTACCGGTGGGTCCAGTCACTGTTCGGGGGAGAAACCGACTGAAGAAGCTTTTTCAATTTGTGCCAAACTGTTTGCGGTGGTGTGAGTTTCTATATGTGCATTCGTCCGTTCTTGTTGTTGTTTACTCACAGAACAGCTCAATCTAGCAAACATGGATGCGGTACCGTAACCCAGTCTGCCCGAATCTGGGTCAGAAACAGCAGGTGCATTCATTTCTCTTCTATGTTGCGAACACAGCGCCCCCTGCTGTTGTTGATCTGTGTGGTTCTGTGGGCTTCTGCCTTGATTTTACAGACCATCGTTTTACGTCACCTCGTCTTTTGTAAATAAATCCAAATGTGATATATATTAAAAGGATTTCAAACACGACTCTGATTGAACGAGTCATGATCTTCATAGAGTCTATGGGCTATTGTTACTAGCCATAACATTATAACCACTGACAGGTGACCTTGATAACATTGATTACCTGGTTTCCATGGTAACCTGACATTCACATAAGTAACCAGGTGGTTCCTGAGACAAACCTTCTTATTCCCAACATATCTGAACAAATACAAGGATCCGATATCAACCTCTCATGTGAAGCTAACTATTAGGACTGTTCCTGAGAGACGATGACACTCTGTTTTTTTTTTCTCTTAAAATCACCAAACAATTCTTCATAATATTCTGAAACAATCATCTTAAAATTATGACCCTGACAAACAGGCAAGACCCAGTTATTAAGACCCTGAACCCAAGATGCTCCACAGGAGCTGCCCACTCAGAACTTAATTTCCCTCGGGATAAATAAAATATCAGTCATAAAAGTTTCTTTTGACAGTGTGTAATATGTGTTTTAAAATGTAGGAATACAATGACGTCATATTTGTGCAGCGGTTATAAACAATTTTTGTATGCTGTTTCTTATTTCAGGTATTTTGAAGAAAAACCATTAAAACAAGTATTTTGAAAGATATTTGAAGGATTTTCAAAGCTGTTATTTCACGCTTTCAGCATTTCCGGTCCAATCATGCACTTTAAAAAGAAGAAAGGAAATTACTTACAGTAGTGCCTGAAAGTAAGAAGTTTTTAGTCTATCTCACTAATTAAAGTTGTAAATACTTACTTATCTTCAGTGTCAATTTTTCACCACTTTAAAAAGGGAACTACCTTTTTAAAGTCTACTTTATATACTACATGCCGGTATTCTCTTGAGGCGTCGGTACTTCTCTGAGGCTGGAACCCGGCGGGCTTTAGGACCCGACGGGGCCTAAGCGCCTCTGCAGGCCCCTGCAGTGAGAGCGGAGCGTCTGCAGGAGAGCTGGCCGGCTGGAGGAGGAGGAGGACGGGGAGAGAAGAGGAAGGAGGCTCCGGGAGCAAGAAAGACGAAAAAGGGGCCAGGCCTGGGACTGGAATCGGGTAAGAAACGTGAAAATCGGTGAAACGGGGAGCGCGGGGCTGGGGAGTGGGGGGTGGGGGGCAGAGACGGTGAAGAAGCGGAAGGAAGGAAGGCGCTCGGTGTGGAAGGAGGACTTGAACTTGAATCTGCAGAACCAGGTCCTTATACCAGGCTGCTTGGTCACCCTGCAGACCTCCAACTCTGTCAAATATATAAATACGTGACCTGGGGGGAGGGGGGTGGGGGCGGGGGCAAGTGGTAGGATCGTGCGCAGAAATGCAGGGAGTCCAAATAGTCCCGATGATCAGACGTGTTATAAACGTATTATAACTATAAATGTTACCATAAATTTATTTGAGATGATGAAGGTGTGATGAGGAGATCCGCAGATCCTCCTGAGCCGGATTCCACTTACAGCAGATGTGCCGGATGTTCTGGATGTGTTGGATGTGTCGGATGTTCAGGATGTAGTTGATGTGTTGGATGTGTCGGATGTTCTGGATGTGTTGGATCTGCTGGATGCGTTGGATGTGTCGGATGTTCTGGATGTTCTTGATGTGTCGGATGTGCCGGATGTTCTGAATGTGTTGGATGGGCCGGATGTTCTGAATGTGGTGTATGTGTTGAATGTTCTGGATGTGTTGGATGTGTCGGATGTTCTGGAATGTTACGGATGTGTTGGATGTGTTGGATGTTCTGGATGTGTAGGACCTGTCGGATGTTCTGGATGTGTTGGATGTGTCGGATGTGTCGGATGTGTCGGATGTTCTGGAATGTTACGGATGTGTTGGATGTTCTGGATGTGTCAGATGTGCTGGATGTGTCGGATGTGATGAATGTTCTGGATGTGTAGGAGCTGTCGGATGTTTTGGATGTGTTGGATGTATCGGCTATGCCAGATGTGTTGGATGCGTCGGATGTGTTGGATGTGTTGGATGTGTTGGATGAGCCAGATGTTCTGGATGTGCTGGATGTGTCGGATGTGCTGGATGTGTTGGATTTTCTGGATGTGTCGGATGTGTCGGATGCGTCGGATACATCGGATTATCTGAATGCGTTGGATTTTCTGGATGTATTGGATGCGTCGGATGCGTCGGATGTGTTGAATGTTTTGGATGTGTCGGATGCTGGATGTGTCGGATGTTCTGTATGTGTTGGATGTGTTGGATGCGTGGGATGTTCTGGATGTGTTGGATGTTCTGGATGCGTCGGATGTGCCGGATTTGTTGGATGTTCTGGATGTGTTGGATGTGTTGGATGTTCTGGATGTGTTGGATGTTCAGGATGTGGTGGATGTGTTGGATGGGCCGGATGTGCTAAATGTGTTGGATGTGTTGGATGAGTCGGATGTGTCGGATACATCGGATGTTCTCGATTCTTTGGATGTTCTGGATGTGTTGGATGTGTCGGATGTGTTGGATGCGTTGAATGTGCTGGATGCGTTGGATGTGTCGGTGCAGCAGAGCACGGCTGTGCTGCACTGGCAGACATGCGTGTGCTGAGAAGTGGGCCGGGCCCTATAGGCAGCCATAGATTCTATAGGGTTCTGTGAGGGTCCGTATACATGCAGCAACAAAAGGAGGCCTCTGGAAACCCACGGCCATCAGAACCTCTTTCTTCCTCCTCCTCCAGGAGAAACCGACGGATCATCTGGCATCTCTTCACTTCTATGATTGGCTTTCATTTCCTCATCAGAAGATGCCGTCCAACAGCGCCACCAACGCCGTCACCAGCGCCACTGCGTCCTCCACGGGCTCGGATCACGCCGACCAACCTGGACACAGAACGGTTAGAGGCCTGCTGCTCATGTTTGTGTGTTAGTGTGTGTGTGTGTATCTGTGTCTTTGTTTGTTTGTGTGTGTATCTATATTTGTTGTTTGTTTGTGTGTTTGTTTGTGTGTGTTTGTTTGTTTGTTGTTTTGTTTGTGTATGTCTTTGTTTGTGTGTTTGTTTGTGTGTGTTTGTTTGTTGTTTTGTTAGTGTATGTCTTTGTTTGTTAGTTTGTTTGTGTGTGTTTGTTGTTTTGTTTGTGTATGTCTTTGTTTGTTGTTTTGTTTGTGTATGTCTTTGTTTGTGTGTTTGTTTGTGTGTGTTTTGTGTGTGTTTGTTTATGTGTGTATCTGTGTCTTTGTTTGTTTGTGTGTGTTTGTTGTTTTGTTTGTGTGTGTCTTTGTTTGTTTGTGTGTGTTTGTGTGTGTTTGTTTATGTGTGTATCTGTGTCTTTGTTTGTTTGTGTGTTTGTGTTTGTGTGTGTTTGTTGTTTTGTTTGCGTGTGTCTTTGTGTTTGTCTTTGTTTGTTTGTGTGTTTGTGTGTGTTTGTGTGTGTTTGTGTGTGTTTGTTTATGTGTGTATCTGTGTCTTTGTTTGTTTGTGTGTTTGTGTGTGTTTGTTGTTTTGTTTGCGTGTGTCTTTGTGTGTGTCTTTGTTTGTTTGTGTGTTTGTGTGTGTTTGTGTGTGTTTTTTAGCTAGCTGGAAGCCGCTGGCTAGCTATCGGTACCACATGTAGCGAGCCAGAAGAAACGGTATCCATCAGTCGGACATCGTTAATATCGAATCAATAAAATCAAGCGTTTTCTGCCAAGACCCAGCAGAACCCACAGTAACCAGAGCAGTGATCAGAATCAGAACCTTTTATTGAGATTCATTCTAATGACTGAACCCAAATAAACGCCATTCGTTATAAAATCCACTTCCTCTCCAGCGCCCTGACCTCCCGCTGGTCAAGAAGACGTTGTCATGACGTCATGCCGTGAGGTGGTCATGTGACGATACACACAACCTCTGGGTTACATTTCATCCCGATCCGATCGTCAGATTTTAATTCATCCGACGGACGGACTCAGGATTTGGACCCTTTCAATATCCCTCAGTTCATACTGTTAGCAGCTTTCACTGCTAACTCATAAGAGCTGCTAAGTGCTACTAGCTGCTCACTGCTACTAGCTACTAAGTGCTACTAGCTGCTCGTAGATGTGATCCGCTAGAAGCTCCTAGCATCTCCAAGGTTCTCGCGTTGACCGGCTGCTACATGCTACAAGTTGGAACTTCTACAAAGTAGCAGCTTCTGCTAGCTGCTAGCTACGTTATGTGGCTAACTGCCACTGACTGAAATCTGCTCGAGAGCTGTAGTCATAACGCATCGTTGAAATGTGGAGAGCTCTGGTTGACCTCTGACCCTCTGTCACACCTGCAGTATCCCTTCTTTCTGTCTGGAATATTTTCACTAGATAATCCAGCAGGATGGCGGCGCAGCCTCCAGATGCATGATGGGACGTGGCTAATAGTGTTTGTAGACTGGCTCTTACAGGGGGTTGTGTGTGTGTGTGAGTGTGTGTTTTTTTGTATGTGTTGGTGTGTGTGTGTGTGTGTATGTATGTGTGTGAGTGTGTGTGTACGTGTGTGTTTGTGTGTGTGTGTTTATTTGTATGTGTTGATGTGTGTAAATGTGTGTGTGTGTGTCTGTGTGTGTGCGCGTGTGTGTACGTGTGTGTTTGTGTATGAGAGTGTGTCTGTGTGTGTGTGTGTGTGTGTTTGTGTATGAGAGTGTGTGTGTTTGTGTGTGTGTGTGTGTGTGTGTTTGTGTGTGTGTGTGTGTGTATGTGTGTGTGTGTGTGTGTGTGTGTGTTTGTGTATGAGAGTGTGTCTGTGTGTACGTGTGTGTTTGTGTATGAGAGTGTGTGTGTTTGTGCATGTGTGTGTGTATGTGTGTGTATGTGTGTATGTGTTTATGTGTGTTTGTGTGTGTGTGTGTGTGTATGTATGTGTGTGAGTGTGTGTGTACGTGTGTGTTTGTGTGTGTGTGTTTATTTGTATGTGTTGATGTGTGTAAATGTGTGTGTGTGTGTCTGTGTGTGTGCGCGCGTGTGTATATGTGTGTGTTTGTGTATGAGAGTGTGTCTGTGTGTGTGTGTATGTGTGTGTTTGTGTATGGGAGTGTGTGTGTTTGTGCGTGTGTGTGTGTGTGTGTGTTTGTGTGTGTGTGTGTGTGTGTGTGTGTGTTTGTGTATGAGAGTGTGTGTGTTTGTGCGTGTGTGTGTGTATGTGTGTATGTGTGTGTACGTGTGTGTTTGTGTATGAGAGTGTGTGTGTTTGTGCGCGTGTGTGTGTATGTGTGTATGTGTGTGTATGTGTGTGTGTGTGTGTGTGTGTGTATGTGTGTGTGTCTGTGTGTATGTGCGTGTGTGTGTATGTGTGTGTGTGTGTATGTGTGTGTATGTGTGTGTGTGTGTATGTGTGTGTTTGTGTGTGTGTCTGTGTGTATGTGTGTGTGTGTGTATTTGTGTGTATGTGTGTGTGTGTGTATGTGTGTGTTTGTGTGTGTGTCTGTGTGTGTGTGTGTGTCTGTTTGTATGTGAGTGTGTTTGTGTGTTTATGTGTCCTCCTCTACGTTCCCATCAGTCCTGCCCGCTCCATTGTTGCCCGGCAACAGAGATTGCCTTAAGTAACCGGCCGTGGCGCCAGAGCAGTGAGGATGTAGTCGGGTTCAATCCAGGAAACAGAACCTGTGTGTGAAGACGAAGGCTGACCCTCAGGGAGAGGACAGTCTTTACCTGCACTTGCCAGGAGAGGTTGGTCAGGTGACCTTTCCTCTCCAGGTTGATTGACGACTTCAGTCGTTGCAGTGATTGATCAGCTATTTTGATCTGATGTTGCCCAGCGCTCCAAATCTGACGAGCAGCAGCCAGAATCTCTCGGCCCGTTATTCTTTCTGTCTCCGTTTCAGACGCGTCGTTTTTGTCTCGGCCTCGTTTCTTCTTCTGGAGTTCGGATTTAACCGCCGCTGTAGATCGCTGCGTAACCCCCGCGACCCCGTCCCCCCGCGGCCCGCTCTAGTCCGACCGTCATCTGGTAAAAAACGACTTCAATGATCCAGAATGCGGCTGATGATGTCACTGTTCTGATGTCATGTTTAAGCACAGCCCCGCCTCCACACCAGCGAGTCAGACCCGTGACCCGTCTAAACTATGACGGGAGGTCGAGAAGGTTTCTGAAACGAGACCTAATCTACTCTGGTTTGTAGAGGAGGTCCAATACAAACCAGCAGAACCAGTGTGTTTTACCAGAATGCAGCTCCGACGAAGTTCATGATTGGGGGTTTTTTCTTCCTCACAGGCTGAGAGTACGAAACCCGACCTGGACCTGAGGACAGAGAAAAGTAGTCCGTCCTGCAAAGATGGAAAACCTGGAAGGAAACGCAAACAGTTTCTAGTGAGTCTACCATCCAACCATTATCCAACCATCATCCAAACATCCATCCATCATCCGATCATCCAAGCATCCTATCACCCATCATCTAACCATCATCCAACCATCCAAACATCCATCCTATCTCCCATCATCCAACCATCATCCAACCATCAATCATCCTATCATCCGACCATCCATCCAAACATCCAACCATCCATTCATCCTATCAACCATCATCCAACTGTCATCCAACTATCCATCATCCAACCAACCCTCATCAATCCATCCAAACATCCAACAATCCATCCATTCATCCACCATCGATCATCCATCCATCTCTCTGTCCATTCATCCGTCTGTCTGTCCATCCATCCGCCTGTCTGTCCATCCGTCTGTCTGTCCGTCTGTCTGTCTGTCCATCCATTCGTCTGTCAGTCTATCCGTCTGTCTGTCCATCCGTCTGTCCGTCTGTCTGTCCATCTGTCCGGCCGTCCTTCTCTCTGTCTGTCCGTCCGTCTGTCTGTCCGTCTGTCTGTCCGCCCGTCTGTCTGTCCATCCATCCGCCTGTCTGTCCATCCGTCTGTCTGTCTGTCC
>JBBDHG010000042.1:235000-250000 GCA_037951165.1 Lophius americanus
ACGTTGTTGTTTTCATTTGTTTGTTTTTATTGTCGCTCACTGCACTGCAAAAAGATTAAAGTTTTTTTTTGTTTATATCTACATTTCTATTCTCAGATTAACAATTTGAAATCAATTATGATCTGATTTATTACATAAAAGCAAATAAGTGCAGAATGGTGACCAAGGTGTGGCCATAACATTATAACCATGTGACTGTGGTTATAATGTTACGGCTGATGGGTGTGAACTGGCTCTGTGGGAGTATAATGATCACAGCCAGCTGTGACATCATCGCTGGCACGCCATCTGACCGTCAGACCAACAGTAACGTCTCTTCTCCCTCAGATGGAGAGCTGCAGCGCCCTCAGAGCCGCCGCGGGCTTCACCCGGCCCTCCACGACGCCCGTCCACAACGGAGAAGTGGGAAGGCTCAGGGACAAGACGGCCGACGCCTGCTGCCCTAAACTGGAGAAGATGGAGGAGGAGAACGGGATCCCCGGGGCCGAGGACAGCCCGCCCCAGGAGAACGGATTCCCGCTGGGCTGGGAAGAGACGGACTCGGAGAAAGACGTCAGCCTGACGCCGCCGCGCAAGAAACGAGGGAGACGGAAATTGGAGCGGCCAACCAAATGTGAGCTCAGCAGCAAAGATCATGTGACCAGTGTGTTGTTTGTTCTAGTCCCTGGTTTAGTATAGGCTAGCATTTATTTAAGATTCTCCTCCAGATTAGCATTGGTGTTAGCTTCTCCTGTGGGTTAGCCTTGTTGTTAGCTTTTCCTCCAGGCTCACTTCCTGTTGCCAGCTGATGACGTTGTCACCATGGGACCGATGGACAATGAAAAGTAACATTATGAGTACGTGGTTTTTGTGACGTGATTCATGCCGCCGTCACCGCGCCAAAGTATTCAAAAAAACCATCACCATCTTTTTCTCCACAACAGTATAAGGATCATTTCCTTTGCCAATAGGTGGGGCTCTAGACAACGTTGACTTCCTTCCCTCGCACCTCCTCAGGTTAAGACCTTTTTCAATCATCAGAGGTGGGGTGAGGATCGTTCATACGTGGTGGAGTTAGGATGACCTCACGTTTTATGGCGTGACATCTACATTTGCCGCTTTGCGACACCATGATGTGAGTTTTTGAAAACTCATGCATCTCCACCTAATTATGGTTTCCTCACCAAATGTAAACCGCATGGGATTAAAGGGCTCGAAGTTATCAAAATTATGAAAAATGTGTTTTTTTGTTGCCACTAGGTGACGCACTGACAAATCTGTCGTTCGGCGAATACTCCGGGTTTTCAGGATTATCATGACTTTGGTCTCAACATGTCAATTACCAAAGATGGAGTTGATCGGATTAAAACTCTTGGAGGAAGGAATTGCGGAAATTGTGTCATTATTTCAAGATGGCCGACTTCCTGTCATGTTTAGGTCGTAGCATTAACGTTTTGCTAGATCCTGAGATGTTGAACATGTATTCCAGATTAGTTCTGGTGGTTTGATGGAAAATAACGTCGAGCTTTCCTGGCTTTGGAGGAGACGGACCGAACCTTCAGAGAAATTTTCAGATCATTAGTCTGCTCTGTTTGATTATCAGACGTCCGGTCCAGCATGGCTATCGACCGGTTATGTAGAATCAGAACTTTGTTGGGGTCTTCATGCCTGAAAGAGACGAAGATCTGAGTATCATCTGTGTAGAGGCGATGCAACGTCCCTCTGTCTGAGAGGACGACGAAGGGAAGAAGATATGAAGCTGACAGAATGGACCTGGGACAGAACGGACCTGGGACAGCGCAGGATGGGGTACCGTCCCACCATCCATCCGGTCCCTCTAGAACCAAAGGCAGAGCTGTGTCCGTCTCCCCGGCATAAAGTCAGACATGTTCTCAGCGTGTGTCGTCCCTGGTCTCTGATTCTGGTCCTGATCTTCGTGGACAGGAAGTGGCGGTCGGCAGCTGTGGAGCGGTTTATGTGTTACTGCTGAGTCCTCATAAACTCTCCAGGAGGTTCCAGTCAAGCTAGACACAAAAATTTGTTCTGATCCGGCTGGAGCCTCCATGTGACAGAAATATTATTCTGGAATATATTCCAGATGCCTGTTTCTAAGTTGTGTGTCGGTCCTGAAGACCATCTGAGGCGACATGTGGTTGTGTAAGCGCTGGGGCACGGTTGTCACGGTAACAGCGTCCAGCTGAGGCAGATATAAGACCGCCGGTCTGACGGTAACATTCGACCGGCCCAGAACCCCCAGAGCCGCATCTCCACCTCCCTGCAGGCTCCTCCATCCAGAGGTGGAGACGGTGGCTGATAAACATGTCACATGATGAATGTGAATAAATGACTGATGACGTTCTGCCTGTCGCTGTTTTCTCTCTAGATGTGGAGCACAAGGAGGAGGACGAGGGAGACACCATCAAGACCGAGGTAAGACTCCGGCTCGGGTTTTTGGCATCCGCCACGACCTCTGAACTTCTCCTGTCAAGTGTGAGCGCTGCACGGATGCAGAGACACAACAGGTTATTCCATTTACAAAAAAAAGGACAAATTCAAGAAACATTGATTAGCCATAACATTATAACATTATAACCACTAACAGGTGAAGGGAATAACATGGATTATCTGGTTACCATGGTTACCTGTCAGTAGGTGGGGTATATAACCTGGTTACATGTCATGAGTTGGGGTATATTACCTGGTTACCTGTGAGTGGGTGGGGTATATTACCTGGTTACCTGTCAGTGGGTGGGCTATATAACCTGGTTACCTGTCAGTAGGTGGGGTATATAACCTGGTTTCCTGTCAGTGGGTGGGGTATATAACCTGGTTACCTGTCAGTAGGTGGGGTATATAACCTGGTTACCTGTCAGTAGGTGGGGTATATAACCTGGTTTCCTGTGAGTGGGTGGGGTATATAACCTGGTTACCTGTCAGTAGGTGGGGAATATAACCTGGTTACCTGTCAGTAGGTGGAGTATATAACCTGGTTACATGTCATGAGTTGGGGTATATTACCTGGTTACCTGTGAGTGGGTGGGGTATATTACCTGGTTACCTGTCAATGGATGGGGTATATAACCTGGTTGGATAGGAATTTAATATTTTGTGTTGGAGGAAGGATAAAATATAGTATAAAAAGGATAAAAAATACTTTTATTTGTGTTTGCTCCTCGGTTAAAAGGGGGATTTGTGTCTTATGTCTTATTACTCGTCTTTTATGAAATAGATTCACATTGAAAGAAAAAAAACATTGTTTTCGTTCACTGGCAGGTGATATAATCTTCTTATCAGAGGGGGAGGAGCTCCGAGACCTGCTTTCTGCTAAAAGCTGCTATGATGTAAAGACGTGTCTCTAGTGCCTCTTTGATGGAATGACGAGTCTCTAGTGCCTCTTTGATGGAATGACGTGGCTCTAGTGCCTCTTTGATGTAAAGACGTGTCTCTAGTGCCTCTTTGATGTAAAGACGTGTCTCTAGTGCCTCTTTGATGGAATGACGTGTCTCTAGTGCCTCTTTGATGGAATGACGTGTCTCTAGTGCCTCTTTGATGGAATGACGTGGCTCTAGTGCCTCTTTGATGGAATGACGTGTCTCTAGTGCCTCTGTGATGGAATGATGTGTCTCTAGTGCCTCTTTGATGGAATGACGTGTCTCTAGTGCCTCTTTGATTGAATGACGTGTCTCTAGTGCCTCTTTGATGGAATGACGTGTCTCTAGTGCCTCTGTGATGGAATGACGTGTCTCTAGTGCCTCTTTGATGGAATGACGTGTCTCTAGTGCCTCTGTGATGGAATGACGTGTCTGTAGTGCCTCTTTGATTGAATGACGTGTCTCTAGTGCCTCTTTGATGGAATGACATGTCTCTAGTGCCTCTTTGATGGAATGACGTGTCTCTAGTGCCTCTGTGATGGAATGACGTGTCTCTAGTGCCTCTTTGATTGAATGACGTGTCTCTAGTGCCTCTTTGATTGAATGACGTGGCTCTAGTGCCTCTGTGATGGAATGACGTGTCTCTAGTATGTCTTTGATGGAATGACGTGGCTCTAGTGCCTCTTTGATTGAATGAGGTGTCTCTTGTGCCTGATCCTCTCACCTGTCAATCATCCAGTGATGAACCAGACTGATCCTCATGTGTCAATCATCACTGATGAACCAGACTGATCCTCTCACCTGTCAATCATCTCCTCCAGTCAGACTGAAATGTCTGATCTCAGTGACATCATAGAAAATAAAAGCTTCAGACTCTTATTCTGAAATCTTTGCTTTAATGGTTATTTTGACATTTTTTAATCTGAGGGAGTCGTTTTTTCATCGTTTGATTCTTTATAGTGAAAATACCTGCTTTCCTAATCCTCAGATTAAAACCTGAGATCAATTTATCTTTTGGTCGTTATGATGTTAAGTCAATAAATGTCCACAATAAAATGAATTCCCTGGAAGGGGACATCGATGTCTTCTAAGGTTTCGTCTTTGATCTAAAACAGTGGAAAAATTTAAAAATAGTTCTAAATCAGAGTCATTACAAATCTTTGTGATGACTAAATAATTCCAAGAAAAAAATCTAATTAGCATTTAAAATTTGTTGAATCTGTCAAATACATCAACATCTGATAGTCATGAACAAGAATAGTGACGCGTATGAATTCATCAAAGAGAAGTATATTTTTTAGTTACATGTTCGTGACGTGAGACATCCGACGGTTTCTGTCCTCTGAGGACGTGAGGATGGTTGATGGCAGCGGCGCTCCCAGCTAACTGTTGTGTTTCACCGCCTCAAACAGGGAGGCCGAGGGCCGCTGCGAGGGGGCGTCGGCTGGGAGATCAGCCTTCGTCAGAGGCCCGTTCCCAGAATAACCTTCCAGGCCGGCGACCCGTATTACATTAGCAAGCGGACCAGAGAGGAATGGCTGTCCAAGTGGAAGACGGAGGTGAGTACCAGAGACAGAGAGCAGACGGCGTCCAGAGTGTCCAGAGTGTCCATGGGTCACCTAAGTCTCGTTACGGGAACCGAGTCCAGAAGAGTTCTATCATTTCCATATTTTATCCCCACAAGAACCTCTGTGAGAGGAAGAACTGGACTGATTTTGGTCAAAGTTAGTTGTATATTTCTGCCACTAGGAGGAGCTTTATCTACAACGGTTTCTGAACAGAACTTCCTAACTGTTGGTCCGATTTAGCCCAAACTTATCTCATATGAGCCTGAAGGAGCTCTAAACTATATTTGTCATAACTTGCTCTAAGAGTTCCTGTTTCACTCTTAATAGTTCATGTTTCACTCTAATAGTTCCTGTTTTTACTCTAATAGTTCCTGTTTCACTCTAATAGTTCCTGTTTTACTCTAGCAGTTCCTATTTTACTCCAATAGTTCCTGTTTTACTCTAGGAGTTCCTGTTTTTACTCTAATAGTTCCGGTTTTACTCTAATAGTTCATGTTTTACTCTAACAGTTCATGTTTTACTCTTATAGTTTGTGTTTCACTCTAATAGTTCCTGTTTTTACTCTAATAGTTCCTGTTTCACTCTAATAGTTCCTGTTTTACTCTAGGAGTTCCTGTTTTTACTCTAATAGTTCCGGTTTTACTCTAATAGTTCATGTTTTACTCTAACAGTTCATGTTTTACTCTTATAGTTTGTGTTTCACTCTAATAGTTCCTGTTTTTACTCTAATAGTTCATGTTTCACTCTAATAGTTCCTGTTTTTACTCTAATAGTTCCTGTTTCACTCTAATAGTTCCTGTTTTACTCTAAGAGTTCCTGTTTTTACTCTAATAGTTCCGGTTTTACTCTAATAGTTCATGTTTTACTCTAACAGTTCATGTTTTACTCTTATAGTTCGTGTTTCACTCTAATCGTTCGTGTTTTACTCTAATAGTTCATATTTTACTCTAATAGTTCCTGTTTCTCTCTAATACTTCCTGTTTTACTCTAATAGTTCATGTTTTATTCTAATAGTTCCTGTTCTACTCTAGTAGTTCCTATTTTACTCTAATAGTTCCTGTTTTACTCTAGTAGTTCCTATTTTACTCTAATAGTTCATATTTTACTCTAATAGTTCATATTTTACTCTTATAGGTCCTGTTCTACTCTAGTAGTTCCTATTTTACTCTAATAGTTCCTGTTTTACTCTCAGAGTTCCTGTTTTTACTCTAATAGTTCCTGTTTTACTCTAATGGTTCATGTTTTACTCTAATAGGTCATGTTTTACTCTAATAGTTCAGGTTTTACTCTAATAGTTCATGTTTTACTCTTATAGTTCGTATTATACTCTAATAGTTTGTGTTTTACTCTAATAGTTCGTGTTTTACTCTAATAGTTCATATTTTAATCTAATAGTTCCTGTTGTACTCTAATAGTTCATGTTTTACTCTAATAGTTCCTTTTTTACTCTAGCAGTTCCTATTTTACTTTAATAGTTCCTGTTTTACTCTAAGAGTTCCTGTTTTTACTCTGATAGCTCCTGTTTTACTCTAGTGGTTCCTATCATACTCTAATAGTTCCTGTTTTACTCTAGTAGTTCCTATTTTACTCTTATAGTTCGTGTTTCACTCTAATAGTTCCTGTTTTAC
Organism: Lophius americanus; assembly: GCA_037951165.1. Classification (NCBI taxonomy): domain Eukaryota; kingdom Metazoa; phylum Chordata; class Actinopteri; order Lophiiformes; family Lophiidae; genus Lophius; species Lophius americanus. Next base: position 241,547 of record JBBDHG010000042.1, read on the forward strand.
TCTAATAGTTCATGTTTTACTCTAATAGTTCCTGTTTCACTCTAATAGTTCCTGTTTTTACTTTAATAGTTCCTGTTTCAATCTAATAGTTCCTGTTTTACTCTAATAGTTCCTGTTTTACTCTAATAGTTCATGTTTCAATCTAATAGTTCCTGTTTTACTCTAATAGTTCCTGATTTACTCTAATAGTTCATGTTTTACTCTAAGAGTTCCTGTTTCACTCTAATAGTTCATGTTTTTACTCTAATAGTTCCTGTTTCACTCTAATAGTTCCTGTTTTACTCTTATAGTTCGTGTTTCACTCTAATAGTTCGTGTTTCACTCTAATAGTTCGTGTTTTACTCTAATAGTTCATATTTTACTCTAATAGTTCCTGTTTCTCTCTAATACTTCCTGTTTTACTCTAATAGTTCATGTTTTATTCTAATAGTTCCTATTTTACTCTAATAGTTCCTGTTTTACTCTAGTAGTTCCTATTTTACTCTAATAGTTCCTGTTTTACTCTCAGAGTTCCTGTTTTTACTCTAATAGTTCCTGTTTTACTCTAATGGTTCATGTTTTACTCTAATAGGTCATGTTTTACTCTAATAGTTCAGGTTTTACTCTAATAGTTCATGTTTTACTCTTATAGTTCGTGTTATACTCTAATAGTTTGTGTTTTACTCTAATAGTTCCTGTTTTACTTTAATAGTTCATATTTTAATCTAATAGTTCCTGTTTTACTCTAATAGTTCATGTTTTACTCTAATAGTTCCATTTTTACTCTAGCAGTTCCTATTTTACTCTAAGAGTTCCTGTTTTTACTCTGATAGCTCCTGTTTTACTCTAGTAGTTCCTATCATACTCTAATAGTTCCTATTTTACTCTAATAGTTCATGTTTTACTCTAATAGTTCCTGTTTCACTCTAATAGTTCCTGTTTTTACTTTAATAGTTCCTGTTTTACTCTAATAGTTCCTGTTTTACTCTAATAGTTCCTGTTTTACTCTAATAGTTCCTGTTTTACTTTAATAGTTCATGTTTTACTCTAATAGTTCCTGTTTCACTCTAATAGTTCATGTTTTTACTCTAATAGTTCCTGTTTCACTCTAATAGTTCCTGTTTTACTCTTATAGTTCGTGTTTCACTCTAATAGTTCGTGTTTCACTCTAATAGTTCGTGTTTTACTCTAATAGTTCATATTTTACTCTAATAGTTCCTGTTTCTCTCTAATACTTCCTGTTTTACTCTAATAGTTCATGTTTTATTCTAATAGTTCCTGTTCTACTCTAGTAGTTCCTATTTTACTCTAATAGTTCCTGTTTTACTCTAGTAGTTCCTATTTTACTCTAATAGTTCATATTTTACTCTAATAGTTCATATTTTACTCTTATAGGTCCTGTTCTACTCTAGTAGTTCCTATTTTACTCTAATAGTTCCTGTTTTACTCTCAGAGTTCCTGTTTTTACTCTGATAGCTCCTGTTTTACTCTAGTAGTTCCTATCATACTCTAATAGTTCCTGTTTTACTCTAGTAGTTCCTATTTTACTCTTATAGTTCGTGTTTCACTCTAATAGTTCCTGTTTTACTCTAATAGTTCATGTTTTACTCTAATAGTTCCTGTTTCACTCTAATAGTTCCTGTTTTTACTTTAATAGTTCCTGTTTCACTCTAATAGTTCCTGTTTTACTCTAATAGTTCAGGTTTTACTCTAATAGTTCATGTTTTACTCTTATAGTTCGTGTTATACTCTAATAGTTTGTGTTTTACTCTAATAGTTCCTGTTTTACTTTAATAGTTCATATTTTAATCTAATAGTTCCTGTTTTACTCTAATAGTTCATGTTTTACTCTAATAGTTCCATTTTTACTCTAGCAGTTCCTATTTTACTCTAAGAGTTCCTGTTTTTACTCTGATAGCTCCTGTTTTACTCTAGTAGTTCCTATCATACTCTAATAGTTCCTATTTTACTCTAATAGTTCATGTTTTACTCTAATAGTTCCTGTTTCACTCTAATAGTTCCTGTTTTTACTTTAATAGTTCCTGTTTTACTCTAATAGTTCCTGTTTTACTCTAATAGTTCCTGTTTTACTCTAATAGTTCCTGTTTTACTTTAATAGTTCATGTTTTACTCTAATAGTTCCTGTTTCACTCTAATAGTTCATGTTTTTACTCTAATAGTTCCTGTTTCACTCTAATAGTTCCTGTTTTACTCTTATAGTTCGTGTTTCACTCTAATAGTTCGTGTTTCACTCTAATAGTTCGTGTTTTACTCTAATAGTTCATATTTTACTCTAATAGTTCCTGTTTCTCTCTAATACTTCCTGTTTTACTCTAATAGTTCATGTTTTATTCTAATAGTTCCTGTTCTACTCTAGTAGTTCCTATTTTACTCTAATAGTTCCTGTTTTACTCTAGTAGTTCCTATTTTACTCTAATAGTTCATATTTTACTCTAATAGTTCATATTTTACTCTTATAGGTCCTGTTCTACTCTAGTAGTTCCTATTTTACTCTAATAGTTCCTGTTTTACTCTCAGAGTTCCTGTTTTTACTCTGATAGCTCCTGTTTTACTCTAGTAGTTCCTATCATACTCTAATAGTTCCTGTTTTACTCTAGTAGTTCCTATTTTACTCTTATAGTTCGTGTTTCACTCTAATAGTTCCTGTTTTACTCTAATAGTTCATGTTTTACTCTAATAGTTCCTGTTTCACTCTAATAGTTCCTGTTTTTACTTTAATAGTTCCTGTTTCACTCTAATAGTTCCTGTTTTACTCTAATAGTTCCTGTTTTACTCTAATAGTTCATGTTTCAATCTAATAGTTCCTGTTTTACTCTAATAGTTCCTGTTTTACTCTAATAGTTCCTGTTTTACTCTAATAGTTCCTGTTTTACTCTAATAGTTCATGTTTTTACTCTAATAGTTCCTGTTTCACTCTAATAGTTCCTGTTTTACTCTAGTAGTTCCTATTTTACTCTTATAGTTCGTGTTTTACTCTAATAGTTCCTGTTTTACTCTAATAGTTCATGTTTTAGTCTAATAGTTCCTGTTTCACTCTAATAGTTCATGTTTTTACTCTTATAGTTCCTGTTTCACTCTAATAGTTCCTGTTTTACTCTAATAGTTCCTGTTTCACTCTAATAGTTCATGTTTCACTCTAATAGTTCCTGTTTTACTCTAATAGTTCCTGTTTCACTCTAATAGTTCGTGTTTTACTCTAATAGTTCCTGTTTTACTCTAATAGTTCCTGTTTCACTCTAATAGTTCATGTTTCACTCTAATAGTTAGTTCATGTTTCACTCTAATAGTCTTCACTCTAATAGTTCACTCTAATAGTTCGTGTTTTACTCTAATAGTTCCTGTTTTACTCTAATAGTTCCTGTTTTACTCACCAGGGGGAGTTTTTAGTGTAAAAACAGGTTCTGGTCCGTAAATTCCCGACCGTCGGTTTTATTCCTGAACCCAGAAAAACTAGTTAACTGTATTTATCTTCATCATTGAGTCGCTGAGGGATCTGATCCTAGAACAGACTGATGACATCATAGACATGGACCCCTGAGGTGGTGATGACAGGGTGAAATCAGAAATGCTCATCATCATTGAAAAAGTTCAAGATGGTTCTGATAGAAAGGAGTCAGAACACACAGTGACATCACAGTGACATCACAGTGACATCACAGGATCTATGTGTGGGAGTCTGTAGCCACAGACCGATCAGAATGACCTCTGACCCCTTTCTACTGCTGAAAGATCCTAGAGTGGACCCGTCAGCATCGGAACTGGATCAAGGAGCCTTGGAAGAAGGTGGTCTGGTCTTATGGATGGGGTTCTTTTCTATGTCATGTGGAAGTTCCGGAGAAGAGATGGTACCAAGGTGCATTGTGGGAAGAAGACAGTCTGATGCTTTTGTTTTTGTTTTTAATTCGTCTGAGTGTTTATTTATGTTTATGAAAAGACACGTAAGAACCAGAAAGAAAATATATGCAGTCTGATCCTGCAGCAGATCGGTGTTCTGTGCGTGTGGTCATGTGACCGACACCAGAACTCTCTGAGAGACGAGCCCGTTGTGTTTAGGCGGAACCAACTGCTGTTTCCGACGAGAGACGAAGGAGACGAACTGGTCCAAAGATCCATGGACATCTTATCGTTTAGAGGTCTTCCCCCTTCCTCACATGAGGGTCGGGTTCTGTTGGACTCCTGCCAGCAGAGATATGATGTTACATAACCAACCCCAATAGTGTCAGCACGCCCCCCCCCCCCCCCCCCCCCCCCCCCCCCCCCCTAACCCCCTCCCCTCCCTGCCCACCCCACGGCCGTAAAAGTGTCTCCAGGGAGGAAATTCGGAGGAATTAGCAGAACCTGCCGGGTCTCTTGTGAAGCAGGAGACAAGGTCAGCGATATGCAGATGTTGGTTCTGCTCACATCTGCTTATTGGTTCCAGCATCGCGGCTCAGTTGCTGTAGTTCTGCTACTTTCTCCCACCGCCTTGTGTTAGAGTGGACTCTCCGCGTCCCTCCCCCCTCCGCCGTCCTCCCCCCTCCCCCTCCCCCTCAGCGGGGGGAGTGAGCGGCCGCTGTAGATACGAGGGTGAAGATGATGTTTGCACCAAATTTCCAGCTCGGCTCGCAAGACAGCCTCTTGGCTCGCTGCCAACGTTTTGCAAGTCTCTCCAGCCAACCAGAGTTCCTGCTGGCGGTCACCTGACCCTGAATTCCCAGACAAAGAAATGTTCATGCTTTCTCTCTCTCTCTCCCTCTCTCTCTCTGGGCGATCTCAACCCTGAGAGTGGGGGTGAAAGAAAACCTCCACGCTGGATGATGAGGGTGGCGGCTGGTGTGTTCGGGTACGTGCAGCGCGTTGTTTGTTTGACGTGACGGGGGGACGGCGTGCATGTTTGATTAGCCTGCTTACGGCGAGGGAGATATGCTGACTTCAGGTATTTCCACAGTTGTCCTCTTAAAGGGAAAGCGTCTCTGAGAGAGGAGCAGGCTTTGAGGGGGAAAAAGTTGCTTTCATGAAAAAAGTTTTTCCCGCGGGGCGAACATGCGCAGAAAGTGTTTCCTGTTTCATGGCAGCGGCTCCCTTTTGTTCTGACTCGGATAGTTTTAGCAGAGCGCCGCTGTTGTTGAGCGTTGAAGTGGGGTAAAGGTGAATCGCTGCAGGCCTCTCAGCGGCGCGGCTGTTTGCGGTGAGATCACCGGCATATAAGGAGGAGATGTGTTCGTGTCCCACTCTGTGATCTTGCTAATTCTGTCCGAGAGGATGTGAAACATGAAGAGCAGATGGACGGTTCTGATGAACCCCCCCCAGAACATGCTGTCAGAATGTGAGCGCATGGACGGTCCACACTTCCGATCCGCTGCGTCTCCACCTGTCCTGACTGAAGGATGTTTTCATGATTGCTAAGATGAGGTAGTAGCTCTGAAGACATCAGCGGTGTAGTTCCAGGGGAGACACAGGGTGCCCCCCACCCCACCCCCACCCCACCCCCACCCTACTACAGTGCAGAACGCTAGATTTTAATAAAACCCTCACAGCTAAAAGTTGTGGTGTGAGTTTGTAGCGCCATCTAGTGGACAGATGTGGTATTTTACAGCCAAAATCCCTCTCTGGGTCCAAATCCCATTTCTGTTCCATGTTGGGTTCATTGTCTGTCCAGCTGGTCATAACAGAGAGTCCTCCTGGTTCTGACCCACAGAAAGTGTGTAGAAGAACAAGAACTTTGTGGTATTTCTATCAAATGTGATGCAGAAGTTATCAAAGAGTTTCTGAACAAATTCACTGATTGTTTACTTTCATGTTTCTGTAATATAATGATGTCAGAGCCTTTGATCTAAAAACATCAGAGGAGAGAAATATTACTCACACATAGTACCAGATTACTCACACATAGTAAGAGATTACTCACACACAGTAAGAGATTACTCACACGTATTAACAGATTACTCACACGTATTAACAGATTACTCACACATAGTAATAGAATACTCACACATACTAACAGATAACTCTCACATAGGAACAGATTACTCTCACATAGTAACAGATTACTCACACGTATTAACAGATTACTCACACATACTAACAGATTACTCTCAAATAGCAACAGATTACTCACACATAGTAACAGATTACTCAAACGTAGTAACAGATTACTCACACAAAGTAACAGATTACCAACACATAGTAACAGATTACTCACACAAAGTAACAGATTACTCACACAAAGTAATAGATTACTCACACAAAGTAATAGATTACTCACATATGGTAATAGATTATTCACACATAGTAACAGACTACTCACACAAAGTAATAGATTACTCACACATAGCGACAGATTACTCACACATAGTAACAGATTACTCACACATAGTAATAGATTACTCACACATAGCGACAGATTACTCACACATAGTAATAGATTACTCACACATAGTAACAGATTACTCACACATAACGACAGATTACTCACACATAGTAATAGATTACTCACACATAGTAACAGATTACTCACACATAACAACAGATTACTCACACATAGTAATAGATTACTCACAGATAGTAATAGATTACTCACACATAGTAAACAGTTTAGTCTGCATATAGGAAGTAGGGGTACTGTTACATTTTGAAGTTGAAAAAATGTTGAAAATATTTTAAATGAATGTTGTTACTGTTAAGGGCCGCCACAGTTTAATGAATTAGTGGGAAACAGTGCAATGTTACTGACACTGTAAATAAATGATTTGAGGTGTCACCTGTCTAGAGACCCCAAGGTGATGCAGATACACCTGATAATGCTGAGGCTGAGCTGAGGCGACTGCAGCAGCTGTGGCATCTGCAGCAGCTTAGGCGTCTGCAGCAGCTTAGGCGTCTGCAGCAGCTTAGGCGTCTGCAGCAGCTTAGGCGTCTGCAGCAGCTTAGGCATCTGCAGCAGCTTAGGCGTCTGCAGCAGCTTAGGCGTCTGCAGCAGCTTAGGCGTCTGCAGCAGCCTAGGCGTCTGCAGCAGCTTAGGCATCTGCAGCAGCTTAGGCGTCTGCAGCAGCTTAGGCGTCTGCAGCAGCTTAGGCGTCTGCAGCAGCTTAGGCGTCTGCAGCAGCTTAGGCATCTGCAGCAGCTTAGGCATCTGCAGCAGCTTAGGCGTCGGCAGCAGCTTAGGCGTCGGCAGCAGCTTAGGCGTCTGCAGCAGCTTAGGCGTCTGCAGCAGCTTAGGCGTCTGCAGCAGCTTAGGCGTCTGCAGCAGCTTAGGCGTCTGCAGCAGCTTAGGCGTCTGCAGCAGCTTAGGTGTCGGCAGCAGCTTAGGCGTCTGCAGCAGCTCAGGCGACTGCAGCAGCTTAGGCGTCTGCAGCAGCTTAGGCGTCTGCAGCAGCTTAGGCGTCTGCAGCAGCTTAGGCGTCTGCAGCAGCTTAGGCGTCTGCAGCAGCTCAGGCGACTGCGGCAGCTGTGGCATCTGCGGCAGCTGTGGCATCTGCGGCAGCTGTGGCGTCTGCGGCAGCTGAGGCGACTGCGGCAGCTGTGGCGACTGCGGGAGCTGAGGCGACTTGAAGCTGCTTGCAGTCGCCTCATAGGTTTTTCGGACATGGATCTACCTGATCAGGTCCGACATTTCTCCTGGAACTATTGAAATCAAGCAGAAGATGGATGGATGGATCCAAACACTGAACCGGATCACGTTGTCTGCTTCCTGGATGAGACGGATGCATCTTGCAGGGATTCAAAGGCATCAGAAGATCAGGTTGACTCCTCGTCTACAAATACACACCTCTGTCTTCTGCGAACAGTCAACCCAGTCCGTCATCCCGCCGCCATCCAACATAACTAAAACCAAATAGCACCATGTCTGAAGTCACAACATCATCTGGAAGCGGAGGCAGACAGCCAGGATGAACTCCGCCTTTTCTTCTGCAGCAGCTTCCTGCTGACGTCTCATTCCAGTTGAAACATCTCGTCTCTGATAAATGATGCAGATGCCCGTCACTCCTCTTCCTCAGCTGCTGCAGCATCCTGACTCTCACCGTCTCCTCCTGGGTTTGACCACGAGCACATTCTGATGCCGTTCATTGTGAACCAATAACACAGGAAGTGAGACGAAACCCCGCCTGCAGATTGAAGCAGCCGTACAGGCCAACCTTTACCGGCGCAGACTGACAGGAAGTGCTCGTGTGGGCTGTTAAACGACAATGCGGATGGATGGATTTCCCCCACGCCGCCGTCATGATGAGATCTTTGCTCTCCATCAGTTCCTCTGAGCCGCCGCCACATTGCAAGGTCAAAGTCTTTTGTCTTGCTTGTCAGGCTGAGGGGAAATGATCTAACTTTGATCGCTGTTTGCTTCGGCGCCACCTGATCCGATACATTAATAACGGGTCTGATGTCTAGAAGCCGGAGCTCCTCTGCAGCGCCGTGAACATGACCTTGTTTTTACCACCCAGATTAGATGCTAGCATTCGTACGAACACCTCAGAGAGCTTC
>JBBDHG010000042.1:255000-322500 GCA_037951165.1 Lophius americanus
CTCAGTTTCAGCAGCAATCGCCGCCGCCGTCGCTGCAGCAACAGCAGCAACAGCAGCAACAGCAGCAGCAGCCGACAGACCCCGCCTCTCCCACTGTGGCCACGACCCCAGAGCCTGTCGCCATTGGAGGTGGAGACAAGACGTCCCCCAAGCCTGGAGACGCTGAGCTGGAGTATGAGGTAAGAGCTTCATTCATCCTGATTAATGTCTGGCAGGATCTTTCTAAAGAAGAAGGATCCTGAAGCGGAAAAGTGAATTCAGTCTTCCTCCGTTCACTCGCCGATGCAACGTTTTTTTACCTGGGACAAGCAAGGAGGTTCTGTTTTCACCTGTCTGTCAGCAGGACTACAGAAAAACTGATTTGCATGAAATCTTAGGCCCTAGTTAGATTGAAAGGCCCTGACGGGACTAAACAATAGTTTTGGTCTTCATGAGATGTCAATCTGTTGGACGACACCAAACAGTCCCTGATGTCCTGCCTGACCCACGGGCTTCAGTCTGACTGTGAGTCTGGACGTGTCGCTCCGTCATGGCAGAGCCTTACTTCTCCTTGCAGAAGAGTTTTCGGTGGTTTTGTTGTCAGAGGACAGTTGTCGATACATGAAGCTCCTGCAGGTGACATTAGTGATGATCCGTCTTTCCTCCTGGCTTTAGGACGGCCGTGGCTTTGGCATCGGGGAGCTGGTTTGGGGGAAGCTGCGAGGTTTCTCCTGGTGGCCGGGCCGCATCGTATCCTGGTGGATGACGGGACGGAGCAGAGCCGCAGAGGGAACCCGATGGGTCATGTGGTTTGGAGACGGAAAATTCTCAGTGGTGAGCCGACGGTAAAACCGCCATCAGAAATGAAAGGAGTCGTCTGTGTGAGCAGAGCTCAGGATTATCGGCACGCTTTAAAAATGTCTTTATGTCCATACGCAAGATATTTCATCCAGATTCTTCACAGAAACGTCACCTTTAACTCAAAAACATTCATTAAATAAACACAACATTCTTAAGATAAAAGAAATGTTTTTCTCTAAAACACGTGTGAAGAATATCTCCACTCCTGGTTTATATTCTACCTTCTCCTGTTTGAGCAGAAACTCTGACTTCCTGTTTGACTGGGGTATAAATATGAGGTGACACAGGCCTGATTCTCTCTGAGGTTCTTCACCATGATGAAGACCAGAGAACACAGCAATGAGGAGCAAAGAAAAGTTGTAGAGCTGCACAAATCTGACAATGGAGACAAGAACATCTCTCAGCAGTTCAAAGGTCAGTTTGAACAGTTAGATGAATAATGAAGAAGTTTAAAGAGACTGGAGATGTTAGACATCAGCCTGGAAGAGGACCTGTCTGCAAACTGACCCCACACACTGTGAGGAGGGTGGTTGGACTGGATAAAGACTCTCCAAGGATCACAGCTAGAGAGGTCAGAGGTCAGCTGAATCCTGGGGTCAGAAAGTCTCCCTGACCACCATCAGATGGCGCCGACACCAACACCAGCTGTTTGGGAGGGTAGCAAGAAAAAAGCCTCTGCTGTCGTCCACACACAAGCTCAACATCAACCCAAGAATGTTCAGAGGTCACAGAATAAAGGTTCTGCCATGGCCATCCCAGTCACCTGACCCAAACCCACCAGAACATCTGTGGGATGTGCTGCAGAGGAGAGTCCACCAGCGTGGGCCTCAGAACCTGAAGGAGGTGGAGAGGTTCCGTATGGAGGAATGGTCTCAGATCTAATGTGATTTTCTTTTTGCAGGTCTGTGTGGAGAAACTCCTGCATTTAAGTCCCTTCAGTGATGCCTTTCATCAACCCACCTACAACAAGCAGCCCATGTATAAGAAAGCCATCTACGAAGCCCTCCAGGTGGGTCTCCACATACCAGTTTGTAGGTCCATGTGGTCCACAACAGCCACTTCCCTTCTTTCAGCCTACTCCCTTCACTCCCTCTCTGCCCTAAGGGTCTCAAACATTCATCCCTTACTTTACATAAGCTGATGATCCTGATGCTGGAACATGTTGTTCTGGGCCGTCCATGACGAGCACAGAGGTCCGGTTGTTCGGATCCTCGTGTCTGTGGATGTTTTGAGAAGGTCCCAATTGGTGTTTGATGTGATGAATGTTCTTGTTGGTAGGTGGCGAGCAGCCGGGCCGGTAAAGTCTTCATGTCCTGCCCCGACAGTGATGAAACAGAAACCTCTAAATCGGTGGAAATCCTGAACAAGCAGATGATCGACTGGGCGATGAAAGGATTCCAGCCCACTGGACCCAAGGCCTTAGAGCCACCAGAAGGTAGGAGGAGGATCTCCCTCCATCCGCATAGATCAAACTTCTGAACGGACCTCATGAACATGTGATTAAACGTCTGCTTTGAACCGCAGAGGAGCGCAACCCTTACAAAGAGGTTTACTCTGAGATGTGGGTGGAGCCCGAAGCAGCGTCCTACACCCCTCCTCTGGCCAAAAAGCCGCGCAGAGGCACCGCGGAGAAACCCAAGGTCAAGGACATCGTCGACGAGAGGACGCGAGGTAAGACGCCTCAACGGTCACATTAAAGGGGAACCATGGACGCCATATTCCCTCCCTGGCGAGGCGTCGATAGTGGGGCTGAGTGGGTCAGAGGCTTTTAGGGCAGGAAGTCCATTAAAGTAGAAGGTCAAAGATGGAAATGAAAGAAGGTGAACCTTCAGAATCAGCAGTAGGATGGTTTAAAAATGTTTGACCTAACCTAACCCAAAGTAACTTCATTACTTTGTTACTCTTGGATCACCTGAATACTAAATACAAAAGGAAGAGGACTCTCAAATATATCTCCCCTAAACCAAGATGATTGGCATGACAGGCAGGGACACTTTCATGTGGCCACATATTGAAACCAATCACCTGGTCTGGCGTCTTCCTTATAAGGAAGATGGCTTGACACAAGCAGTGACGGAGAATCCCAAAAGCCTCAGCGGCTAAAATGATGTTGGTAACTATGAAACCAAATGTCTGGATCGTCACCTTCCTTTGATGCAGCAACTGGTCTTATGTGGTTCTTTATTAAGATCTAAGAATTATTAAAAGGATAAAAGGTCTTCAGAACCAGACAGAGTTCTCACCAGCATGAAGGTCCATTACTACTGTTTGATATTCATCTGTGTTTCAGAGCGACTGGTTCATGAGGTGAGACAGAAGTGCCGCAGCATCGAGGGTAAGTGACGATTCCTGTTGGCGCTCTGATGCGTCGGTTGGGTTTTTCCTGCCGGGGCTTAACATCTCCATGTTCTGCTCTGCTGCCTGCAGACATCTGCATCTCTTGTGGGAGTCTGAACATCAGCCGTGAGCACCCGCTCTTCTGTGGAGGAATGTGCCAGAGCTGTAAGGTCAGTCGGGATTCGACCCAAACTCTGCTGTGGTAAAAACTCGCTGCCCATATTTCTCCTGACGTGGACCTTCTGGCTCCTTCTCTCAGAACTGCTTCCTGGAGTGCGCGTACCAATATGACGATGATGGCTACCAGTCGTACTGCACCATCTGCTGCGGCGGGCGTGAGGTGCTCATGTGTGGGAACAACAACTGCTGCCGGTGAGGTTTCTGCTGTGGGATTAGAACCTAGAACAGTCTGACCCAGAGAAGGCACAATGCCGAGCCTTGGCATCCCTGCCCTGCTTGATGACAGCCGCAGCGAGATGTTCTGGGCGACAAGCAGCGGTGTGCAGACAGACACTGAAACAGCAGGGACTCGGTAGAAAGTAGTGATGCTAGCGGGTCTGGTTCCGGACGGGACCCCTTCTGTAAGCGAGAGAGAAACTATGTAGATGACGCCATAGGCAAGAATAGTCACGGTCTTTAACCAATCAGATGTTGAATTTGTTATGTTGGGCGTGCTCTTTAACGAACCTGGGGATTCTAGCTGACCTACCTCTACATCCGTCTTATGAATGAGGAAGGCGGGTCATCCTAGAATCCTCTGCTTCTGTCCAGCAGTCACTCTCAGCCTTAAAACGAATGAAACCTTGTTGTAGAAACTGGACTGGAGGCCTTCAGCTCTGGACTCCATGTCAGTGGAGAAGGATCTTCGGATGGAGCTGAAGGTCATTGGCGTCCTATACGACCGCGTCATTGAGCTGTTCTTAGAGAAAGACAGGAGGATGGACTCTGTCTCCAGATGATGGACAGTTCTGGTGAGTCTAATGGATTTTGATGGATCTTAAACAGCTGTTGATTAATGCTGGCTTTAGATGGTTGCTGCTGCTCTGGTGCTGCCGGTGTGCGTTTGGGCCGGTATGTTTATGTCCAGCAGTCTGGGAGGAAACCCTGTTGGATCCTGATGGTGCTGCTTACTCTGATGGTGTTGGTGGTGGTTTGAGTCAATGTTACCGGTTGTTTAGAGTCTAATAGAAATTAATAACAGTTATTTAAGTTACATGTGGCATCTGTTACATATAACTGAAATAAATGTTAAGTCAACATCCTTGATGGTTTCAGTGTTTGTCCATGCAGTAAATGTTTATCCCTCAGAGGTGTTGAACCTGCTCTGATCCACTTTATTCCGCTGGTTAAATGTGACTGAATCTTTATATCCAGGCTGGTTACGTCGTCTGATAACAGACCTAATTATTATTACATTATAGCTGTTACTATGTGTGAGTAATCTGTTACTATGTGTGAGTATTGTGTTACTATGTGTGAGTCATCTGTTACTATGTGTGAGTAATCTGGTACTATGTGTGAGTAATCTGGTACTATGTGAGAGTAATCTGATACTATGTTTAGGTAATCTGATACTATGTGTGAGTAATCTGTTACTATGTGTGAGTAATCTGTTACTATGTGTGAGTATTGTGTTACTATGTGTGAGTCATCTGTTACTATGTGTGAGTAATCTGGTACTATGTGTGAGTAATCTGGTACTATGTGAGAGTAATCTGATACTATGTTTAGGTAATCTGATACTATGTGTGAGTAATCTGTTACTATGTGTGAGTAATATTTCTGTCCTGTGATGTTTTTAGATCAAAGGCTCTGACATCATTATATAACAGAAACATGGAAGTAATCAATCAGTGAATTTGTTCAGAAACTAAATTCTGCATCTCATTTGATAGAAATACCACAAAGTTCTTGTTCTTCTACAGTTTCTGTGGGTCAGAACCAGGAGAACTCTCTGTTTGGAGCAGCTGGAGACACAGTGGATCCAACATGGGACAAAAATTGGATTTTGACCCTCTTAGTTGTAGTAGTAGTAGTAGAGGTAGTACAAAATAAAATACTAGATATAGTAAAATCTCGAGTTGTACACTGTAAGACTTTAAGAAGATTAAAAACTAGAGACCTGATTCTGGGTCTGTTGGGTAGAACATGTTCTAGCTGGGATTGTGTGAGGGCTCTCATGAACCTGGTGGGTCTGTGCTCAGGTGTTTCTGCGTGGAGTGCGTTGACCTCCTGGTGGGTCAGGGGGCGGCGGTCGCCGCCATCAAAGAAGACCCGTGGAACTGCTACATGTGCAGTCAGGGGGGCGTGTTCGGTCTGCTGGGGCGTCGCGCCGACTGGCCCAACCGTCTCCAGCACTTCTTCGCAAATAATCATGACCAAGATTTTGTGAGTATTGCACCGTTAACGCCGTTGGTCCCGCGGGATGAGGTGGTCCTCACTCTTCTGCTTCTGTTTCAGGCAACACCAAAGATTTACCCCCCAGTAATGGTTGAGAAGAGGAGGCCCGTCCGTGTCCTGTCGCTGTTCGACGGCATAGCAACAGGTGAGACGAGGAACCATGGAAACATCATCAGAATCAAACACGCTGCCCTGACCTTTGACCTTTGCAGGACTTCTGGTGCTGAAGGAGCTGGGCATCGATGTGGAGCGATACGTCGCATCTGAGGTGTGTGAAGACTCCATCACTGTGGGCCTCGTCCGGCATCATGGTCGCATCATGTATGTGGGCGACGTGAGGAACGTCACGCGTAAACATGTGAGTATGATTCTGTGGCTGTAGTGTCTCTGTGATGTAATGGCGTAGCTGTAGTGTCTCTGTGATGTAATGGCGTAGCTGTAGTGTCTCTGTGATGTAATGGCGTGGCTGTAGTGTCTCTGTGATGTAATGGCGTGGCTGTAGTGTCTCTGTGATGTAATGGCGTGGCTGTAGTGTCTCTGTGATGTAATGGCGTAGCTGTAGTGCCTCTGTGATGTAATGGCGTGGCTGTAGTGTCTCTGTGATGTAATGGCGTAGCTGTAGTGTCTCTGTGATGTAATGGCGTGGCTGTAGTGTCTCTGTGATGTAATGGCGTGGCTGTAGTGTCTCTGTGATGTAATGGCGTAGCTGTAGTGTCTCTGTGATGTAATGGCGTAGCTGTAGTGTCTCTGTGATGTAATGGCGTAGCTGTAGTGCCTCTGTGATGTAATGGCGTGGCTGTAGTGTCTCTGTGATGTAATGGCGTAGCTGTAGTGTCTCTGTGATGTAATGGCGTAGCTGTAGTGCCTCTGTGATGTAATGGCTTAGCTGTAGTGCCTCTGTGATGTAAAGGGCGTGGCTGTAGTGTCTCTGTGATGTAATGGCGTGGCTGTAGTGTCTCTGTGATGTAATGGCATGGCTGTAGTATCTCTGTGATGTAATGGCGTGGCTGTAGTGTCTCTGTGATGTAATGGTGTGGCTGTAGTGTCTCTGTGATGTAATGGCGTAGCTGTAGTGTCTCTGTGATGTAATGGCGTGGCTGTAGTGCCTCTGTGATGTAATGGTGTGGCTGTAGTGTCTCTGTGATGTAATGGCGTGGCTGTAGTGCCTCTGTGATGTAATGGTGTGGCTGTAGTGTCTCTGTGATGTAATGGCGTAGCTGTAGTGTCTCTGTGATGTAATGGCGTAGCTGTAGTGTCTCTGTGATGTAATGGCGTAGCTGTAGTGTCTCTGTGATGTAATGGCGTAGCTGTAGTGTCTCTGTGATGTAATGGCGTAGCTGTAGTGTCTCTGTGATGTAATGGCGTAGCTGTAGTGTCTCTGTGATGTAATGGCGTGGCTGTAGTGTCTCTGTGATGTAATGGCGTAGCTGTAGTGTCTCTGTGATGTAATGGCGTGGCTGTAGTGTCTCTGTGATGTAATGGCGTGGCTGTAGTGTCTCTGTGATGTAATGGCGTAGCTGTAGTGTCTCTGTGATGTAATGGCGTAGCTGTAGTGTCTCTGTGATGTAATGGCGTAGCTGTAGTGTCTCTGTGATGTAATGGCGTGGCTGTAGTGTCTCTGTGATGTAATGGCGTAGCTGTAGTGCCTCTGGGATGTAATGGCGTGGCTGTAGTGTCTCTGTCATGTAATGGCGTAGCTGTAGTGCCTCTGGGATGTAATGGCGTGGCTGTAGTGTCTCTGTGATGTAATGGCGTGGCTGTAGTTCCCTCTGCCTTCATCTTCTCTGCTGTCTCCCTGTAGATCCACGAGTGGGGTCCGTTTGACCTGGTCATTGGTGGGAGTCCGTGTAACGACCTCTCCATAGTCAACCCCGCCAGGAAAGGTCTTTACGGTAGGTTTCTACTAAGGAGATTTTGGCCTGCCGCTGGCCCCGCCCCCTCACTGAACCGTCTCTGTCCCTCAGAGGGAACCGGACGCCTCTTCTTTGAGTTCTACCGGCTGCTCCACGAGGCGCGACCCAAGGAGGGCGAGGACCGTCCTTTCTTCTGGCTCTTTGAGAACGTGGTGGCCATGGGCGTCAGCGACAAGAGGGACATCTCCCGCTTTCTAGAGGTAAGCCCCGCCCACCATGTTTGTCAGAGGTCAGACTTCTAGACAGGATGTGACAGGAAGACTGATGGATAATGGGGGCCCCCTTGTGGCTTAAGTCCATCATCTCACTGCCAACATTTAAAGGTGCAGTCTGTAAAATATCTCCTTGAATAAATTGAAGTCAATATTTATTATCTGTGGAAGCCAAAAGCCGCCATGTTAGAAGATATTTCTAACATGCTAACAAGATATTTACATGCTGGTTTTGTCGTGATTAGGAGTTTCAGTCATAAATATGAAAGCAATGAAAAATATGAAATATGTCCTCAGTTTCACTATAAAAACATGGAGCAAAACACAAAACAGAAGATTGCATCATCAAACAGCGAACCCTTTAAAGATGCAATACAACTCAGCGCTTTACTGAGCCGTCGGAGCGCCGCCCTTGGTACTGGTCCAGTCCTCCCTGTGTCTGCGCCCAGCTCTGGGCCCTGGGCTCGGTTCTGCTCCAGTCCTGGTGTAACAGACAGAACTGGCTCCAGTAGCTGATGATGTAATGTTGTGCACAGGTTGCCATGGTTACAGCAGAGGGTTTTATTCGCCCGGTTTCCTCCTCTCTGTGTTTTTAACTACGTTTATTTCTGCTTTTGATCTCTCCTGTTTTATAATTTAATACTGGATGTGTGTATTCTTAATTATAGTTGCTTATATTGTATATTTATATCCCTGAAAAGCTCTAAAACGATCTCATGCATCATTATCTCCCTCATCCTCATTTAGACCTCTGTGAGAGGAAGAACTGGAGTGATTTTGCTAAGGTCATTGAGAGGAGCTTTATCT
The DNA here is from genome assembly GCA_037951165.1 of Lophius americanus. Lineage (NCBI taxonomy): Eukaryota > Metazoa > Chordata > Actinopteri > Lophiiformes > Lophiidae > Lophius > Lophius americanus. Next base: position 263,510 of record JBBDHG010000042.1, read on the forward strand.
CCAGAACTTTTCATGATATTATTCATCAGCTGTTCATCCGACTTTGTCCAGATGGACCTCAGATGAATCGACAGGAAATCCATCTTGTATTTATCAAATTTCACAGTAATAGTTTATATTTTACTGTAATAGTTAATAGTTTACTTTAATAGTTCTTATTTTACTGTTATAGTCTATATTTTACAGTAATAGTTCATATTTTACAGTAATAGTTTATATTTTACAGTAATAGTTCTTATTTTACAGTAATAGTTTATATTTTACTGTAATAGTTTTTATTTTACTGTAATAGTTCATATTATACAGTTATAGTTTATTTTTTACTGTAATAGTTCATATTATACAGTTATAGTTTATTTTTTACTGTAATAGTTTATATTTTACTGTAATAGTTTATATTTTACAGTAATAGTTTATATTTTACTGTTATAGTTTATATTTTGCAGTAATAGTTTATATTTTATAGTAATAGTTTATTTTTTACTGTAATAGTTTATATTTTATAGTAATAGTTTATTTTTTACTGTAATAGTTTATATTTTACAGTAATAGTTTATATTTTACTGTAATAGTTTATATTTTGCAGTAATATTTATATTTTATAGTAATAGTTTATTTTTTACTGTAATAGTTTATATTTTACAGTCATAGTTTATTTTTTACTGTAATAGTTTATATTTTACTGTAATAGTTTATATTTTACAGTAATATTTATATTTTACAGTAATAGTTTATTTTTTTACTGTAATAGTTTATATTTGACAGTTATATTTATATTTTACAGTAATAGTTTATATTTTACAGTAATAGTTTATTTTTTACTGTAATAGTTTATATTTTACAGTAATAGTTTTTATTTTACTGTAATAGTTCATATTATACAGTTATAGTTTATTTTTTACTGTAATAGTTCATATTATACAGTTATAGTTTATTTTTTACTGTAATAGTTTATATTTTACTGTAATAGTTTATATTTTACAGTAATAGTTTATATTTTACTGTTATAGTTTATATTTTGCAGTAATAGTTTATATTTTATAGTAATAGTTTATTTTTTACTGTAATAGTTTATATTTTATAGTAATAGTTTATTTTTTACTGTAATAGTTTATATTTTACAGTAATAGTTTATATTTTACTGTAATAGTTTATATTTTACAGTAATATTTATATTTTATAGTAATAGTTTATTTTTTACTGTAATAGTTTATATTTTACAGTAATAGTTTATTTTTTACTGTAATAGTTTATATTTTACTGTAATAGTTTATATTTTACAGTAATATTTATATTTTACAGTAATAGTTTATTTTTTTACTGTAATAGTTTATATTTGACAGTTATATTTATATTTTACAGTAATAGTTTATATTTTACAGTAATAGTTTATTTTTTACTGTAATAGTTTATATTTTACAGTAATAGTTTATATTTTACTGTAATAGTTTATATTTTACAGTAATAGTTTATATTTTACTGTAATAGTTTATATTTTACAGTAATAGTTTATTTTTTACTTTAATAGTTTATATTTTACAGTAATATTTATATTTTACAGTAATAGTTTATTTTTTACTGTAATAGTTTATATTTGACAGTAATAGTTTATATTTGACAGTAATATTTATATTTGACAGTAATATTTATATTTTACAGTAATAGTTTATATTTTACAGTAATATTTATATTTTACAGTAATAGTTTATTTTTTACTGTAATAGTTTATATTTTACAGTAATAGTTTATATTTGACAGTAATAGTTTATATTTTACTGTAATAGTTTATATGTACTGGAGTTTACCCCCGTCTCTACAGCGGCGGTTTGTACGACGGCTCTGAGGGCGTCTTCCTCGCCGTGACGGCGTTCTGTACGTATCGGATATTAGAACGATACGTTTGTTTTGATCCTTCCGGCGGTCGGTGTCTTCATCCCTTCATTTTGACAGAAGTAACAATGAAATCGGATTTTTAGAGTATGTTTACGTAAAGGAGCCTGGTCACATGACAGGGCACCGATGACATCATCTTCAGCACTAGATGCCACTAGATTTTAAAGACTGCGCCTTTACTGAGTTTTAAGCTCCTCCCAATCCCACTGAGTCGAGGTTGTCACATGACCTGATGTCACGCCGCTCCTCCGCTGCGCCGCACTCTCCAACCTCACGCTCTTAATCCGAATGAATCATCTCTCCTGCTTTCAGTGCAACCCGGTGATGATTGACGCCAAGGAAGTCTCCGCCGCCCACCGCGCCCGCTACTTCTGGGGGAACCTTCCTGGGATGAACAGGTTGGTGTGTGAACGGTGAGGGAAGCCGTCAGTGTGACACACAGCAGAGAAAACACACGATGGAGAAAACACTCGGCTGAAAAAAATACACAGGAGGGAGAAAATACGCAGGAGAAAGGAGACATGGCAGAGGAAATACAAAGTGGAAAAAAAGCGGCACCGAAAACAGAGTGGAGAAAATAAACAGCAGAGAAAATACACAGGAGAAAAAAATACAAGGGGGAGAAAATACACAGAAGGAAATATAAAGCAGAGAAAACAGCAGAGAAAAAAACACAGCAGAGAAAAAAACACAGCGGAGAAAACAAAGGAGAAAAAGCCCAACGGTAAGAAATCCCACAGGGGAAAACACTGAACTTATTGTTTAGAACGTAAATATTTAACCATTTGTGTTTTAATTGAGGGGTGGGTCCAGCTGCAGTACCTTCTTTGATCAGCAGGGGGCCACAGTTTACAAACCTGCAGGAAGGGTTTGAGGATCAGGAGTGTTGGTCCGTCTGGGGTGGTTCTCCTCAGTACCAGGTTTCCAGACCACAACCATCAAATCCCAGATGACGTACAGCTGTCATGTGTCACGGAGAGAACATGGATAAATACTCCATTCTTCTTCTTCTCCTCTTCCTCAGGCCTCTGACCGCGATGGGCAGCGACAAGCTGGACCTGCAGGGCTGTTTAGAACACGGCAGAACCGCCAAGGTACCGCCTCACCGGGTCTCAGATCTCTTACTGCCCATGCACACCAGTTCATAGGAGCAGATCCCATCCGGACTGGGATCTGATCTCTGTCCTCCTCAGGAACATCTCCAGGGGGCAGCGAACCGAACCCAGCCTGCTATAAAACACGCCTCTTCAGAAACACAGTCCACCAAAAGTTCCTCATTATTAGTTCCGTCTTGTAAGAACAAACTTAATGCGTGAAATGAATCCTTGTTCTTCCTGTGTCCCGTCAGTTCCAGAAGGTCCGGACCATCACCACCAGGTCCAACTCCATTAAGCAGGGTAAGGACCAGCACTTCCCGGTGTACATGAACGAGAAGGAGGACATCCTGTGGTGCACTGAGATGGAGAGGTAGGTCACCGCACTGCACCAATACCCCCCCAGCCCCAGCAGAGTCTAAACACCGGTTCCCCTCTCAGGGTGTTCGGCTTCCCGGTCCACTACACCGACGTGTCCAACATGAGCCGGCTGGCGAGGCAGAGGCTGCTGGGCCGGTCCTGGAGCGTCCCGGTGATCCGCCACCTGTTTGCCCCGCTCAAAGATTACTTCTCCTGCGCGTGAGCAGACCCGAGTAGAACCCAGAATCCAGAGCCTTGGTCCTCAGATCCTCCTCCTGCCGGATCATCTGGGATAGATTTGATTTCTCGTGTTTGTAATTCTATTTAATTTTGATGTGTCATTTGACCTTTTAGCAGTGTTACGGACTATTGTTGATTTGTTTGTGCGAGCGAGACCTCCTCACACTCCCACGCCAGCTGGGTCCAGGTGCGGCGCCGCCTACCGTTGAACTTCGTGGTTTGAATTTTCCTCGACTCATCTGACGATGACATCATCAAAAACTAACTGAGGCAGTCAACACTGACGGTTCCGCCAAGGGAGACTAAAAAGTAGAAACTATAATTGTGTCCAAAGACGGACAGATTTTTAACGACACTTCTGACGGCATGTGCAACACTTTCATTTCCTGTCTCGACTGAAGCAGAATCCCGCCCCCTCTGGGTCAGATGCAGTAGCAGTCAGCAGCTAGTAGCAGCTATCAGCTAGTGGCAGGTAGGCAGCAGCAGAGCCTTGGTCCTCAGACCCTCCTCCTGCCCCACCCCTCAGAACCCCAACGCTGACAGACGTAAGTGAAACGGCATCGCACAAACTTATGACCTCCTTCTACTCATGCTAGGGAGCACGTGACAGGGCGATCCAAAATATGCATTAAGTGCAGCTTTTAGCAATTTAAAACTTCCTGAAGTGAGTGGCGGCCCGTCAGCCGGCTCCGCTCGCTGCTTTGCAGTCGTAAAGTTCTGTGCGACAAATTAGCTTAGCATTCAGAGTGATTGTTATGTTTTCCTTTTTAACTTCATCTGTCAACATCCTGTGTCCGCGGCCTGCTGACGTCAGAGACTTCTACGCTCACAGGCTCTTCGCCACTCGTCACGCACACGCCGCCAAACGCCAATAATGACATAAACGGTGGGAAAAGGCTAAATTGTCTTTATTCACATCTTTAGTCCGGAATCAGGTCGGAGGGAGAACCCGGCGTTGGTTTGAAGGTGCGACGAGGCTCTTTAGGAATGCGATGTCACGAACGATTGAGGCACAAAGTTTTTTAAAAGCTAACAGAATTAGCGCTCGCGCCGCCGTACCTGCGCCTGGCCCCGGCAAGACGTGACGGATGATGTCGTCGGTGTGAGGAGAGTCTCTCGGAATCCAAATCACCAGATCTCAAATACCTCTTTGTTTACAGTTTCTCCTCACCTGAAGGTAATAACGGTACTACTGTAATATGGTTCCATGACCATGGTGCTGCGAGATGACGCCAAACATCGCCGCCCATGTGGCGCTGTGACGCCAGACGACACAACTCTTTGTTGCTGGAAGTTTTTTACTCAAAGTTCTCAGACCAGACAAACCGGAGCTTTTCTACGGGTTGGGCTGGTGCTCCTCTAGCCTTGATGCCTTGCCTCGCTGCACTCTGGCACAAACTCGCCACATGGGTGAAGATGTTTGCCGTCTCTCGCCTGTGAAACGTCTGGTTTCACCCCGACCAACAGCGTTACTGTACGAGCGGCGTGCTAGCCCGCTCGCTAGCTCGACTTCCACCTCTGGTGCAAATCCTCAACAACGCGGTGCGGCTTCACAAAGTTCTTCTACCTTTTTATAGCAACTTTGTGCTGTTTTATCGACATTATAAAGCACTTTTATACGCTTGTCTTTTTATTTCTTGGTATTTGTAAAAGAAAATAAGTGATGTGAAACGTTTTGTAAACAGGTGAAAGGATGGATTTCAATATGTGAAGTTATTTTACCCCTTTCCCTCCCACCCCCGTCCGTAGTGGTCTCGGCCTGAAAGCAGCCGGACAGGAAGTTACCCCCCCGATTTAAGAATGTCGATCTGTTTAGATTGTGTAATATTCTGTCCCCGCTGAGGGACAGGAAACGACCGCGGCGAAGGCTCATTTATGCGTAAAAACAGATGATGACATGTTTTGTAATGGTTTCTGATAGCTTATGGACAACGGTGCAGTACCGCCAGAACCCACGGGGGGCAGTGTCCCCTCAGCCCGAGCTGGTCCCAACAAATGTCTTCAGAATCGTTGTAGATTTTATTTTTCCAAGAGAGGAATCTACGGCGCTGTCTGAAAGTATTGGACCCCTCCTGGCTCGCAGTACCACCTGAAACCAGGGGGGGGGGCAGTCCTAACACAACAGGTCAAAGGTCTTTGGACAGTACCAAGAGACGAATCTGCAACGCTGGGAGACACCAAGTGACCCCCTCCTGGTTCTTCAACAGGGTCTGTGCGAGAGAAGCTCCGTCCCCTGAGAAATGAAATCCTTCCCTCATGCTTCACTTCATCAAACTTCAGTCTCGTCCTCTTTGAGACGGGAAGTCCTTAAACTGCCAAAACATAAGACATTTAAATCATTTCCTCCCTCTGAAAGCAACTTCCTGTTTGGATCGTGTGACATTCTGTCCGCAGCTGACCTCTGTGGGACGCTTGAGAGGGCGGCCGGTCCAACATGGAGGGAAACATGGATTCTACTGAAGGAGAATGTCAGGTCATCGGTCTTTGAGGTTGTAAGTCTGTGAGGTCATCGGTCTGTGAGGTCATCGGTCTGTGAGGTCATCGGTCTGTGAGGTCATCAGACTATGAGGTCATCGGCCTGTGAGGTCATCGGTCTGTGAGGTCATCGGCCTGTGAGGTCAACGGTCTGTGAGGTCATCGGTCTGTGAGGTCATTGGTCTGTGAGGTCATCGGCCTGTGAGGTCATCGGTTTTTGAGGTCATCAGACTGTGAGGTCATCGGCCTGTGAGGTCAACAGTCTGTGAGGTCATCGGTCTGTGAGGTCATCAGTCTGTGAGGTCATCAGTCTGCGAGGTCATTAGTCTGTGAGGTCATCAGTCTGAGGTCATCAGTCTGTGAGGTCAGTAGTCTATGAGGTCATCAGGCTGTAAGTCTACCTCTGAATGTTTCCTATCAAAGTCTGGATCTGAACCCCCCTGAGATGTTTGGTGGACCTGAGAAGATCCGTTCCTGCTCACTAACCCTTCAGTGTTTCTGCACTGAAGCGGTTCTGGTAACTCCTGGACAGAAGTACCGGACCAGCGCTCCGTTTAAAGGGTCTGTTCCTTCATTCAAGGAAGCAAAGAGGCCTGCTGTTGAAGAAAAATCCTGCTTCTCTGGACCTGCAGCCTCCATCATCACCATCATCAGCATCAGTGCCTCCATGAGGAAGATGATGATTGAGATAACATGTGATCAATCAGGTCAGACTTTATTGAAACAGAACCTCTCGGTGCTCACAGCATTAAAAGTCTCCCTCATTGGACCTCGCTGCTTCATCGCGTCCGCCGGCTGCTCCAGTTCTGTCCTCCAGACTCTCTGCTGCCCCCCTGTGGCGCGGCTGACCGCCGGACGCACACGCAGCATAAAGGAGCCTTCGGTCGTCAGCGGCGAAATTCTCTTCGGCTAAAACCGCGAGGATTTATGCCGCAGTTTGACAAAACGAAAAACTGACGTTCCAAGAGAAATTAAACCGTAAATTAAAGTGAGATATATCATATTTAACATTTAAATCTTAGTGTAATTAAGTTCTTAAGTGACCTTATTACCATCTCGCCAACGCGATATTTAACGGAATGTTATGCTGTGTTCATGGAACATCGGAGATGAGGAACACGTTGGGGTCGGATCTCTTTTCACTCAACCGCCCCGCTTCAGCCGACTCAGATGTTTACAGCCGTGATGGACGCAGGGCCACGCCCCCTTCTTGTTTGTACAGTCTGTACATAAAGTTTTCCGCTATTTCTTTTAATTCACTATGAGATGTACAAATATAATTTTTGCTAATATATATCAACAAATTAAGGTTAAAAAAGAAACTGATTTGATTCCAAACTGGCTTTGAGCGTTCAGACGTCCGGGTCCTCTTTCATTCCTTTGTGTCATGTGACCTTCAATAAAGATGGACGCTCGCCGCCCTTAGCGGTTTTAGTGTAAAAAAGGCCGATGGTAGTTGTTTTTCCGATGGTGCTAAAAAGTTTTATTGAATCAAGAAAATTCCATTTGATTGGCAGAGACGTGAACGAATGACGACGACCGTTTCCACGCCATCCAGCAGGAAAACGGCGTGTGAATCTGTTCGCAAACGCATTTTAACGCCGTACTTGATAAAAGAGGGACGAGGACGGAAGCGATGCTCCCGTCCGTCTCTGAAGAGAGATCGCTGTAGTCGGTGCTTTCCTGTTTTGACTCTAGCTTCTTACCCGACATTCCACGCCGCCGCCGCCGCCGCCGCCCGTCTCCACGCCAGGATGTTGTTCTGTTTGTTTGTTTTATGAAAAAAATGGGAAACAACATTTTAATGTTGGAGGCGGCTTAAAGATTCTGTTTCCAGTGATGTGACCTTTTGTTCCTTTCATGACTCGTGAGGCTTTTCCCCTTTGGTGCAGCAGATGTAGCAGATATTCTCCGTTTGGCCCTTCCTGCCTCCCGTACTTCTGTTTCAGTGTCCCGAGAGAAGATGAAGCTCCGTATGTCCTTGTGCTGGAGAACACTTGAATAAATGTATTGTTTTTGTGCGAAACAAGACTTTTTTTTGTCTTTTATTACTTTACAAAAGTTTAGAGGTTTTTTGACGATGAACATCTAAAAGTACAAACTAGAAATAACCTTTAATTCTTAATTAACAACAACTTTGTAAACGGAGGTTTATTTCCCCCGTTGTTTTAAAATACGTGTTGTGACTGATGTTATTAATGATGAATAATATATATCATTTATTAATGACTTAACTCACATTAAAGCTCTGATGATAATCAGAGTAGATTTTGGAAAATAAAAAATAAAATAGAAGTTTACACTTTAACTATCTTAAAGTATTTTTTAAGTCCTAGTTTAGAAAAAGTGTCTGGAATAAAAAAGTATAATATTACTCAGTCACAAAATATAATGTCAATGTAAAAAAGTGATTCTAAAAATGAAATGATAATATGAATGTATGTGTAAAAAATAAGAAATTCAACTACAATCATAATTTTGATAATGGCATGAAAATATAATTATGACAAAAGGAAATGTAATAAAATGTCAGGAGAACAAGACTTTATCAAATACTTTACAAAACCAGCTTTATAAATAAAGTAATAATATCATGAAGATTAAGATCATATTCTAAAAAATTATATAAGCTAAGTAAAGTCAAAGTATTTCAAGAGTAAAGTCTTAATATTATGAAATGAAGTCAGAAAAATGAAAGATATTATTTGATCTTAAATCTTAGTGTAAAATAGAAAATGTAGGAAAACATTATTAATATCATGCATATCGATACTATAATTTATTTACTGTTTATATAATTAGTTAAAATAATGACCATTATTGATATGGGACATTAATAGTCACATGACTATGTCTGGCTTCTCATTGGTTGTAGGTAGTCTCGTGATATCCTGGTTGTCTTCTCTTCGCGGGGTTTTCTGGGTCGTGGAGTCCGTCTGCCCTCCGATCAGTTAGTAAATGATAATAACAATAATAATAATGATACTGTGTTCCGTCGGTGTTGGTCCAGGGTCATGTGAGTTAAAAGTCAAGTGAGAACCATCACCAGTGACGTTACTAGCTACAGCCCCCCCTCCCGTTTCTATCATAGTGGTACATCCTCCCCAGAGTGGACACGCCCTGAGTCCACAGCCATTAGTCGCCCAGGCGACCGAGCCTTTAGTGGGGGCTTCTGATTGGCTGCTAAAGCTGCATTAAGTTGCTCAAGAACAGAGTAGGTCAAACCGGAAGTATGGTGTTCTCCCTTCAAAATAAATGTAGAGTGGAACCCAGTTTGTGCTTGAACTATAGTCTTTAGGATTTACTTTATTTCTTTTATGTATCACTTCAATATTTAAATAAAAAGCTGGAGAGTATATATAATACACGCAATAATACACACTATACTATCATTTTAGTTATTAAAAAACAACTTTACTAAAGACAAGAAAACGGAGCTTTGGAGCATAAAGTCATGATGTTGTGTAAGTATGAGAAAAAAACAAAAATGATTGTACATCTAAAATGAAATAAGTCAGATAGGTTTAGGAGAGAATTACAGAACCCACGACCAGAGATTTGAATCCCGAACCTGCTACTCTCGCTGCCTGTCTGTAGTTTTCTTTCTTTGTTTTATTTCACTCCTCATATATGTGTTAATGTTTTCATTCAACATAAATCTATGTATGATCTACGGTTGATTATTTTTACTTTTGTCACTGACATTGTTGTTGTGACTTTTTTTTATAACTGAATTGATTAAAAAATATTGCTCTAAAGTATTTGTTGGACTGAGTGTAAAGGTTTTGTTCTGGGGACTGCTGAGATCCACAGTACGTCTTTGCAATGGAGGTATTTTATTTTGAAAAGCTTCCCCGGAATTCTCCCCTGTACCTCCTGATGGCTTGTCGGTGCTGATGCTGCTGGTGGACCGGGTCAGGAAGGCTTCCATCAGGCGTGAACCTCGGAGTGGCTGTGTTTCTGTCTAGGAGAGGAGCTGCAAATCCTACAGGAGGTTCTACAGGAGGAGGTTCTACAGAAGGAGGTTCTACAAAAGGAGGTTCTACAGGAGGTATGTTCCCCTACCATCTTTACTCCTGCTGCCCGCTCCTGCCGTTCAGTCTGCGGGGGAACCTCCTCCAGCGCCGGGACACTTTTTTTTTCAGTGCCTCCTGGTCTGGATGGAGGAGGGCTGGGGGTCTCAGGTTGGAAATCCCCACCTGTCCCGTCTGGCGGTGGCGGAGGTGGCGGAGGGGGTTTAGGGAGCAGGTGGTCCTGATGGGGAAGGAAGTCCATCGGTCGCTGATGAAGACTCTTTGTCTTCCTCTCGCCGCAATTTATCCCGTTTTAGATTAGTTTCAGATTCAATTATAAATACAAAAATTAAAATTAAAAATGTTTTGTTTTATAATTTTAGATTTTCTTACTTAAACTCTCTTTATGAGAATCTGCTGTCTTGAACATCTAGCTCAACTGTTTATGATGACGTCACATCTGGGAACTAGCTGCCGCACCCTCTGACATCACGTACACACAGGAAAGCGGGGGGGGGGGGGGGGGGGGGGTTCTTTGTCTTAATGGGAAGAAAATCATGATTGGTGTTTGATATAGATAGAAGGTCATGACATCACAGACACTACAGCCACATCATAACATCATAATATCACAGACACTACAGCCATATCATGACATCACAGACACTACAGCCGCATCATAACATCATAATATCACAGACACTACAGCCATATCATGACATCACAGAAACTACAGCCACATCATGACATCACAGACACTACAGCCACATCATAACATCATAACATCACAGACACTACAACCATATCATGACACTACAGCCACATCATAACATCATAATATCTCAGACACTACAACCATATCATGACATCACAGACACTACAGCCGCATCATAACATCATAATATCACAGACACTACAGCCATATCATGACATCACAGACACTACAGCCACATCATAATATCACAGACACTACAGCCATATCATGACATCACAGACACTACAGCCGCATCATAACATCATAATATCACAGACACTACAGCCATATCATGACATCACAGACACTACAGCCACATCATAATATCACAGACACTACAGCCACATCATGACATCACAGATACTTCAGCTAAATCATAACATCATAATATCACAGACACTACAGCCACTTCATGACATCACAGAAACTACAGCCACATCATAACATCACAGACACTACAGCCACATCATGTGATCACAGACACTACAGCCACACCATGACAAGACAGACACTACAGCCACATCATGACATCACAGATACTTCAGCTAAATCATAACATCATAATATCACAGACACTACAGCCACTTCATGACATCACAGAAACTACAGCCACATCATAACATCACAGACACTACAGCCACATCATAACATCACAGACACTACAGCCACATCATGCATCACAGATACTACAGCCACATCATGACATCACAGAGACAGTAGACGTCTCTGTGATGTCACCGTGTGTTCTGACTTCTTCTGAACCAGCATGAAGAAGATCTTATTGGTTCAGAGAACCTTCAGTCATTGTCAGACGGCTGAGGTCACAGGCGGCAGCTGAGGTCACAGGCGGCGGCTGAGGTCACAGGCGGCGGCTGAGGTCACAGGCGGCCACAGAATCAGGTTGAGGTTCTTTTCTCCCGTTAATAATAATTATATCTTATACTTCTTAAATTTCTTTACGCAAAACTCAAAGCTGCTTCTCAGATTTGTTGGGGCTGGAGGCGTCGGCGGTGGGAGGACGCAGGAACGTTCATCCGTGGTCGTCTCTCCGTCTTCCTGCAGATCCACAATCATGTCTTCCGGCTCAGCGACGACGCGGATCCTGATCAAAGGCGGAAAGGTGGTGAACGACGACTTCACGCAGGAGGCCGACGTCTACGTGGAGAACGGCGTCATCCAGCAGGTGGGGAGGGAGCTGATGATTCCGGGCGGAGCAAAGGTGATCGACGCGGCGGGAAAACTAGTCATGCCCGGCGGCATCGACACCAGCGTCCATCTGGAGGAGAGTTTCATGAACGCCACCGCGGCGGACGACTTCTACAGCGGCACCAAGGTAACTATTCTGACTGTGTAAAACGCCATTTCCTCTCTGACCTCCGCTCCACGCCATCGTGATGACAGGCCCCCCTCCGCTCCACGCCATCGTGATGACAGGCCCCCCTCCGCTCCACGCCACCGTGACTGTTCGTCACCAGCTCTACCAGGCGATGGAGGCCGAGACGTGACGGATGGCCGCGTCTTTCTTTCAGCAGACGCGTCTCCCCCCGCCTCTCCCCTCACTCCCCCCTCACTCCTCCCTAATTCCCCCCTCACACCTCCCTCACTCCCCCCTCACTCCCCCCTCACTCCTCCCTAACTCCCCCCTCACTCCTCCCTAACTCCCCCCTCACTCCCCCCTCACTCCTCCCTCGCTGCTCCTCCCCGGCTGCCACCACGCTCCAGAAGACAAATGCAGATCCGTTACCGTGGCGACGCTCACATTCTTCACTGGCACCATTGTGCTTGTAGACAAAGACTCTCTGGGTCAGCAGACAGAAAACATCAAACCGCGTAGAAGATTAAAACTTATATTGTTATTATTTCCCAGATGAGCCGTAACATTAAAACCAGCTCTCTCTCATATCGGTAGATTTGGGCTCCAGGAGACCTCTGAAGGTTTTCTGAGATCAGCCATAACATTATGACTACACTACCATCATAACATCCACACGATGTGGAAGAGAACCTGGTCCATCAGACCAGACCACCTTCTTCCATTTCTCCGTGGTCCAGTTCTGAAGATGATGGGTCTGTCGTAGGAGCTTTCAGCAGTGGACAGGGGTCAGAGGTTACTCACACCGGTATGTGGCTATGCAGCCCACTGTGATGTCACTGTGAGTTCTGACTCCTCTCTATCAGAATCAGCAGGAACTTATTCAGCAGTTGGTGCTCCAGTAGATCTTGTGAGGGATCAGATAAGACAAGCTAACCTTCATCCCTGGTGGTCCTTCCTTTCACCACTTTGGTAGCTTCTAACCGTTGTAGACCAGGAACAACCTGGGGATGTTCTGACCCAGTCCTCTAGACATCACAATCTTATCAAAGTCCAGATCAAACAGGACAGTTCTGTCCATAACCATTATCACTGGTTATTATGTTATGGCTAAGTCTCTCAGAACCTCATCCTGGTCCATTTTTAACACTTCCAACATCAACTACAGGACAGAACATTCACCTACTGTCTGATTACCCCACCCACTGACAGGTAACCATGGTAACCAGGTAAAATATCCCACCCACTGACCGGTAACCATAGTAACCAGGTAAAATAACCCACCCACTGACCGGTAACCATAGTAACCAGGTAAAATATCCCACCCACTGACCGGTAACCATGGTAACCGGGTAAAATATCCCACCCACTGACCGGTAACCATGGTAACCAGGTAAAATATCCCACCCACTGACCGGTAACCATGGTAACCAGGTAAAATATCCCACCCACTGACCGGTAACCATAGTAACCAGGTAAAATAACCCACCCACTGACAGGTAACCATGGTAACCAGATAATGTATCCCGCTTCGAATTTTTCTGCTAATGAATGCTATGATATGGATGAGTGGATGAACGGATGAACGAATGAACGAATGAACGAGTGAACGAATGAACGAGTGATTCTTTTGCTCCAGGCTGCTCTGGCTGGAGGAACCACGATGGTCATCGGACACGTTCTACCTGAGAAGAACGAGTCTCTGCTGGAAACATACGAGAAGACTCGCAGCATGGCGGACCCCAAAACCTGCTGCGACTACGCGCTGCATGTAGGAGTGACCTGGTGGGAGCCGAAGGTACGTCCCCCCGACGCCTTATTATCATCATCATCATCATCATCATTTTTATTATGATGATGGTGATGATGATGATGCGGATGACGGTAATGATGATGATTATGATGATGATGACGGTGATGATGATGATGATAGTGATGATGATGATGATGCTGATGATGAAGATGATGACGGTGATGATGATGATGGTGATGACGGTTATGATGATGATGACTCTAATGATGCTGATGATGATGCTGATGATGATGATGGTGATGACGGTTATGATGATGATGACTGTGATGATGATGATGATAGTGATGATAGTGATGATGGTGATGATGATGATGATGACTCTAATGATGCTGATGGTGATGACGGTTATGATGATGATGACTGTGATGATGATGATGATAGTGATGATAGTGATGATGGTGATGATGATGATGATGGTGATGATGATGATGGTGATGACGGTTATGATGATGATGACTGTGATGATGATGATGATGGTGATGATGATGATGATGATGATGGTGATGACGGTTATGATGATGATGACTGTGATGATGATGATGATGATAGTGATGATGGTGATGATGATGATGATGATGACGGTGATGATGCTGATGATGATGAATGTGAGTGATGATTTTCACCATCGGGTTCCTGCAGGTTCAGGCTGAGATGGAGACTCTGGTGAGGGAACGAGGCGTGAACTCCTTCCAGATGTTCATGGCCTATAAGGACACGATGATGCTGAGGGACAGCGAGCTCTTCCAGGTTCTGCAGCACTGCAAGGACATCGGCGCAGTCGCCAGAGTCCACGCCGAGAACGGGGAGCTGGTTGCCGAGGTGACCGTCGTTCTTCTCTTTGTGGTCCTCAGCAGAGAGGAGTTCTGACCAGAACGTTTCTCTGTGTTCCTCCTCAGGGGGAGAAGGAGGCCTTGGATCTGGGCATCAGCGGTCCAGAGGGGATTGAAGTCAGCAGACCCGAAGAGGTACGACGGTTCTGGTTCACCTCCATCCAGATAATCTGAGTTCAGATCTAACTCTTCTGTCGGTGTGGTCTTCATGCTCCGTCTTTCTATTGTATCTTCATCTTCATCAAGTCTTACTGAATGATGTTATAAGTATGTGAGTGTGTGTGTGTGTGTGTGTGTGTGTGTGTGTGTGTGTGTGTGTGTGTGTGTGTGTGTGTGTGTGTGTGTGTGTGTGTGTGTGGGAGTGTGTGTGTGTGTGTGTGTGGTAGTGTGTGTGGTAGTGTGTGTGTGTGTGTGTGTGTGTGTGTGTGTGTCTGGGATTGTGTGTCTACGTGTCGACCCTGTGATAAACTGACGTCTCGTCCCGGGTGAACCCCGCCTCTCACCTGATGTCAGTTGGCATAGGCTCCATCCCCCCGAGACCCTCCACAGGATAAGCGGTTGATGATGAATGAATGAACATTATTTCATTCCTGACATAAAAGCCGTTTCCCGTGACGCCGGTGTTTCCATGCTCCTTCTTTTTGTTGCGTGTTTACGAACAGTTATGATTAAATAAGTCGCGTCTTTACGTCGGCTCTGTTTCCCCGCAGCTGGAGGCTGAAGCCGCCCACCGGGCCGTCACCATCAGCAGCAGGGTGAGTCTCTCTCCCAGGAGCAGCTTTGGTTCTTCTGCATCACATCTAAGGAGGTTTTGTGTTTCAGGCCCACTGTCCTCTCTACCTGGTCAACGTCTCCAGCATGGCAGCAGGAGACCAGGTGTCTGCAGCCAAGATGCAGGGTGAGACCTGCTACCAGTCTGTGGGGGTCTGCCTGAGTCAGCAGCTGTTAGCCTGACTGTTAGCCTGACAGTTAGCCTGACTGTTAGCCTGACTGTTAGCCTGACTGTTAGCCTGACTGTTAGCCTGACTGTTAGCCTGATTACTTTGCATCACATTTGTGGTACTAAGTCTCCAACCCCGGTGTCTGCTCTATCAGGTAAGGTGGTCCACGGTGAGACCACCACAGCCCATGTTGTTCTGAGTGGTATGCAGTACTACCATCCAGACTGGGCCCACGCTGCCGCACACGTGACCGCGCCTCCTCTCCGCCTCGACCCCCATACTTCCAATGTCCTGCTGAGCCTGCTGGGAAGGTGAGGGAACTACGCCTACTGAAACAGGAAGTCATTTAATGCTTTAACAAATGCGTGAGCCACATAGAGCTGTTACTAGCTACCAGCTGCTACCAGCTGCTAATTACTATTAGCTGCTAGCTGCTAAATGTTTGTAGCTACTGTCAGTTCCTGCACTAATAAATGGGACCCCCCCCCCAACCACCCGCAGTGACACCCTGAACGCCGTGGCGTCGGACCACCGACCTTTCACCCTCAAACAGAGAGCCATGGGTAAGGACGACTTCACTAAGATCCCTCATGGACTTCCTGGGATCGAGGACCGCATGAGTGTCCTCTGGGAGAAAGCGGTGGTACGAGACCCTCAGATTCTGGTTCTGTTCGCTGGATGCCGGTGGGTTCTCTAAGTGTCTGTGTCTGATTCACAGGTTGGCGGTAAGATGGATGAGAATCGCTTCGTGGCCGTCACGAGTTCAAACGCCGCCAAGATCTACAACCTCTACCCGAGGAAAGGGAGGATCGTCCCGGGAGCAGACGCCGATCTGGTGGTCTGGGACCCCGAGGGATCCAAGTAAGAAACCACATCCCTCTGCTCATCGATCGTTTCCCCCACAGCAGCTCTAACCCTCTCTCTCCGTCTGTCTTCAGAACCATCTCTGTGGAGAACCAGGTCCAGGGCGGGGACGTGAACCTGTATGAAGGTCTCCGCTGCCACGGCGTACCGCTGGTCACTATCAGCCGGGGTCGTCTGGTCTATGAGAACGGGGTCTTCACCTGTGCCCAGGGTTCTGGAAAGTTCTGCCCCCTGAGGACCTTCCCGGACTACCTCTACAAGAAGATGGTCCAGAGGGCCAAGGTAGGAGAGTTTCCTAGAACAACCATGAGATGGTAGCACAGCTTTCCCATCAGCCATAACATTACAACCCCTGCCTAACAGGTGTAGGTCCGCCTGTTACTGCCAAACATCTCTGACCCGTCACTCAGATCCTCACGCCTGTCCATTTGTCCTACGTCCATCAACTTCAGGATAAACTGTTCACCTGCTTCCTGCCTCTAACAGGTGACCATGGTTACCAGGCAAACTTTGTTTTCATTGTGTCACTGCTCTTGTGTGTGTGTGTGTGTGTGTGTGCGCGTGTGTGTGTGTGTGTGTTTGTGCGCGTATTTGTGTGCACCTGTGTGTGTGCGTGCGTTTGTGTGTGTGTTCGTGTGTGTGCTTGTGTGTGTGTGTGTGTGTGCATGTGCGCTCGTGTGTGTGTGCGTATGTGTATGCGTTCGTGTGTGTGTGTGTGCCTGTGTGTGTGTGTTTGTGCGCGTATTTGTGTGCAACTGTGTGTGTGTGTGCTCGTGTGTGTGTGCGTGCGTTTGTGTGTGTGTTCGTGTGTGTGCTTGTGTGCACCTGTGTGTGCGTATGTGTATGCGTTCGTGTGTGTGTGTGTGTGCCTGTGTGTGTGTGTGTGTGTGCCTGTGTGTGTGTGTGTGTGCCTGTGTGTGTGCATGTGCGCTCGTGTGTGTGCGTATGTGTATGCGTTCGTGTGTGTGTGTGTGTGCCGGTGTGTGTGTGTGTGTGTGCCTGTGTGTGTGTGTGTGTGCCTGTGTGTGTGTGTGTGTGTGTGTGCCCGTTGCTCGGCAGGGTCAGGTGGTGAAGCCGGTTGAACGGGAACCCTACACCGGGGAAGTCGTTGCTGTGACAAACTCAGGGAAGAGGAACTCAAAGGCTTCAGATCTGGACACTCCGACTCGCCCCTGCACCCGACATGGTGGGTTGAGGGACCTCCAGGAGTCGGGCTTCAGTCTGTCAGGTGAGGTTCTGGATTCTACGCAGTCATAGCAGCGAGTGAACGTTAGCATAAAACGCCATGCCTCAATGGAACAATCATGACCTTTGACCTATAGTTTTACAGAGTAAATGATTAGATATAATTTCTCTCTAGAGGGACCTCATCACATGACAGGACACTGATGACATCATTTTAACCTGTTTAACCTCTGACCTCTTTATCCTGTCCAGGTGCCCAGATAGATGACAGGATCCCAAAGAGGTCCTCGGCCAGGATACTGGCTCCCCCTGGAGGTCGATCCAGCGGGATCTGGTAGCCAATCACAGACAGGAAAGAAGGCTGCGAGTTTCTTTCTGGAGTGTAGAATGTGTGTGGAGGTAACGCCGCTTTATTTCACCTCGATGACATCATCGTAACAAAGGTGGATGACTGGCTAGTCAAGCAGCAATGTAAAAATATTAATTACTTTGACTGATTGATCAAAGGTTCATTTAGACTCCATATGACATCATAGATCCTAAGATTGCGATGAAAAGATAATGTCAGTCAACATATCTAGCCTTAGCTATTGTCAGTTACCATGGCTAACATTAGCTTACATTTATGTGGGTTAATTTAGCAAACGTAAGCTAATGTCAGTACATGGCAAACTTAGCCATAAAAGCTAATGTTAGCTAATATTAGCGGATTTTCTGGTGCTCCCATTTTGTTGAGGCTTTCAGTGAACGTTCAGAAATAAATGAACGCAGTGAGGCGTAGATGTTAGCGTGGAGAATGAACGATCCCTACTTTGAGCTCTTTGTTACCTCAATGTAAAAATCTTGCACTTGTATCATTTCCTATTTATACGACATTTTTTACCTGACTTAATGTCACAGAACTCTTTGTACTGTGAGCTAAGCTAAACAAAATGTAATGAAGCCTGTGTTAGCAATGAGTAGCGTAGCATCAGTTCATCATAAACACCACATTTTAATGAGCATGTTCTATTTATTATTTATTAGTTTTATTTCTGTTGCTTAAATTGTTTACTAAATAACAAAGACTGTTAAGTAGTGTTTACCAAATGTGAATGAAGAGGTGCTGATAGCATGCTAGCATAGAACAGCCCTAATAAGCACCGATATTTCTCATCTGATGTCTCACCCAAACTGCCCCCCCACACACAAACACACACACACACTCACACACACTCACACACACACACACTCCCCACCCCCCCACGGCCAGAAGAGGATCCTCACATACTGAGTTCTTTTAGCGTAGCATTTTTTACAGCGTGGATGCTCTCCGTTTGAAGCACAAGTCCAAGCTGAGACGCCACTGTGAAGGTTGGCTTCTGTTAGCTTCCAGTTAGCATTTAGAGATGAGAAGGTAAAGGATCAGTTCACCCAAAAAATGTTCACAGTAAAAGAATCGTGCACTCTATATTTCTAGGCTAGTTGTTTGGCAGCTAGTAGTTTTAAGCTGCAGTTAGCATCTAGTAGTGGTCAACAACTGGTAGCAGCTGGCCACTAGTAGCGGCGAGAAGATAACTCAAAGAAGAAGAAACTGAAAAAAGACCTTTGTGGTGTCAGTGGAACTGAAGAGAAGATTCTCCGGTGCCCGATCCCTGCGTAGGAACCACTCCTGCCGTCCCTGTGCTGGTGACGGGAGCTGGAGATTTCTCAGCGCTGTCACACTGACAGCAGGAAGCTGCTGCTGAGGAGCCTCCATCCTCCATACCAGACAGTCCACAGAGTGGAACTATGGCTTATTTTAAAACAAGCTCCACCTCCTGAGCTTCTTAAAGAGACGGTGGTGCCATTTCACCATGAAGTTCTGGAAATGTTCACCTGACCTCCAATCAGCATGAGGTGTGGAGGTAGTGAGGGATTAGGGTTTCATTCTTGGGTGAATTGTTCCTTTAATAGCAGGAAGCTGGATGGAAAAACTGATTCTACGACTTTGATGTTGCTGTTTTGAATAAATATGAGATTATTTTTAGGATCCACACCAGATTCTCATCCTCTGTTATACTGGAGGGCATGTATGACATCATCCTGTTTTTACTGGAGGGCATGTATGACATCATCCTGTTTTTACTGGAGGGCATGTATGACATCATCCTGTTTTTACTGGAGGGCATGTATGACATGTGTTTTCTGGAGGGCATGTATGACATCATCAAGTGTTTTCTGGAGGGCATGTATGACATCATCAAGTGTTTTCTGGAGGGCATGTATGACATCATCATGTGTTTTCTGGAGGGCATGTATGACATCATCCTGTTTTTACTGGAGGGCATGTATGACATCATCCTGTGTATTCTGGAGGTCATGTGTGACATCGCCTTGTTTTTACTGGAGGGCATGTATGACATCATGTGTTTTTACTGGAGGGCATGTATGACATCATCATGTGTTGTCTGGAGGGCATGTATGACATCATCCTGTGTCTTCTGGAGGCCATGTATGACATCATCATGTGTTGTCTGGAGGGCATGTATGACATCATCATGTTTTTACTGGAGGGCATATATGACATCATCTTGTGTTCTCTGGAGGGCATGTATGACATCATCATGTGTTTTCTGGAGGGCATGTATGAAATCATCATGTTTTTACTGGAAGGCATGTATGACATCATCTTGTGTTGTCTGGAGGGCATGTATGACATCATCTTGTGTTCTCTGGAGGGCATGTATGACATCATCATGTGTTTTCTGGAGCGCATGTATGAAATCATCATGTTTTTACTGGAAGGCATGTATGACATCATCTTGTGTTGTCTGGAGGGCCTGTATGACATCATCAAGTGTTTTCTGGAGGGCATGTATGACATCATCATGTGTTTTTACTGGAGGGCATGTATGACATCATCCTGTGTCTTCTGGAGGGCATGTATGACATCATCATGTGTTTTTACTGGAGGGCATGTATGACATCATCCTGTGTCTTCTGGAGGGCATGTATGACATCATCCTGTGTTGTCTGGAGGGCATGTATGACATCATCATCTGTTCTGATGGGTAGATGTGATCATTGGTGCTGAATACCTGCGATCAGTTCTTCTTTTTTGTTTTCGTTGATCCTCATCACATGATCTGAGTGCAAATAAACCCCAGAGAAATCTGCAGCTGTCTGATGATGTCATGACTTTACTTCATGAGGTTTGTCATTTATAATCATTTACTTATGGCAAATGTCTTGAAAATGATTTAGATATAAATTAAGCATGTTATTAACATTTATAAAATATATTGTTCCATAATATACACCTACGTGTGAATAGTCTTTATACTTTATAAGATATTATATCTATTTTATATACAGAAAATCTATATTGTATATATTATTTACATTATATATCATATGAGTAATATGTATTTACTATATTATTCTATCTTCCTTCTTTTCCTCATTAATTTGGTATTTAATGACGCTTGATGAAGAGTTGACGTCTTTCGGTTAAATGGCGCCGTATAAACAAATTCGTTTGATTGATTGATAATTTGAAAACTTTCCATCTCATTTTATGATTATTTTAATTCAAACTATCATATGTTATTTTTGAATTTATAATATTTCAATTTTTATAGTAAATTCATGAACTTGGAGATAAAATAAAAAAGACGGACTTTTGTCGAGTGGAATCAAGAAATAGAAGAAACTTATTCCATAAAGTCTTTGAACCCTAAATGTTAATTTCCTGTTTTAAGGTCATTTAAACGTTTGATCATCTTGGAAATATTGTCAGAAACACTCATGATTTTATTATTACTTATTTTGACATAATAATAATAAATAATAATAATACATTTAATTTATAATGCACTTTACATTTGGATCAAATCTCAAAGTGCTAAACTAACTAACTTTAGTAGTACTAAAGAGTATCTATTTAAAATCAGGGGTTTCATTTTGAGCCTTCTTTTCTCATATTATTTCTCATCATTATTTTATGATAGTGATATTTGAAGGTCAAATATCTGACTTGATAAAGGTCAAAGTCCGTCTTTCCTGGATCTGCTGTCCGATGGAGCCTCCATGCTGCTTCAGAAGAGTCACCTGGGTTCAGGGCCGAGGTTAGTCCAGGAGGAAACATCTGACCCGGTGGTTCTTCTCCTCGCTGACTGACTGCTGCTCAGAGAAGATGTGCTGGTTCTGTTCTGTAGATCCACTGATGAAGAATGGGCTCATAAATATATATATATGTATATTATAAATAAATATATGTCTTTATATATTATATTTACTATATATATGTTATAAATATATATATGTATTTATATATTATATAAATATATGCATATATATAGTTAATGATATATATATTTTATAAAAATATATATAATGTATGATATATACGTATGTTTCATAATATATAAATATATGTATTTATGTATATATTTTATAAGTATATATATTTATAATATATGTATTTATATAAAATATATATATGTACACCATATCTACTTACATATGTATATATAATGAATGATATATATATATATTTTATATATATATATATATATATTTTTTTTTTTTAAATCTATATATAACAAACAAATTAACAGATTACTCATGAATAGTAACAGATTACTCACACATAGTAACAGATTACTCACACATAGTAACAGATTACTCACACATAGTAACAGATTACTCACACATAGTAACAGAATACTCACACATAGTAACGGATTACTCACACATAGTAACAGATTACTCACACATAGTAACAGATTACTCACACATAGTAACAGATTACTCACACATAGTAACAGATTACTCACACATAGTAACGGATTACTCACACATAGTAACAGATTACTCATGAATAGTAACGGATTACTCACACATAGTACATGTACAATGTTACTGACACTGCATAAATGATTAAAAGTGATGCGGACACTCGTGATAGTGGTTCAGATGTTTGAAGGTTATTTTGAGGATGTGAGTCAGGGAAACATAAGTTGACGGTAAAACTAATGAACCATCAAACAACTTGTCACATCTGATGTGCTTTTTAAATTACCAAATAAATCCAGTGGTTCAATAGTCTAACACTGCAGCAGTCAATAAAAATGATATTTTATGCTGGATGTGGGTAGACACACCTTTAATATCTGATGTATGGAGTTAGTCAAATTGTTTTTAAATAACCTGGTCATCACAAACAGCTGATAATTATTAGAAAAAGTACATGTAATGGGGGATTTGATCATTTTTGCTTCTGATTGTTGTGTTTGCACTTTTTTCTGCATCCAGACATGAGCATTTCTGTCCCTCACAACTAAAAACTCACACTCATCATGTGTCTGGAGCCAAAGTCCTATTTATAATGAACCTTTAACAGCATGGAGTCATGCGCATGCGCGGTTGGAGCTGGATTGTTGCAGCCCCAGACAGGGCGGCCCGTTACCAGGCACTGCACAGCAACAACGAGCCCTGACAGCAGGACCCCCGACGGCGTGATCGTAGCACGGACAGCCGTGAATCCAGTGAGTAGAACCGTTTAGAGCCTCCGGTGATCCCGATCCCACCTTACGGGAGGGTTTAGTCCCATTCCGGTGTGATAGTCCGTAGGTGCTCCTGGAGGCCTGGAGAGAGAGAGAGAGAGAGAGGGGGGGGGGGGGGGGGGATCCAGCGCTGCGGCTTTTTTGACCGAGAGCCTGCATTGGGTTGATTTATTGTTCACCGCTCTGCAGGAAGATCCAGTCACTCCCGAGGACCACCTCCGTGCACCGGTCTGGAGACTCTGCAGGGCCTGCACGAATTTCTCTCCGTTCTCATCGTGTTCTCCTCGTGTTTTCATCACGTTCTCATCAGAGAGGCACTAAATGTGCGTGAAATACACGATTAGTTGAAATAACGTGCGTGAATGTCCCGCTGCTGCTGAGATGCTCTGCTGCAGGAGGAAGGAGTCACCAAAGGTTCTGAGAGGATTCATCAGGAGAAGAGTGAGAAGCAGCAGCCAGACGTGTGTGTGTGTGTGTGTGTGTGTGTGTGTGTGTGTGTGTGTGTGTGTGTGTGTGTGTGTGTTAGTTTGTACTTGTATTTTTTTTTGTAAAGACCTTCACAAGAAAAACACATTCCGTATCAGGACCTTTGGAGTAGTTAGGGCCAAAAGGGGGGGTCTGATAAGGAGGGTCTGATGCAGTAGTGGATAGAAAACGATTTCTTAGTGTGTCTGGTGGTGAAAACCTCAAAAACTGCAATAATAATAATAATAATACATTTCATTTATAATGCAATGGCCTTGAGAAGTAGGTGTTTTTCCTTTTTGTGTGTGTATATATTTTAAAAGTGAAACGTGTGTGTGTGGGTGTGTGGTTGCATGTGTGTGAGTTGGTGTTCACGCCTGTGTGTGTGTGTATTTTTGTGAGTAAGTGAGTGAGTGAGTGTGTTTGTGTGCGTGTTAGAATATATGTGTATGGTCGCACACTCGTGTATGAATGTGTGTGTGTGTGTGTGTATGAGTGCGGGTGCGTGTTAGTTAGTGTGTTTGTGAGTGTGAATGTGTTGGTGTATGTGAGGGCGTGAGTGGTGTTCACGCGTGTGTGTGTGTGTGTGTGTGTGTTTGTGAGTAAGTGAGTGAGTGAGTGTGTTTGTGTGAGTGTGTTAGTGTGTGTTTGTACATATGTGTGTGTGAGTGAGTTAGTGTGTGTTTGTACATATGTGTGTGTGAGTGTGTTAGTGTGTGTTTGTACATATGTGTGTGTGAGTGTGTTAGTGTGTGTTTGTACATATGTGTGTGTGAGTGAGTTAGTGTGTGTTTGTACATATGTGTGTGTGAGTGAGTTAGTGTGTGTTTGTACATATGTGTGTGAGTGTGTTAGTGTGTGTTTGTACATATGTGTGTGTGAGTGTGTTAGTGTGTGTTTGTACATATGTGTGTGTGAGTGAGTTAGTGTGTGTTTGTACATATGTGTGTGAGTGTGTTAGTGTGTGTTTGTACATATGTGTGTGTGAGTGTGTTAGTGTGTGTTTGTACATATGTGTGTGTGAGTGAGTTAGTGTGTGTTTGTACATATGTGTGTGTGAGTGAGTTAGTGTGTGTTTGTACATATGTGTGTGTGAGTGAGTTAGTGTGTGTTTGTACATATGTGTGTGTGAGTGAGTTAGTGTGTGTTTGTACATATGTGTGTGTGAGTGAGTTAGTGTGTGTTTGTACATATGTGTGTGAGTGTGTTAGTGTGTGTTTGTACATATGTGTGTGTGAGTGTGTTAGTGTGTGTTTGTACATATGTGTGTGTGAGTGAGTTAGTGTGTGTTTGTACATATGTGTGTGTTAGTGTGTGTTTGTACATATGTGTGTGTGAGTGAGTTAGTGTGTGTTTGTACATATGTGTGTGTGAGTGAGTTAGTGTGTGTTTGTACATATGTGTGTGTTAGTGTGTGTTTGTACATATGTGTGTGTGAGTGAGTGTGTTTAATCTAGGCAGGATTACGTTCTCGACACGTCCGGAGATTAAAGATGCTTCTCATGCTTCCAGTCCAAAAGCTGCTCCTCCTCTCAGACATCAGGACAGATCCCACCGGGGGCGGCTCTAGACCTTTTTGACTGGGGGGCCCGGGTTGGTGGTGCTCCAATAATAGGACAGAATATGTTTTGGAGTGGGATAATCATGTTCTTGAGAAAGACCCACAATTTGTTCCCAAGGAGCTTCACGGCGACTACCCGCTGTTCCTCAGGGTTGGGTCAGATGCAGACAAATGATCTGACTCTGCTGTACCGTATATGAGAGAATCTGATAAATAGATGTTTTTGTTATTTATTTACAGATCCAGTTCAAGTTCAACAAACCCTCTGTGATCTACTCCCCTCAGGGGTCTCCACAGCAGATGCAGATGATCTGTCTCCATCTCCCCCTTACCTCTGCATCTTCTTGTCACACCAACCAACTGCATGTCCTCTCTCACCACATGCAGAAACCTCCTCTTTGCTCCTCCCCTTCTTCTCCTGCCTGCAGCTCCATCTCCAGCATCCTTCTACCAGTAGATCCACCATCTCTCCTCTTCACGGGTCAGAACCATCTCAGTCTGTCCTCTCTGACTTTGTCTCCAGGACGTCTCAACTGGACTGTCCCTCTGATGTCTCCTTTCTAATCCTGTCCTTCCTCCTCACTCCCAGAGAACCTCTGAACATCTTCACATACACAAACGATGATGTCATCAGTGATATTCAGTGGAAAGACCAGCTGATTGTCCTCTCTTCCTCTTCTGCAGGTAAGGGATGGCGGTGAATGTTTACGCCACGTCTGTGTCCATCGACAACCTCAGCCGACATGATATGCTGGCCTGGGTCAACGACTCGCTGCACCTTACCTACACCAAGATTGAGCAGCTCTGCTCAGGTGAGCTGCACTGCAAAAACTTACTCAAGCAGATATCTCAGTGCACCTGATGTCAGGTAACGATGAGTTTTGAGAGAAGGTACTTTGAATATCTTGTTCAGCTAAACAATCTTGAAAACATCTCAGATGCTCCTTGTCGTTCCAGCTTACATAAAGATGTTCCATCTTAAAACGCTTGATTATCACTTTCTAATCTTGTTTCAAGAAGGTAATGGTGTGAAATCTGGAACATTGTGGCTCTCCTACAACTCAAAACCAGCATTCAGTCAGATACGGACCAAAACCAGATGTACTGGCTCAAGAAGCAATTAGCAGCTAGTAACAGCTGCCAAAATTGTAGTAGGTAGCAGCAGGTAGCAGCTAGTAGTTAGTTGCAGTTAGAAGCTAGTATTAGTTGCCAACTACTAGCAATTTGCACTTACTAGCAGCAAGAAGAAAGAAGCAATTAGCAACTACTTTAGTTGGTAGTTAGTACTAGTTAGCTACTAGTAGCAGTTGGAAGTTAGTAGTTGGTGGCTTTTAGTAGTCAGTAGATTGTAGCAGGTAGTAGCAGATAAGAAGTTGTAGCAGGTAGCGGCTAACTGGAAGATAAAATGTTAAGTGGGTGATATCCAGAAACTTCTTCTCCTTCAAAACACACTTTTGTTTTTTCTTTCTTTAAAAATAAAAGCCTAGCAGTGCCTTTGATATCTAACTTGCTGACCGCAGTGAATCGCTGAGGGTTGATCCGGCTATGGTGTTTTCCAGGAGCGGCGTACTGCCAGTTCATGGACATGCTGTTTCCAGGCTGTGTCCTCCTGAAGAAGGTCAAATTTCAAGCAAAGCTGGAGCATGAATTCATACACAACTTCAAAGTCCTGCAGGCGACATTCAAACGGATGAGTGTTGACAAAGTCAGAATACTTTAATCCGTATCTCCTGATTGTTTACTTGAGTCATATTCACCAACTCACTTCCTGTTTTCTCCCTAGATTATCCCCGTAGAAAGGCTGGTCAAGGGGAAGTTCCAGGACAACTTTGAGTTTGTGCAGTGGTTCAAAAAGTTCTTCGACGCCAACTACGACGGGAAGGAGTACGAACCCCTGCTGGCCAGACAGGGGCAGGACGTGGCCCCCGCTCCCAACCCAGGTGACCACTTTACCCACAAACCAAAGAGAGCTCAAGGTAAAGCGGTCAGTTCTGCCTCAGCTGCACGTGGGCCCCCAGCTTTGGATGGCTGTGAGCAGCACGAGTCACAAAATGACCCTCAGATCATCTCACCGTCCGCCATTCATCGTAATCCTTGATCCCCGAGGGTCACCACTCACTGCTGGGGTCACAGGAATTACCGCAGTGGCTGCTGGGATTGAAATTGCTGCTAGCATAGATGGTTGTTTTGGTAATGCTGCAGCTCGATGTGTGACTGCTGGGCTGGTCAGCCGGGGTTACAGTGGGAAACGGTTACCCAGATTTCATCCGCACCGACCGACTCCTCCTTCTCCTCTCCAGCCCTCAAAGTTAATGCTCGAATATTTGCTACTAGCAACAACATTGGCACGCTTGGCAGTTCCACGTGCAGCCCAGCTGATTACCTGGTACGGACCAGATGGGCCAGCACCATCCAGGACTTCACCCAACTTTATTGAGACACACATTTAGAAACAACAGAATCCACCAAAGATCTGTTCAGTCAATAAACGGCAGTAACACGGTAATAACAACAGGTCAGGTTTAAAAACACATTCAACCATAAAAAACAAAGAAACAAAGGTCATCCAGAAAATCTCCGCTGCACCGGGACTCCAGCTTCATCTTAGAGACAGTCCTGCAGTGGAGCTCAGTGACCTCTAGACGTCCTTCTGTGAACTCAACTTTTCTGGGATTTGATGAGCGTCGGCGTACGGCCCCTTAACCGCTTCTGCGCCAGTTTGATGTTGGGTCCT
Organism: Lophius americanus; assembly: GCA_037951165.1. Lineage (NCBI taxonomy): Eukaryota > Metazoa > Chordata > Actinopteri > Lophiiformes > Lophiidae > Lophius > Lophius americanus. Next base: position 291,572 of record JBBDHG010000042.1, read on the forward strand.
TTATTGAACACATACAGTCATAGGCAGCACAATATAGTAAATTCTTTCGCTGCATTTGACCCCTCCCTTAGGGAGCAGTGGGCGGAGCCTTTGAAGCGCCCGGGCAGCTTGGGTTTGGGGGTCTTGCTAAAGGTCCCTACGACATGTAGACCTGCTGGGGCTTGAACCGGCTATCTTACTGATATCCACCTGCCCAATAGGAGGTTGAGAACGTCTCGGCTCAGAGATGTCTGATCCTGATCTCCACTAGATCAAAGTGCAAGTATGAGCTCCAGCCACAGGAAGTAGCCGAACCTACATCCTGTCATCATTGACACCTGACATGACCCTCCACCCGTATGATCTGACACTGTGAAGAGTTCACCAGCCAATCAGAGGTAACTATTTATTCAAAGAAGGATGCTGTAATGCGGCCCTGGATGGTTCTGACTCACTTTAACCTCTGCTGATGAGAGTTCTGCTGTTTCTCTTTGGTTTGGAGGTGATGACAGACTAACCCTAACCCCACCACTCCTCAAAGCTCCTCAGGGTTGGGTTGATTCTGGTGGCCTGTCTATGAGCAATGATTAATCAAATATTCATGATTATTATTATTATTTTTATTATTGTTATTAATAAATGTGAGAATTTGTTCTAGTTTTAAGTTCCGTGACGTTGCGTCAAAGGAGAGATTCTAGCCAAGCTAACTTCTCTTACCTCTAACAGATTCAATCAAGATAAGATTATCATTTAAAAATATTGGGCTTCTTTCCAGCGTGTGTTTTTCAGTGTGGAGGTCCAGTCAGGAGCTCAGAGTCGCCGTTGTTTGCAGATGATGTGAGTCTGTCTTCTTCATTAGTCCGTCGTCTTTGGCAGCCAAATCACAGAATCTGAGGTTCTCGGCAGGAAAACGTGGACCGAGTCCTTATCTGAGCAGTAGACCCAGTCCGCTATCATTCTGCTGCTACCGCACCCTGACCCAGGATAAGAGGAATACAATGGATGGATGGATGATGATGATGATGATGATGATGATGATAAGGATTATGGTGATAATAACTATGATGATGAGGATGATGATGATAAGGATTATGGTGATAAGAACTATGATGATGAGGATGATGATGATAAGGATGATGATGATGATGATGATAGGGATGATGATGGTAAGGATGATGATGATATTGAGGATGATCATGATGATGATGAAGCTCCTGCTGCATGTTTTGCGTTGATTTGAAACATTTGCTGGTGCTCTGAAAGAGTTTGAATTCTGCTTTATAATTACAAAATCTGGCAACCCTTATTAGTTTTGTTTCTTTCATTTATTATCCATTTTCATGTCTACCCTCTCAACAATATGGGAACTTGACGCCACATCTTCGCTCTACTGCGTGCTACAGAGTCCATTGCCACGGCGCCACACGCTGATAAAAACGCAGCTGACCAGTTTTAGTCAAATCACTTCTGTTTGTGATCTCCTCTGATCTCTCCAGGACCACAGAGGACGTCTCCAACAGTTCCCAAAAATATGCCAACATTACAGCGGGTCCAACACAACACTCCGGTCGTGAGGAAGAACCCACCTTTGTCTAGAAACGGCAGTGGTGACACCGAGATCGTGGAGCTAAACCAACAGGTATTGTGGGAGGAGAGATACACAGTAGAACCTCAGCAGGTCCGAACACTTTAAAGTTACAGGTCCTGAATCGTTTGATTAGGTTCTAACCACTTTAGACCAGGAACTTTAGACTACTTCCCACGCACTGACAGATAAACATAATAAATGTCATTCTCTGTACATCTCAGTGGTTATAATGTTATGGTTGATAAGATTTATGAATGATCATGAATGCATGTTTAAGGTCATCTAGAAGACTATTCATCACAATCTGGATGATTCTGGAGTAAGGATAACTTGTTTAATGAATAGAACTCTAGTTTGTTGGCATCAGTGACGTTTTTTACAGAAAAGACAAAAAGACAACACCTTATGCCAATTCACAATTAAAAAAATGAAAGTGATTCCAAAACAAACTGCACCAAAAGTCTCCTTCCTCCTTATGACTGAGCTCTTATGGGATGTTGTAAGGGCTCCCCCTGGTGGCTGACTGACTCAACTTACTCCCTGGTCTGGGTCTGATCCAGTGTTAGTACGGCTGTGAAAAAGGTTTTAAATGTAATTTATTGGGATCCTTAAAGTCTCGTCTCAAGTCATTCATTCCATCCTTAATGAAAATTAAAGACTTCTTATCTTCATTAAAAGCTATTCTTGCCAAAAAGACATTTTAAACCTTTTCAAACCCATTTGACAAAAAGTCAGTGTACCAGAACCGAGGTAAAAAGGCACCGATTAGCCTCAGTGCTAATGTTAGCATGAGCAGCAAAGACAACGAACATGCATTCATCAGTAAAGGTCAAAAGGTCACCCAGTCAGTTACTTTTACTGTTACAAACAAAAAACAAAGGCGATTCTAAACAAGAGGAAGTCGCTGCAGCGCCGAAAAGAGAAAACGTGGCGACAGTTATATTTTAAGTGGAAGAATTTCCAGTTTTCTACAAGACTTCACTGCAAGTGTTAAATGTTATGCAGGAAGTATTGCAGTGTACACTGGTATGCTAACCTGCTATCCTGGTGCGTAGGCTTACTAGCCGCTTACTGCTAGCCCTCTCCAGTTAGCGCTGGGGTTTGAATGGATTTAAAGCGGATTAGCGTCTTTGCGGTGTATTTCCTGTTGAAGGTGATGGAGCTGAAGCTAACGGTGGACGGGCTGGAGAAGGAGAGAGACTTCTACTTCAGTAAACTGCGGGACATCGAGCTGATTTGCCAGGAACATGAGAGCGAAACCGGCGGCACCCTCAGCAGGATAATCAATATTCTTTACGCCACAGAGGTACCTGTCAGCATCAATTTGATCATTTCAGCCTCCGATCCTGTCATCTGTCAATCATTCTTCATTCTCCATTAGAACAGACTTCTGATCTGAGTGACATCAGAGGAAATAAATCCTCCATTCCGTGATGTCAGACTTTTATTCTGGAATTGTTTGCTTTTCTTTTCATATTTTCTCAAATGAAACCCGTTACTAAATGAGTGTTTGGTGGTTTTGATCAGGAGCGATGTCAGTGGAACACCTGGATCCAGTTGGTTCCGCCACATGTGAGCCTGGATCTGTGGTCTGGACCTTAACTCTCTGGTCCAGCTCCTGACCTGAGGATGTTCTTCTGTGTTTCAGGAAGGCTTCGCTCCTCCGGAGGATGAAATCCTGGATGAAAAAGCTCACCTGGACCAGGATGAATACTGAACCCATCCCTCCCCTCATCATCCTCCCTCTCATTTTCTTCTTCACGTGTTTTCTACTCTGCACGCTCTACAACAATCATCCTCCCTCCATCCACCCTCTGGCCGTCTGCACGCGATGACATCATCACCTGCACACCTGACATATCCCACTTATCTCAGCATGACTAACTCAGAACCCAGCCAGGCATGGAGGTCAAAGGTCAAGTCTGTGAATATGTGACTTACTGAGCGTCTCTAATCAAACGGACTTTTTCATTTCATTTGAGCTGACAACCTGCTCCTCCCACCGCCACTCAAACTTATTTATTTAACATATGTTTCGTTGAGATGAACTTTCTGTAGCGGAATTGGTGCAAAAGCCTGCTGATCGTGGCGTGGGGTCATGGCGTGGAGATGCCGGCGTGCTGAGGCGCGGTGTTCCTCAGAATCATATCTGAGCGTGAGAATGTTAAACTAGACTGTGAATGCGTCACGTTTTGTACTTGTGTGTATTTTGTCCCCCGTGGCGCCTCCTCGGCCCACCTGTCAGTCCTCGCGTTTAGTTGCAGTCTGACACTGGCTCAGAACCCTCGGCCGCCAGCTGTTACGGTGTTTCTGCTGCTCCAACCTTGAAGCTGCCGTTTCCTCATGAGAGCCGAAGAGTTGACTTGTCGCCTAAGCTCCAGGTCAACCGAAGAAGTCTCTCCCCCGCCTTCTTCATTTTTTTTTTAGAGTTCTTCTCTCATGGACCCTGTAAACATCTGCAGAACATGTCTGAGGGGTTTTGAATAAATAAACAGTTGTAAAGTAACAGTTGTGGATTATTTTTATTGAGTTTATTGAATCTCTGCTGATGTGAAGGAGTTGAGTATCGTAGCTCGTGGTTCTGGAGTGATAGAAAATGGACCATGAGATGTTCAGAGGGATCTGTGCAGCATCAGCAGTGATGAGGGTTTGGTACCGAGTCTGAAGGCAAAGATCTTAATCTATCGGCCCATCTACGGTTCAACCCTCACCTCGGGTCATGAGCTCTGGGTCGAGACCCAAACAACGAGGTCCAGGATACCAGCAGCTGAGATGAGCTACCTTCAAGGGGGCTGGACTTAGAGAGGAGGTGAGGAGCTCAGAGTGGAGCTGCTTCTTCATCTCTGAAGGAACCGGCTGAGGAGGTCCATCATCCAGGTTCTCCAGGATCGTCCCACTGGGAGGAGACCCTGAGGTCGACCCAGAACTCTCTGGAGGGACTAGATCACCACTTCATCCTTATTGAGAGGCGGACAGAACCTGTAGACAGGACCAGAACATGCAGCAGAGGTGGACTCGAACCAGAACCCCTTGAAGAACATGCCTCTCAAATGTCCACTTGAGTCAATGTGTTTATTGAAATGGTTCTGAAAAGGATTTCTAGTTGTCTGCACACAAATGGGTCGGCAAGAGGGTCAGCAAGATTTAAAAATAGAAAGAAAAAGGTCCAAAGAATTAAAAGTAAAGTTCTGGAGAATTGATTTAACTGATGCAGAGTCTGTGGACAGGGGAACAGAGTTTGGTCGTGGATGAAGGTCCAGATGGAGGTCTGGTCTGGTTTCGTCAGCAGCCTTCTTTAGTCAGTGGAAGATCCAATTCTAGAGGCTCCTCCTCCTCTTCTTCTGATTCTTCTTCTGTTCTTCTACGAGGAGATCCTGAAAAGACAAGAAGCTTTATCTCAGAGATTATAAATATACTTTCATCATTTTAGAGATATGCTGGTTGCTCATTCCACCGGTACAAGATGTGTTCAGGTACAGCTGGAAAACTAATAGATTAAAACAGGAAACACATTCAGTTCATTCTGAGTCTCTACTTCTTCTTGAAGAATCTGACCCAGTGTAAGAGGTAAGAGGCCGAGGATGGAGCCCTGGGGGACACCACAGGCCAATGCTATTTTCTCAATAGCATTAACCACTGCTAGTGAGAAAATCCTATTCGATAAATAGTATTTTTGGCATATGAAAGCCGGTGAAGACTAAACAGAACTATATAACCTGGTACAACAAAGAAATCTAATAAAGCTCAAATAGTTTTGTAAAAACATACTTTACCAAAAGGTTTAGTGAATTTCCTTTCCATGAAATCCAAGATTTGAATAAATACTTTTATGGCTCTGATTTCTTTTAGTGTTTAAAAACAGGCTTGCCCAACAATTTGTGATTGTATCATCAATTTAGCGCGTCTTAGTTATTAAATCATATACAATGGAAAGAAAATATGCAAAGAAATAATTTTGCAGCGTTTTTCTTTCTTGGTGAGGATATCGATGGCTTCATTAAACTGTTTGACAGTTCTGTTTTTTAATCAATGTTTTCGACTGATCTTCAATGTTTACAAAGCGGAACTTTAACGAGTATTTTCGAGGGAAATGGAATTCAGCATCTGTCAGTTCAGGAAGGCGGGACTTTGTGACGCGAACATAGAAACATCCAATCAGAGTTGAGATGCGCAGGTAGCAACACCAATCGGCGAAGAGGAGCTGTCATGTTGCGAAGGAAGTGGCGGTGTTGGTGTTCTGAGCGAAACGACGTGTTTGCTTGTCGTTAGACGTGAAGCCGCGATGTTTTTCTCTAGTTTGATTCCTATCGCTCAGGCGCCTGATCCTCCGCCTTCACCTCATTCAGCTTCTGCACGCTAACGCGGCGAGAAGGAGCCCGAGAGGTAAACGCAGAAGCATCTTTGCACCAGAACTGGATATCACGATGCCTCCGCCGATGGAGGGATCTTCCACAGAAGGTGACGTCTTTACCGTTAAACACGAGCTGAGACACGGTGAGTGAGCCGCTTCAACCGCGAAGACGGTCCGTTAAATGTGCCCGTTACCGACCAGAGGCGCGAGCCATGTCTAGCTGTTAGCGGTTAGCTAGCTGGTTAGCTTGAAGCTGTCAGTATGTGTGATGATTACGTCACTGTGAAGCAGAGACAGGTCAACAGACCTGTTTTACTCTTTTACGTCATATTATATATTATTATTGTTACCTGCTAACTAATGTTACCTAACTGTTTGGGTGACGTTAACTAGCTGCTCGGTAGTAAGTCAGCTAACAACATGAGCTCAGGTCACAACTTTTTTCTGCCGCCGGATGAAATACTCGGATTACTTTCTGGGCTTTATTTTAGCAGCTTCATCAAACATCCAAATGTAAAGTGCGTTATAAATAATAATAATTATGACTATTATTATTATGACAGTCACATTAGCCTCCTGCTGTGGCGTGGCCACTGTGGGATGAAATAGTAAGATTAAAATATAAATACTGCACTGTAATTACACAAATAAAAGATCTGCATTTAAAACCTTATGTAATTAGTGGAATGTGACCATTACCAACCAAAAGTACTTAAAGTATGAAAGTATTAGTACTCATTGTGCAGGAAATGGTCTTTCTCTGTGATTTGTAATCTTAAAGGAGGCTTATTGAAGTATCAACTTCTTCTCTACGAGCGTTATCGGTTCATTCATTGTTTTTACTGAACACACTTCTAGATTTTACTAAAACCCTCACAGCTAAAAGTTGTAGTGTGTGCGTGTTTAGCCCCCTCTAGTGGACAAATGGAGTATATTACATCGAAATCCCACACTGACAATTAATTCTCTATATTAATTTATGTATCTATATATCTATATATATCTAATCTATATTAACTGTAGGATTCTGACGGTGTTCTGGGCGGCTGAGGCTCAGCGGACAGAGAGTTCTGAGTCAGAAAATTGGCCAGTTGCCGGTTTGATCCCATTAGTCTAAACGTCACAGGGCCCTTGTGAAAGACCCAGAACCCAATAAGCTCCCCAGGCGCCTCACGGGCAGAGAGAATCATTTCACTATCTAGTACTATGTATAAATACGTAATAAATAAAATAAAACATTATTATTATACTTAAAGTGGTTAATCAAACAGACCTACATGAATGCATTATCAACCATTTATTGTTTTTAGCATTGCCTGTTACAAAAAGCTAATAGTTTAAATCACGTTATAAATATGACCTTTACTTTCAAAGGACTAACTCAGATCACATGACTAGAAATCCCTGCTTGAAATAAAATTTTAAACTGGGCCTTTATTGTTATCATTTATAATTTCAAATAGAGGTGCGGCGATCGATCCATGGGCCAGCCGATCGATTCGCTCAGGGAGGTCTAGGCGATCGGTCGATCGGCCTCACTTCATGCCGATCGGATGTCGGTTAAACGCATACGTCGTAAAGAACCCAAGCATGAGCAACCACGGCTCAAAACATCGTACAAATAACCCAGAAAACGCAAAGGTCGCAATTATTAGCAGCAGTAAAGACAAAACATGCGGCGGAGGAACAACTCCCAAAGCGTTTGGCATAACAAACTTAATCACACACTTAAATCACCCCTGAAAAAGCTAACGTTAGCAGAGCGGCTACATCTAGCGGGAGTGAAGTCCCTGAACAGAGCCGACACAGAACATAGAACAGACTGAACGAGGCGTACAATATTTAATTGTCTTCTGGAAATGTCAAAGAATTTGTTTAAGAAACACACGGTACGCGGTCTGAATACATGCACAATGCCGACGAGTACGTAAATATCCTGTCACCAAGTAAAGACAGGATTTCTTTCTCTTTAGTTTAAATACAGCGCTTTGGAAAACTGTACAGGGAGATGCCCTTTCTTTTTTTAGTTTATAGTTTATAAACTATTATAGATTAGTTATAGATTAGTTTTTTTTTTTACAAATGTGTCCATAATTGAACCTAGCTTAAGTGTTGAAATAATTCATGCCATAGAGGGTTGAGTCTTTCCTGCCTCTGAGGACAGACTGATGGTAATAGTGGTTGTGGTTGTGATGAAGACTCAGAAGATTTAGAAGCGTCAGTAACACAGTTTAAGGAATTCTTCTGGTCCGAGGGGACAGAAGACATTCCGCCTCTGTCAGTCTATTAATAAACCCATGAATCAAACCAGGCCTCTGCTGGGTCGGTTCCACCGGCTCTGATACAAACGGATCCTCTGACCGTCAAACCGAAGGACGCCTTCTGTTACTTTGAAATGCCTCCTAGTTCTTCCAGTGCCTGAGCGGAGAAGATTAAATCAGCCGTTTTAAGTTCTCATTAGTCTATTTTCGGAGTGTTGGACAGACGGAGGGCTCTCACTGCGCCGGGCCGCCATAGCTAAGAGGCAGAGTCGGGAGGAGGAAGGAGGTGCTGACGGCGTGAATGCGCTGGAGATCTTTGATGGAGCCTTTTGTTGACCTATTCAGCAAATCTGCCTACTATTCCACATTCAGCTACTTATTTACTCTAATATTCCACATTCAGCTACTTATTTGCTCTAAAATTCCACATTCAGCTACTTATTTACTCTAAAATTCCACATTCAGCTACATATTTACTCTAATATTCCACATTCAGCTGCATATTTACTCTAATATTCCACATTCAGCTACATATTTACTCTAATATTCCACATTCAGCTGCATATTTACTCTAATATTCCACATTCAGCTACATATTTACTCTAATATTCCACACTGAAGTAGTGCCTGTCAGCATTGTGTGATTTTTCTGACCAGTTGAAGTTAATGTCCCAGACCCGGGGTGCCTTTCTTAAATCATTGTATGATATTCCGAGGTGAAAATAAAACTTTGTAAGGCTGGTTCAGTCTGTAATATAATCACTGACCTGCTCCAGAGTCACTCACCTGCTCCAGAGTCACTCACCTGCTCCAGAGTCACTCACCTGCTCCAGAGTCACTCACCTGCTCCAGAGTCACTCACCTGCTCCAGAGTCACTCACCTGCTCCAGAGTCACTCACCTGCTCCAGAGTCACTCATCTGTTTCAGAGTCACTCACCTGGTGTCGCCATGGCGCTAATTTTTACTTCCATCTTATCACGCGGTGTCAGAGGCGGTGTCTGATGATGTCACCCACTAATCGACTCTTAAATGAGTCTCCAGCTAATTTCATCATCATTTTTTGTCCATCGTGTGGCTTATTCCTCGTAGCCCTGTCTGGACTCCATGTACCGACGTCCACTCGTCTGCGGTCAGGCGCTATGGTTTCTGGTTTTGTCGCATGATCTGAGTTGTTTTTCTGATTTGTTTCGGACCTCAGCCAACCTGACGGGCCACGTGGAGCGGGTGGGCATGGAGAACTTTGAGCTCTTAAAGGTGTTGGGCACAGGAGGTGAGTGAACTCTACAGAACCTTTCAGACGATCTTTGTTTTCCTCTGCTCCGATTGAACCTGCCTCTCCGCCACCACCAGCGTACGGCAAAGTCTTCCTGGTGCGCAAAGTCAGCGGCCACGACGCGGGGAAGCTCTACGCCATGAAGGTTCTGAAGAAGGCCACCATCGTGCAAAAGGCCAAGACGGCGGAGCACACGCGGACGGAGCGGCAGGTCCTGGAGCACATCCGCCAGTCTCCCTTCCTCGTCACGCTTCACTACGCCTTCCAGACCGACACCAAGCTGCACCTCATTCTGGGTCGGGACCTTTAATGTGAAACAACATTCTGCTACTGCACGGTCGGGTCTTTAAGTTCTTCTGGATGAAACCTGACACACGTGATCTCTGCCTTCATAGATTACGTTAACGGCGGGGAGCTCTTCACACACTTGGTGCAACGGGTGCGATTCAAGGAGCAGGAAGTGGCCTTGTACAGCGGCGAGATCGCGCTGGCGTTGGAGCATCTGCACGAGGTAACCCCGGACTCCACCCAGGTTCCTGCTCCGTTCAGTCGCTGTGGTCGCCGCTGAGCGGTTCTGCCCTTCTCTTGCAGCTCGGGATCGTGTACCGAGACCTGAAGCTGGAGAACATTCTGCTGGATTCCAGCGGACACATTGTCCTCACGGACTTTGGTCTCAGTAAAGAGTTTGATCAGGTACGGCTTCCAGACGCTCTTTTAATATTCCAGCGAGACTTCAGTCAAACCTGAGGAGTTCTGTACGGCCTAGAGGTGGCAATGGTTCTGCTAGGAGGAATCCAGCTCAGCCCAGAACCTCCGCGTGTCAAAATGCTGCCATGGACAATCCTGGAGGAGACGCTTCAGAAAGTCAAATCTGTGAATTGTTTTTAGTAAATGGTTCTGTAAAGCTTTAGATCGAAGCTCAGGCAGCGACCCGCCGATCCAGAACATCCTTATGGGCAAGGAGGAAAACGTGGGGTGGGATTAGGATTGTGACGAGGCAGAGAGGGAGGAGTCACTGGAGGAGTCACCGGTATATATTTACATATATATATTTCTCCTCTTATAACATATATTATTAAACTACCATTACTGTACATTTATTCAAAGAGAAGCCCCTACATGTCCCCGACCCATCCTTCTTGAGATGGACGGACAGAACCCGGAGTCTTGTTGTGGCATGTGTCTGTCAGTGACTGTCTGTCTGTTAAAGCAGGTGGAGCGGGCGTTTTCTGTCTGTGGCACCATCGAGTACATGGCTCCAGAGATCGTGGAAGGAGGAGAGTCGGGACACGATAAGGTCATTTTGTTTTCATGTTCTCCGGTGCTGTTGATCAAATCTAAGTTCTCCCGCTGTGGTTGGGTTTGTGTGGTGGTGGAGCAGAGAGGAGGCGGAGAAGAGGGCGGAGTCGGTGCAGCTGATGCTGTCTGTCGTGATGAAATATGACTCATTCTTTGACTCACTCCTGTTTGTCTTCTTGTTGCTGGCGTGTTCCAAAAATGTGTGAACAGAAGTCTGCTGTTAGTTTCAATCAGACGTTTGGACGAGCATCATGTGACCCAAAACCACAGTTTGGGTCATATCTTTAAATGATTATTATCATGTTTTTTATTGATGCTTTTATCTTGCAGCACTTTGAGATTTGATTGAAATGTAAAGTGCGTTCTGAATTAAATGTATTATTATTATTATTAACTCGGTATCAAAGCCGTTTGAACCCGACCCTCCCGTCTCCAGACCATGTGACATTCTGCGGTGGGTGTTTGTCTCCTGTATGCAGGCGGTGGACTGGTGGAGCCTCGGCGTGTTGATGTACGAGCTGCTGACGGGCGGATCCCCGTTCACCGTGGACGGAGACGAGAACTCGCACACGGACATCGCCAAGTAGGAGTTCTCTTTTCTCAGACTTTATGTCCATCTTTCAGGATCTATATTCACGTTCAGTTACCTCATCAGCTCAACAAACATCCGTCAAAACAAGACAAACAAAAGCAAACGAGTCAAAGTTCCCCCCAAACACAGCTGCTCGACGTTAAAGGGCCAGTCCGTAACATTTACAGGAAACTTCCAGTCCTCTCTGCTTAGAAGGAATACGATATACATTCTTAGATTGAAGGTGTTTACTTTCAGCAGAAAGTAAACTCGTTTGATCTCGTTTGATCTTTCCTTAGAAACATCCCTTTTATCTCCTATTATCTCCATGAGGAGGCGGCCATCTTGGTCCAGACGTCTTAGATGCTTTCAGTCCTTGCTGTGTTTCCACACGCTGAGGATCATTCTTATTATCAGAACCACAAAAATCCACGGAGCTCCGGGCCTCCGACCTTCCAAGACGGGATTCTACGTTAGGACGTAGAAGCCGCCAGTAGAGGAGGGGAGGGCAGGTAGACTACCTGTCTACCTGCATTCTTTCTCTGCGCTACGTCGGTGTTTTTAGTAGAACCGAGGAGAGAAGGACGATCCAGCTGGTCAGAGGGGTCTGGGACAAATCTCCCAAAGTAGGAACGGATGAGTCAAAGCTAAATGTAGTCGACAAAATATCTGACTCTGTGGTTCTGTCCGGAGCCGATTCTGAATTCTCCATGCCTAGCGGCTCGGTTCTGATCACCGTTTCTGTCTGACAGGAGGATTCTCAAGAAAGACCCCCCTTTCCCCAAAGACATGGGACCCCTGGCTAAAGACGCCATCCAGAGGCTCCTCGTCAAAGATCCGAAGAAGAGGCTGGGCTCGGGTCCAGCTGGAGCAGAGCACGTCAAGACTCACCTGTTCTACCAGGTGGAGCTCCGCCCCTCTCCGTGCTTTCCCCTCATGTAGACAGTAAACCTCACAGCGTGAACATAACCTTTAGAAGAAGAGTCTTTGTTTGTTCTGTTTCATTAAAGACGTTTGTCTCTCTCTAAAACTCACTGCAGAAAATTAACTGGGCCGACCTGGCGGCTAAGAAGGTTCCCGCCCCCTTCAAGCCGGTGATTCGGAACGAGCTGGACGTCAGCAACTTTGCGGAAGAGTTCACGGAGATGGATCCCACCTACTCTCCCGCGGCTCTGCCTCAGAACTGTGACCGCATCTTCCAGGTGGGAGGGGCCTTAGGTGTTTTCAATGATTTGACCCCGAAGAGCAGCAGAGCAGGAGTAGAGATCAGTCAGGAGGCGGTTCGGATCAGCCCGACGGACCCGACCTTCTCCATCTGCATGTCATTTAAAGGCATATTCCGTCTGTTTCTGTTTGTGAGGCTCAGTCAGCAACTAGAAAAACTACAGAAATGTTACAAAATACTACAAATATTATACTATAGTACAAATATGACACTATACAGCACATATTAAACTATGATAGAAATGTTGCACTATACAATAATAATATAAATATTAAGAAATACACAAGTGGCAATATCCAGTGAATTAAATGTGAAAATGTAAACATGTCGTATATTACACTGTCCCGTTAGTGTGTGTGTGTGTGTGTGTGTGTGTGTGTGTGTGTGTGTGTGTGTGTGTGTGTGTGTGTTAATGTAAGTGTAAGTGTGTGGGCGTGTGTGTGTGTTTGTGTGTGCAAGGGTGTGTTAATATAAGTGTGTGGAAGTGTGTGTGTGGGCTTGTGTGTGTTAATGTAAGTGTGTTTGTGTTACTGGTTGAATAGTCTGACTGCTGCAGGAAGCAGAGATCGGTGATATCGCTCCTTCACACACTGGGGGTGAAGGAGCTTCTCTCTGAAGGAGATGGTCTTCTGGTCTTCTGGTCTTTTGGTCTTCCGGTCTTCTGGTCTTCTGGTCTTCTGGTATTCTGGTCTTTTGGTCTTCCGGTCTTTTGGTCTTCTGGTCTTTTGGTCTTCCGGTCTTCTGCTTCTGAAACAGTAGAATGGGTTAAATCCTTTATCTGTCTGTCGCTGTGGGTTTGTTCAGCGAGAAGAAAGCCAGGTGTGACAGAATTATATTCGTGGGCGTCGTCCCCACGCGGGCCAGAGGATCCCAGTTCTGCTGTTTCCAGACGGGGACACTCCTTCCTGCCGTGTCCAGGTCCACACGTCTCCTTTGTGTCCATGTTTGCTTGTGATTTGTTGACACGGATGACAAACTTAACGTATTCATCCAGGACCTCATTTGAAAGCCTCGGCGGCGAGCACCGGCTCAGAAAGTCTTCTGAAGGTTGCTGTGAGTCAACACGCGTCTGGCGCTCCCATCCACGGAAGGTTCTTTTGTCGGGCTAATTGCCGCCACATGCGTCTATTGAAGCCACAGATGTGAATGACTATTTTTGATGTAGCTTTGAACCGTCGTATGGCCCCACACGACTCGGCGCCAGCTGATGGCTGTCATGATACTTCGACTGATTGCCTTCTGGCTCCTTGAGCCGGCAGGATCAATAGATCCATTAACGGGCTTCTCTGGCTGAATAAAGGCTTACGGTTGGAGAGCAGCACCACGTCTGTCTCCGTCACGCCTCCAGCCTGTGATTGCCATCTTCATCTCAGCTTTTTTCCCCCACTCCTGGCTTTATGGTCTTTATAATTTGCAAGCCCAGCAATCTGTCAGATAACGACAGCAGTCGCGATTTGAAGCCACGCGTCGCGTCTCCTCCCTACAGCGCCTCTCTAAACAAAAATTAAAATTGCATTACGAGCGCCAAGATGTAATTTCACAGCAGAGCAATCAAATATTCAAGCCCGGCAATTTGTGGGCATCTCATCCATTCAGCATCCATCCTTCCGTCCATCCATCACCAACGTCCTCTCAGCTGTGTGTCTGAAGATGATGAAGGCTCAAAGCGATGGACAGGCGCCACAGCTGGACTCTAAAACAGGGCGGGTCCAACAATAGGAACAGCTGGACCACCAGCGTCACTCAAAGAGAAGTGGAGCTGCCAGCTGGTGTAGAAAACATTAATATATCTAAGATACAGTCCAGGTTTACACAGGGAAACCGTCCAGGTTTACACAGGGACACAGTCCAGGTTTACACAGGGAAACCGTCCGGGTTTACACAGGGAAACCGTCCGGGTTTACACAGGGAAACCGTCCGGGTTTACACAGGGACACAGTCCGGGTTTACACAGGGACACAGTCCGGGTTTACACAGGGACACAGTCCGGGTTTACACAGGGAAACAGTCCGGGTTTACACAGGGAAACAGTCCGGGTTTACACAGGGAAACAGTCCGGGTTTACACAGGGAAACAGTCCGGGTTGTGAACTGAGTGCAGGGTTTGTCTCTCTCTGTCCTCCAGCCCTTCATGTCACTGTAGAATGTAAACACCTGTCTTCCTGTTTAGGGTTACTCATTCATGGCCCCCTCCATCCTGTTCAAGAGGAATGTGGTGATGGACGACCCCGTCCAGCTGTGTGGGCGCTCTGAGAGGCCCGGTTCGGCGGCGGTGGCCCGCAGCGCCATGATGAAGGTAAGACGATTGCAGCGGATCCTCCGGGACAAACACCGTAACGGCTGCTGTCAGAGAAGGTCCACTGCTGTCCACTTCTCTGTAGAGCTCGGGTGTGACTGTGATGATCTGGCACTTCTGGTCCATCGTCCTGATCGGGTGACAAAACTTGGCATTTTCCTCCAGGTTGTCTCGTAGGTCTTTGAACAGGAAGTAGGCGATGGACTGTGAGGTTCCTTGAGCTGGTTCTGAATATGAAAGACCGTCCCTCAAAACGACTCTCCTTCCTGTCGCATCCATCTCATATGACTCTTGGTAGAAATTCCCAGTGTCTGTCCTCATCACGGTCCACCTTTCCTTTCACGACTTCCTCTGAGCGTCATCTCTGCTGCCCTCACCTTAAAAACATGGGCAGCGCCATCTAGTGGAAAGGCAAAAGGATATTATGCCCCTGCAGATGTTATAGAATCCTCACTGCCAGTACGTCCGCCACAGATCCTTCTCAAAGAATAACTCAGAAACCCTTTCATTTACTATCTTCAACTTTTATTCCCTCATCGTCCTCAGAGTAAGGAAGAACTGGGATGATTGTGTGAAATATCAGTTGAAAATTTCAACTTTACCTCAAAATGTTCCAGGGCAATAATTTCTACACTGTTGGTCCAATGTTGTCCAGCTTGGCTCACATGGGTTCAACAGGAGATCTATCTTATATTATTTCACTCTAATAGTTCCTGTTTTACTCTAATGGTTCCTGTTTTACTCTAATAGTTAATGTTTTACTCTAATAGTTCCTGTTTTACCCTTATAGTTCCTGTTTTACTCTAATAGTTCCTGTTTTACTCTAATAGTTCCTGTTTCACTCTAATGGTTCCTGTTTTACTCTAATAGTTAATGTTTTACTCTAATGGTTCCTGTTTTACTCTAATAGTTAATGTTTTACTCTAATGGTTCCTGTTTTACTCTAATAGTTCCTGTTTTACTCTAATAGTTCCTGTTTTACTCTAATAGTTAATGTTTTACTCTAATAGTTCCTGTTTCACTCTAATGGTTCCTGTTTTACTCCAATAGTTCCTGTTTTACTCTAATAGTTCCTGTTTTACTCTAATAGTTAATGTTTTACTCTAATGGTTCCTGTTTTACTCTAATAGTTAATGTTTTACTATAATAGTTCATGTTTTACTCTAATAGTTCCTGTTTTACTCTAATAGTTCATGTTTTACTCTAATAGTTCCTGTTTTACTCTAATAGTTCCTGTTTTACTCTAATAGTTAATGTTTTACTCTAATAGTTCCTGTTTTACTCTATTAGTTTATATTTTACTCTAATAGTTTATATTTTACTCTAATAGTTTATATTTTACTCTAATAGTTCCTGTTTTACTCTAATAGTTTATATTTTACTCTAATAGTTCCTGTTTTACTCAAATAGTTCCTGTTTTACTCTAATAGTTTATATTTTACTCTAATAGTTCCTGTTTTACTCTAATAGTTTATATTTTACTCTAATAGTTTATATTTTACTCTAATAGTTTATATTTTACTCTAATAGTTCCTGTTTTACTCTAATAGTTTATATTTTACTCTAATAGTTTATATTTTACTCTAATAGTTCCTGTTTTACTCTAATAGTTTATATTTTACTCTAATAGTTTATATTTTACTCTAATAGTTTATATTTTACTCTAATAGTTTATATTTTACTCTAATACTTCCTGTTTTACTCTAATAGTTCCTGTTTTACTCACAAGGGGGGGGGTTTAGTGAACAGACTGATGACATCATAGACATAGTCAAGTTGAGTCACTACGGACAGTTGGAGATGATTAATGAGTCACATTTAAGGTGAGGAGGTCAGTCAGTTGGGTTGATGGTACAACTAGGGGGGCTGGGGCCTCGTCAGGGATGGACCCCTGCTGTGGGCGACGACAGCTGGGACTGGTTGAGTTCCGGCGTGTGTTTGACTTTGGAACTGTCGCCCTGCTGCAGGACTCTCCCTTCCACAGCAGTTATGAGATGGACCTGAGGGACAGAGTTCTGGGTGAAGGAAGCTTCTCCATCTGCAGACGCTGCACCAACAAGAAGACGGGGCAGAAATACGCCGTCAAGATCGTCAGCAAGAGGTACCGACCTCCTCTTCCTCCTCCTCCTCCTCTTCCTCTTCTTAGTAGAAACCGTTGGCCTCCAACTCTTAGCACAGTGACGTCACAGCACGAGTATGAAGTCATGCAACAGAACATCATCATTGGGTTTGGACCACACGTTTGTTCAGAAGCTGTGCCCAGGAACCTGGATGTGTGAAGGTACCAGAACTCACAGAACTCAAATAACTCACAGAACATCCAGAACATCTCTGTGGTGCCTCCATCATTCTTCATACATGTGCTGGAGGGACACACAGGATTTTACCAGTATGAACACACCTGCACTACAGGCACACCCGTCAGCCAAAACATTATGACCGCTGGTCTCCATCATGTGTAGGTCCCCCTTTTCCCTCCAAAACAGCACCAACCCATGGAGGTCTGGACTCCAGCAGAACTCGGAAGGTGTGCTGTCGTATCTGGTACCAAGACGTTATCAGCAGATCCGGATCTGATCTCTTAACACACACAGAGAGATTCTCTATGGGTTATAGAACAGAACCAGGTGTTGTGAAGCTTCTGCCTGTGTTTCCTGCAGGATGGAGGCTCAGACTCAGAGGGAAGTCGCCGCCCTGAAGCTCTGCGCAGCCCACCCCAACATCGTCAGGCTCCACGAGATCTTCCACGATCAGGTGAGCTCAGGACCACACGGACCACACGGACCACACGGTCCACGCGGTCCACACGGTCCACGCGGTCTGCTGGCAGCTTCACTGTCAGAACTTGCATGAACTTTAACAGTGGATCAGACAGAAGCTCTGAGATGTTTGCTTCATATGTCTTCCTTGCAGCTCCATACGTACCTGGTTCTGGAGCTGCTCGGTGGAGGCGAGTTGCTGGAGCGGATCCGCAGGAAGCAGCATTTCAGCGAAACGGAGGCGAGCCGCATCATGAGGAGGCTTGTGTCGGCCGTCAGTCACATGCACGACGTGGGCGTGGTGCACAGGGACCTGAAACCGGAGGTAGGCCCCCTCCTCTGCAGAACCCCCTCCTTCCTCGGCAAAACCCCCCTCCTGGGCAGAACCCCTCGGTCCCTGAGCTGAGACTCGCCACTAAAATACCTTTCTGTGTCTCCCCCTCAGAACCTGCTGTTCACGGACGAGAGCGAGAACTCTGAGATCAAGATCATAGACTTTGGGTTCGCGCGCCTCAAACCTCCAGACAACCAGCTGCTGAAGACGCCGTGCTTCACGCTGCAGTACGCCGCGCCCGAGATCCTGTCCTCCCACGGCTACGACGAGTCCTGTGACCTCTGGAGCCTGGGGGTCATTCTGGTGAGTAGGCCGGGGCCGCCAGTCTAAACCAACCATGCTGTGGGAGCGCTGGAGGGTCATCCTGAGGGGGGTGGGGGGGGGTTATTCACAGCGGTCCTGCAGAACCTCCAAACATCCAGTTTAAGATCCAAACATCTTCTCATCTTCAAAAATGTAAATAATTGTCGGTCTTCGTATTTTTAAATGTGTGCTTTACATAAAGTTACTCAACTCAGATCCGTGGAGGGTCTCAAAGACCTCCAGATGTTAGCCAACGGTACCAGGACAGAACCCTATGACCCACAGTCAGACCTCACACTGGTGCTTTGGACACTGGGTTCCTCCTGGTCCGGGACAAGGACCGGCCTCATGTGGTCAGAGTGTGTATTTGGTTCCTGGATGAAGAAGGTCTTGATGCCGTTGACTGGTCCTCAGGTTCTCCAGACCTGAACCCACCTGAGAACCTCTTTGACTGTATCGCTGCATCAGACGCCACCAAGTAGAACCACAGAAGGTCCAGGAGCTCACTGATGTTCTGACTACATCCTCCGTCTCATCAGGAGCAGGTCCAGATGTTGTCAGGAGGGCCTTCAGGGGAGGAGTGTGACGCCATGGAGCTGTGATGAATCCTCCCCACAAGCTGCCATTAACCAGAGAGGCGGGGCCACCAGGACGGACGCCAGCTTCACTTTAGGAAGGGACCCCTCAGACCCTCACCCCCTCAGACCCTGATCCCCTCAGACCCTCACCCCCTCAGACCCTCTGATGACATGACAGCACAGCAACCGTCAGCAAAAGGACCTACAACCTTCTGACAGCTTCAACAATTATAAAATGCCACTCTCACTCTCAGTATCAGTATTTATGAAGTCCGGGACATGAAGGATTTGTCGGCGCTGGTCCTTCCTGTTTTCACATCGCTGTCCCCAAAGACCTCGCTGCCTGGGGGAGCAGCAGTGGTTCTGGTGGGTCACATGTTTCTGCCTTTGGGGTAGCTTCCTCTCCGAGACCACCGTTTGTTCCATTTAGTCCAAAGAACCGAGATCCACCTCGTTCATGTACATTTAAGTGGAGGTCCTTCAGGGGGTCTATTGTACCAACAGGGGATGGGGGGCTTTTCAGAGACCTAACTGTTCTGATGTTTTATGTAACATGATTCTTCCGTCTCTGTCCACGGCGTGTCAGACATCATGTATGAGGTGAAACAGGAAGTAGGGGTCCGATGACTGAAGGGTTCGTAGAAGCAGCGGTCAAGGACCCTTCTCCTGGGGGTCCTGGACCGCGGCTTTTATCAACCCTTCAGTTGCCCTGTGGAGCTCCACGCCCACCAGACTCTGAGAAGGTTGTCTGTGACATAGATGATGTCTCGGGCTGCAGGTCAGGTTTCATCGTGGTCGGTTTGGGGGGGTCGGGGCGGCCCCCCGCGGCGCTGTGAGTTCTGGAGGCTGCAGGTCCTGTGAGATGTTTGCATGTGATGAACCTGTGTCTCTTGCAGTACACCATGCTCTCCGGCCAGGTGCCTTTCCAGTGTCGGGAGAAGAGCCTGAGCCACACCAGCGCCGAGGAGATCATGAAGAAGATCAAACACGGGGACTTCTCCTTCGAGGGCGAGGCCTGGAGAAACGTGTCCCTGCAGGCCAAGGACCTGATCCAAGGTCAGGACACCCAGAGGTTCTGTCGGCCCGTTTTACAATCTAAGAGCAGCACAGGGTAGAACGGACCCTTGTCCCACCAGCACCTCCTCAGTGTTTGAGCCTAGAACTTAAGTCACCAGCAGCTATTTGAAACTCATCCTTGGAGGAAGTGAGACCTTCTGGACGAACGTGTTTCTGTAGAACCTCTGGACATTTCAAAGATAACAGACGTTCACCTAACGAAACTTTTCTCCCCTAAAATCAGATGAGGGTGAATTAGTCGCCCTAAGAACCCTAGATTACACTCACCTGGGCCAATGGTCCCGCCTCTCTGTGGCTTTGCCCTCAGCGGCGCTTATCTAACGATGTGGGCGTGGTTTCCTGCAGAGCTGCTGACCGTGGATCCCAACAAGAGGATAAAGATGTGCGGCCTCCGTCAAAACGCCTGGCTGCAGGACGACGGCCTGCTGTCCTCCAACCCCCTCATGACCCCCGACGTCCTGGGCTCCTCCACCGCCTGCGTCCACACCTATGTGAAGGCCACCTTCAACGTGAGCCCCCTCCTCCCCACCCCTCAGTCAGTCTCTGCTCATTCACCTCCATCAACTCAGGTCTCATCAACTTGTGGGCGGGGCCAGGGGTCTGTTGTGGCCACGCCCCAAAAACTGACATGTCATTAAAACGATTCTGTTTCAAATCGTTTTATTTTAAATATGTTTAGTAGAATAATTCAAAGTTTATAAATATTTATTGATAATAACAATAAATCTTTACTTTATGATGTCATTTATAAATATTAGGGAAATATTATATTTAAATTAGAACGATTGTAGAAGAAATGATAGAATTTAGAGCTAAAAAGTATTTGTATTTAATTAACAATTTACATTAATGACGGAATTAATTAGTTCTTTTGTAAATGTGTTTTTATCATAATCACATTATGATTTGATTTTGTTTTGGATCTTTAAATATTGTTTAATTTGCTGAATTTTTAATGAAAAATCTAAAAACAAGGGGAATAAAAACCCTTTTATTGGAATATAAAAGGACTTATATTCTTTAAATATGAATGATACAAACGTCTTCATTTAATATTTAAGGTTTAGATGAATGTTTAATGAAAAACTACATGAATGTCTCAGCTTATAAACATTTCAATCATTATTTCTCACATTAAACTTTAGTGCAGGAGTTTAAGAACATTTATATATTTATGTAGGGCGTGTTTGCATGAAATCTAAGATCTTTCTGTTGCAGGCGTTTAACAAGTGTAAGCGCGAAGGGTTCCGCCTGCAGACGGTGGACAAGGCGCCGCTCGCCAAGAGGAGGAAGATGAAGAAGACGAGTACGAGCACAGAGACACGCAGCAGCTCCAGCGAGAGCACCCAGTCCTCCTCCTCCTCCTCCCAGTCGCAGGAGAAGACTTCTCCGGGGGGAGACGCCAACCCCCAGCACCCAAACAGCACGCCGCTCAGCACGCCGGTTATGCTGGGATCGGATCCCGAGCATCAGCCGGCTCCCCCCGCCTTCGACTTCTCCCGCGGACAATGATGCGGCCAGACTGTCAGTGGGGGTTTTCTCTTTCTGTCTGTCCCTCTGGGATTGCATGGCACGTCTGAAAAACCAAGCATGCAGCAGGAGCCGCCGCCGCCGCCGCCCCGGTGTCAACCAGTCATCACCAGCAATATCCTCTCAGTCCTCCCGCCCCCACGCGTCATCAGGAACCGGACCACCAGGAAGAGTCTGCAGGGCCGGAGACGAGTCACCACAGCTCCACCCGTCCCATTTAAAGGGTACCGCCGTGGAGTGGGCGTCACAGACGGCGTGGAGAAACCGACCGTTTCTACGGGAAGTGTTCAGACTGAAATGTATTTGAGAAGTTTTATCGTTAACTTATTTATGGTTCTGATGGATCTCTGTGTTTCTGTGAGAAGCTAATGACGCGTATTCAATATATTCATAGGTACTGAAGCATCCAACGTGTTTTTGTAGGAAACGTGGAAATCTGTGGACTTCTGCTCAAGAAGGGGCGTGGCCTCTTAAGAAGCGCTGTCCCTGATCACCCTGAGGGTCCGGTCGGCGCGTTCAGCCCGGCAGCGGATCCTCCTCCTCGCTCGCTCGTGTCTTTGGCAACGGCACCGATAGGACCGGTGCCAGCAGCCGAGCAGGAACTAAACCATCAGTCAGATTTGAGTGACAGACGGACAAACTTCTTGAGGCTCCGCCTCCTCACGTGGATGTTTGTGGAGCTTCAGGGCAGAACCGTGACGGAGATTCTCCTCAGCACCGCAAGAAGATCAACGTCAAACAGACTACTTCAAACAGGAAGACCATGAAACGGGTCGTGTCCCAGAGACGGACTCGGCCGGAGAAGGAGACATTGTTGACACGGAAACTTGAGTTTGGTACCGAAAACGTTTTGAAGCTTTTGAAACGTGCTTTAATGTGCCGCTCGTTCGCCCCGGGATTTAAAGGAACAGTTCACCCCAAATATCAGTTAAGTCATCTCCAAACCCTCGCAGGTGAAGGTTCAACAACAACAACAACAATAATAATAATAATACTTTTTATTTATTGAGGATTTTTCAAAAACTTGGTACAAAGAGCTTCACAGGAACAAATGCATCAATAAATAAAAGCAACAATGTTAGAAAATACATAAGAATCTTTACATTTGATGTATTTATGTAAATGTTTATATCGTTTAAGAGAGATATTCAAATAATCTAAAAGCTTTTATGTCGTTACATAATGGAGTCATTGTAAACATGGCCTCTAGGAGTCGATGACACAATCATCCCTCCGTTCTCCAGCCGGACCCCCGGAACGCCTGAAGAACGTCACGTTTAAAACAAAGTTCTGCCTCCAGACAAAAATGTCTCGGCAAACGTATCCCTCCCTCCTGTGGACTGACGTTACTGTCGTGGCAGCAGAACCGCCGGTGCGTGAACGCCACACGGCTCCGGTCCAGCTGTGGGTGTATTTACATCTGGAGTAGAGGAAGACGCCCGACTTCCCTTCGGGGAATCGGGCGCCATCAGCCGGTGTGCTGCAGAGAAAACACTCCACCCGCTCGCTGACTGGGTTTCCAACGGTCCCAGTGGGAGACTGACATGACGTCTTTGACCCGGTCTCGCTCCAGTCCTTCCTCGATTCTTCTTTCTGCGTCATCGGTACGATTCCGCTTGAAATCGTCTCCGGACGCGCCGTCTCTAAGTGATGGAGTGGACCCGTCGTCACGGGGCTAAAATGTACTGCCACCTAGTGGGGGAGGTCCGTATTATCCGAGACCTGCCCTCAGGTGTCTGACCCATGTCCTCCAGCACAGCACAGGTCAAAGAGAGACCACAGGTATTGGACCTGTTGAGTGTTCTGGTCGCGTTGACACTCAGCACTCGGTTCATGTTAGGTAAGCAGAGCCCGTCTTAACGCCGCCATGGACGGATCAGGGCCAGTACCAGCCCCCCACACCAGTCGGGTCTTTGCGTGTTCCGATGTTACACAGTGAGTCTAGCCCATCAGGTGCGGCGCCGGAGGCTCTTTGTTGCTTTTCAGAGGCGTGATGAGAGAACGCCCCTCTACAGCCTTCAGTCTTTGTTTTTGTTTGTTTGTTTGTTTGTTTGTTTGTTTATGCAAACTGTTCCTTTAAGGACCAGAAATTGTGCGACGCAGGACAATAAAACGGGTCCATCGACCGGTACCAACCGGTAGGAAGTCCACTTACAAAAGTTACCGTGAGGGAATATTTGGAAAGAGTTGATGATGCTTTAGTCGCCGCCGGTCGGGTCCGAGGTTTGTTAGTTCTGTGTCCCGCCTTCTGTCTCCATTGAGGTCTAGAGGACACGGCTACTTCCCCCATGACCAGGAGGACACGGCAGAGCTGTTTGAGGTTGGGGTGCATTATGGGTAATGTAGGCACTGCATTGATTTTGATAGGAATCGTCATGAGTCCGGGTGTCGTAGGAAACATAGTGGCGATATTTGTCACCAGACACTTTACACGTTCATATTTCAGGATCCTCCAAACTAGCTGACCTGTTTTTTTTTGGCGTTGACGTTAGCGATGGGCGCTAACTTCCTGTCTCAGGTGTTAACGAAGCAGTTTAATCTCTGAAGCTGGATTATTACGCTGCCATCTAGTGGGCGGAGACTGCAGGATCGCAGCAACCTCTAATTTAGTGGATGATGGCGATAATCCTGCGGTGATGACATCATCACGAAGGGATTAGGATCACATGACCTCACATTTTAATTATATATAACTGTAATTATAATATAATTATAATTCTGACATTAGAGTAAGAATTCTGGGATGTAAGTAGGACTTTGGTCTAAGACAATGTTCTGACCCGTGTGTTATTCTGACCCGTGTGTTCCTCTGACCCGTGGGTTCTTCTGACCCGTGTGTTCCTCTGACCCGTGGGTTCTTCTGACCCGTGTGTTCCTCTGACCCGTGTGTTCCTCTGACCCGTGGGTACTTCTGACCCGTGGGTTCTTCTGACCCGTGTGTTCTTCTGACTCGTGTGTTCCTCTGACCCGTGGGTTCTTCTGACCCATGCGTTCCTCTGACCCGTGGGTTCTTCTGACCCTTGTGTTCCTCTGACCCGTGTGTTCCTCTGACCCGTGGGGGTCCTCTGACCCGTGTGTTCCTCTGACCCGTGGGTTCTTCTGACCCGTGGGGGTCCTCTGACCCGTGTGTTCTTCTGACCCTGGGGGGTCCTCTGACCCGTGGGTTCTTCTGACCCGTGGGGGTCCTCTGACAGGTGTGTTCCTCTGACCCGTGGGTTCTTCTGACCAGTGGGGGTCCTCTGACCCGTGTGTTCTTCTGACCCTGGGGGGTCCTCTGACCCGTGGGTTCTTCTGACCCGTGGGGGTCCTCTGACGCGTGGGTTCCTCTGACCCGTGGGTTCTTCTGACCCGTGTGTTCTTCTGACCCGTGTGTTCCTCTGACCCGTGGGTTCTTCTGACCCGTGTGTTCCTCTGACCCGTGTGTTATTCTGACCCGTGGGTTCTTCTGACCCGTGGGTTCCTCTGACCTGTGTGTTCCTCTGACCCGTGGGTTCTTCTGACCCGTGGGGTCCTCTGACCCGTGGGTTCTTCTGACCCGTGGGGTCCTCTGACCCGTGGGTTCTTCTGACCCGTGGGTTCTTCTGACCCGTGGGGTCCTCTGACCCGTGGGTTCTTCCGACCCGTGGGTTCCTCTGACTCTGAAACCACGTCACGTCACCACTGAAGACGTTGTGATGCAGAAACATGACTGCCGTCTGACTTCCTGGTGGTTTGTTGTCCCCTTCCTGTTGGGGTGGAGGTGTGGTGAGTGGCGGTGGCCTCCAGGGGGCAGCGTCTACCAGCAAGAGACCCTCATGTCCTCTGGCGGGACTAGAGATTATTTGGACCTTTACCCAGATAAACAAACAAACAAATAAATGTGTTTCTAGAGGACTTAGAATCTATGAAGTCAGATATTACGTATTTAAAACTGTAAGGAGTTTATTTGTGTGTTTGCAGATAAATGTTTATTTTATACGTTAAGGGCTCCAGAGGAAAAACGTCAATGTTTGAATAAAAGGAAGTTTCATTAGTGACACTAAACATGTTTCCTGGAGGTCTGAGTCTCCGTCTGTCCTAACTCTCCACAGTTTGTTTGTGTGTTTACTGGTTTCTGCTCTCAGGAGCTTTGATGTTTGTTTGTGTGTTTACTTGTCTCTGCTCTCAGGAGTTTTGATGTTTGTTTGTGTGTTTACTTGTCTCTGCTCTCAGGAGCTTTGATGTTTGTTTGTGTGTTTACTGGTTTCTGCTCTCAGGAGCTTTGATGTTTGTTTGTGTGTTTACTTGTCTCTGCTCTCAGGAGTTTTGATGTTTGTGTGTTTACTGGTTTCTGCTCTCAGGAGCTTTGATGTTTGTTTGTGTGTTTACTTGTCTCTGCTCTCAGGAGCTTTGATGTTTGTTTGTGTGTTTACTTGTCTCTGCTCTCAGGAGCTTTGATGTTTGTTTGTGTGTTTACTTGTCTCTGCTCTCAGGAGCTTTGATGTTTGTTTGTGTGTTTACTTGTCTCTGCTCTCAGGAGCTTTGATGTTTGTTTGTGTGTTTACTGGTTTCTGCTCTCAGGAGCTTTGATGTTTGTTTGTGTGTTTACTGGTTTCTGCTCTCAGGAGCTTTGATGTTTGTGTGTGTGTTTACTGGTTTCTGCTCTCAGGAGCTTTGATGTTTGTGTTTTTACTGGTTTCTGCTCTCAGGAGCTTTGATGTTTGTTTGTGTGTTTACTTGTCTCTGCTCTCAGGAGCTTTGGTGTTTGTTTTTGTGTTTACTGGTTTCTTCTGTCAGGAGCTTTGATGTTTGTTTTGAAGAGTAGATTCTTTCCTTATTTTTGTTTTTGAAGAAAGAAAAATGAACTTTTTATATTCAGTATTTATTTCATTTTGTGTCACGCACAACATTTTGTGATGTTTTAAATTGTATCATATAATGTTACATATTTATTTAATTTCTGTTTTTCAGTCTAAAGATAAAAGATTTTATATTTACCTGTGAATGAAAACAAAACCTTTTCTTTTTAATAAGAATGATAATGGTAATCAATAATAATAATAGAAATTATAATAATGATAATAATAGTAATGATAATAATAATAGTAGTGATTATAATGAGAATCTTAAGCATTAACCACTTATTGGTAAATATTAATTTACATGTTTGTAGGAGTTATTTTTCTCATTTTATGTCCAATTTATTTGTTTTTCATTTAATGTCACTTAAACATAAATCATCTGGAAGGTCATATGACCTCTACGGGTCAGGTGACCTCTACAGGTCAGGTTACCTCTACAGGTCAGGTTACCTTTACAGGTCAGGTGACCCATACAGGTCTTCTTACCTCTACAGGTCTTGTGACCTCTAAAGGTCAGGTGACCACTACAGGTACGGTGACCTCTAAAGGTCAGGTGACCCCTACAGGTCAGGTGACCCCTAAAGGTCAGGTGACCCCTTCAAGTCACGTGACCTCCACAGGTCAGGTGACCTCCACAGGTCAGGTGACCTCTACAGGAGGTTCTTACATGACTTTAAATGTAAAATCCGTTTTCATGCAGGTTTTTCTCCTCTGGTAGAGGTCATGTCTCTTTCCTACCTGACGTTAGTTTTCTGCAGAGAAGAAGAAGAAAACCTTTATTGATCACATAAAGTCACACGGGACAACAGATTAGATTATTTAACTGATTATTAACCTAGAGTATATGTAGATAGTTGTAGTTTATTCTATTACAGTGATATGCATATATATATATATATATTTTATATATACTTGGTATATATACATATATAATGTATGTATATATATGGAGCATGTATATATACATTATATGTATTCATATAATTTCTTTAAGTTAATATTGTAAAATCTGCTCCTATTGATATTATTTTTATAAAATGATAAAAGCTTTCAGCAATAATGCCATCAGTTTGTTCTCCGGGCCACTAGATGGCGCTGTGTTGTGTTTCCTGAGGGCAGAGAAGGTGTTGGTTGGTGAGAGACAGGAAGTTGATGGAGGTAAGAGAGAAGGAACGAGGTCCTCCGTGTTTGAAGCAGACCTGAGGACAGATGTGGAGTTCTAACCCGGAAGAGGACATCAAAGCCAACGGACGCTGGACACGCCGAGAAAACGATCATCACCTTCTTCCTGTTCAAAGACCCGCAACCTGCCGGAGCAGAACCCTGGAACCAAACAGGTGTGTTTCACCCAGACAGAACCGGGCCTCCCAGGACTCAAGAACTCCAGTCAAGTCCAAGTTTAGATGGACCGACTTGATTAATGCTCTCTGGTCGTTACAGCAGCTCCAACAAACAAACAAACAAACAAACAAACAACTAACAAACGTCAAAATGTCAGACTTTATAATAAAATGTTATAAAAGCCGTATAGAAGAATATATACATAATATACACTATACTAATGTCTGTGTGTGTGTTTGTCTGTCTGTGTGTGTGTGTCTCTGTGTCTGTGTGTCTCTGTTTGTGTCTCTGTGTGTGTCTGCGTCTCTGTGTGTGTCTCTATGTGTGTGTCTGTTTGTCTCTGTTTGTGTCTGTGTGTGTGTCTGTGTGTGTGTCTGCATGTGTGTCTCTGTTTGTGTCTGTGTGTCTCTGTTTGTGTCTCTGTGTGTGTGTCTGTGTGTGTGTCTGCATGTGTGTCTCTGTTTGTGTCTGTGTGTGTTTGTGTCTCTGTTTGTGTCTCTGTGTTTATGTGTGTGTGTGTGTGTGTCTCTGTTTGTGTCTGTGTGTGTGTGTGTCTCTGTTTGTGTCTCTGTGTTTATGTGTGTGTGTGTGTGTGTCTCTGTTTTTGTCTCTATGTGTGTGTCTGTTTGTCTCTGTTTGTGTCTGTGTGTGTGTGTGTCTCTGTTTGTGTCTCTGTGTTTGTGTGTATGTGTGTGTGTGTCTCTGTTTGTGTCTCTGTGTTTGTGTGTGTGTGTGTGTGTGTGTGTGTCTCTGTTTGTGTGTGTGTGTGTGTGTCTCTGTTTGTGTCTCTGTGTTTGTGTGTGTGTGTGCCTGTGCGTGTGTGTGTCTTTGTTTGTGTCTGTGTGTGTGTGTGTCTCTGTTTGTGTCTGTGTGTGTGTGTGTGTGTGTGTGTGTGTCTCTGTTTGTGTCTGTGTGTGTGTGTGTGTGTCTCTGTTTGTGTCTGTGTGTGTGTGTGTGTGTCTCTGTTTGTGTCTCTGTGTTTGTGTGTGTGTGTGCCTGTGCGTGTGTGTGTCTTTGTTTGTGTCTGTGTGTGTGTGTGTCTCTGTTTGTGTCTGTGTGTGTGTGTGTGTGTGTCTCTGTTTTTGTCTCTATGTTTGTGTGTGTGTGTGTGTGTGTCTCTGTTTGTGTCTGTGTGTGTGTGTGTGTGTCTCTGTTTGTGTCTCTGTGTTTGTGTGTGTGTGTGTGTGTGTGTGTGTGTGTGTCTCTGTTTTTGTCTCTATGTTTGTGTGTGTGTGTGTGTGTGTGTCTCTGTTTGTGTCTGTGTGTTTGTGTGTCTCTGTTTGTGTCTGTGTGTGTGTGTGTGTCTCTGTTTGTGTCTGTGTGTGTGTGTGTGTCTCTCTGTTTGTGTCTCTGTGTTTGTGTGTCTCTGTTTGTGTGTGTGTGTGTGTCTCTGTTTGTGTCTGTGTGTGTGTGTGTGTCTCTGTTTGTGTCTGTGTGTGTGTGTGTGTCTCTGTTTGTGTCTGTGTGTGTGTGTGTGTGTCTCTGTGTGTGTGTGTGTGTGTGTGTGTCTCTGTTTGTGTCTGTGTGTGTGTGTGTGTCTCTGTTTGTGTCTGTGTGTGTGTGTGTGTGTCTCTGTTTGTGTCTCTGTGTTTGTGTGTGTGTGTGTGTGTGTGTGTGTGTGTGTCTCTGTTTTTGTCTCTATGTTTGTGTGTGTGTGTGTGTGTGTGTCTCTGTTTGTGTCTGTGTGTTTGTGTGTCTCTGTTTGTGTCTGTGTGTGTGTGTGTGTCTCTGTTTGTGTCTGTGTGTGTGTGTGTGTCTCTCTGTTTGTGTCTCTGTGTTTGTGTGTCTCTGTTTGTGTGTGTGTGTGTGTGTGTGTGTCTCTCTGTTTGTGTCTCTGTGTTTGTGTGTCTCTGTTTGTGTCTGTGTGTGTGTGTGTGTGTGTGTGTGTGTGTGTGTGTTTGACTTCATTCTTCTCCTTAAAAGCCAAATGTAAACTAATTAAATTTACTTACACCACCTCTGACTCGTCCTGGACTCCAGCAGAACCTCTGAAGGTTCTGCTGTGGTATCTGGTACTGTCACATCAGCAGCAGATCCTTTAAGTCCTGGAAGTTGTGAGGTGGAGCCTCAGTGGATCAGACGTGTTGGTCTGCAAGGTCAGAGGAACATCTACGTGATGGTAGGACCCAATGGTTCCGTAGAACATGGTCCAAGCATCACGGTCTTCTGTCAAGGTCTTTTCTTCCCAGAATGCATCCTGGTACCATCTCTTCACCCTACCATCCGCTTGGTGTAGAAGGAAACATGTTCCATCCACCCGTTCAACCATCCATCCATCCACCCATCCATCCACCCATCCATCCATCCATCCATCCATCCGTTCAACCAACCACATCTCGGTGTTTTCACCTCCTGCTCCGTCTCATTGTCACTTTTTGGCTGGACTCCTGACGGGTGAGGACCCCCCTGGGGAATCCCTTTCCATTTGATGCCCTCCAACTTTTGCTGTCTCCCCGGCGCGGAACATGACGGGGTTGTTGCCATTATCCTCCTTCACAGAGCCCCCCCCCCCACCCCGACCCCCAGTCCAGGCCTGTTCCCAAAGTGGATGGCATTCCTGGGGGCCACCAGAGAAGCAGCTTTGGGGGGACGGCCCACTGGCTCCTGGGTGGCCTCTTGTGCCGGCCTCAGAGGGGAGGAGACAATGTCTTATTAATTGACTGGGCGTCTTGGGCCGAGTTGGAGAATTTGGGGGGGAGGAGTCGTGATGAGGGATGAGGGGCGGAGGGGGCGGGATGATGGGCGGAGGGGGGCGGGGAAGAGATCCATGAACCTAGCAGATTTATTCCTGTTTGATTTACATCACTGCTCCGAAAGTTTCCAGGAAGCTGATCCGATTCCGAATGTTTGTTTATATACCTTCTCCGAAACTTTGTTTACATCATAGATTGAATCATGTGACTAAAAAGCTTCTGAGGAAAACTCTTTCTTTCTCTCCTTTTAAACAATCACAATAACCTTCTTGTCTTCTGCATTCTGGAGGGACAGAGTCCATTAAATGATCCAGTTGTTCTGATGAAAGGGGCGGAGCCAGTGTTTTCAGATTTATTTTTAAATTGTGGGATTTTCCATGTTAATGAAGAAACTATCTCATCTCCTACTGTCTCATCTCCTACTGTCTCATCTCCTACTGTCTCATCTCCTACTGTCTCATCTCCTACTGTCTCATCTCCTACTGTTTCATCTCCTACTGTCTCATCTCCTACTGTCTCATCTCCTACTGTCTCATCTCCTACTGTCTCATCTCCTACTGTCTCATCTCCTACTGTCTCATCTTAAACTGTCTCATCTCCTACTGTCTCATCTCCTACTGTCTCATCTCCTACTGTCTCATCTTAAACTGT
>JBBDHG010000042.1:332500-392500 GCA_037951165.1 Lophius americanus
AGATTCACTACAGCCACGTCATTACATCAGAGTCACTACAACCACGTCATTACATCAGATTCACTACAGCCACGTCATTACATCAGAGTCACTACAACCACGTCATTACATCAGATTCACTACAGCCACGTCATTACATCAGATTCACTACAGCCACGTCATTACATCAGAGTCACTACAACCACGTCATTACATCAGATTCACTACAGCCACGTCATTACATCAGATTCACTACAGACACGTCATTACATCAGAGTCATTACATCAGAGTCATTACAGCTAGTCATTGCATCAGAGTCACTACAACCATCACAGAGACATCTTCCATATCCAACCTGTTTTTATCAGATAATCATAAGATAACTGATTTAAACAGACGAGGGTCTTTACTCCCGCAGGAGCGATCGGAGTTCGTCTTTGGACACGACGTCCGTGACGGATTTTATACATCGTGTTAATCGATCTGGTTTGACTCAGTGAATAAAACACAGTCGGAGCGGTGAGTCATCGCAGGCTCCGGAGTAAAACCCGATAATCCGGCAGAGGTTGAAGGATGAATTCATGCAAACCTTCTAAAACGATCACCCCCAGACCTGATCACCCCCAGACCTGATCACCCCCAGACCTGATCACCCCCAGACCTGATCACCCCAGACCTGATCACCCCCAGACCTGATCACCCCCAGACCTGATCACCCCCAGACCTGATCACCCCCAGACCTGATCACCCCCAGACCTGATCACCCCAGACCTGATCACCCCCAGACCTGATCACCCCCAGACCTGATCACCCCCAGACCTGATCACCCCCAGACCACCACACACACACATACACACACACACACACACAGATACACACACACACAGATACACAGATACACACACACAAAGACACACACACACATACACACACACACACACACACACACACACACAGATACACACACACACAGATACACAGATACACACACACAAAGACACACACACACATACACACACACACACACAGATACACACACACACACAGATACACACACACACAGATACACACATACACACACAGATACACACATACACACACAGATACACACATACACTCACACACACACACAAACAGACACACACATACACACACACATACACAGATACACAGATACACACACACACAGATACACACACACACACACACACACAGATACACACACACACACACAGATACACACATACACTCACACACACACACAAACAGATACACACATACACACACACAGATACACACACACACAGATACACACACACAAAGACACACACACACACACATACACACACACACACAGATACACACACACACACAGATACACACACACACACACACACAGATACACACATACACACACAGATACACACATACACACACAGATACACACATACACTCACACACACACACAAACAGACACACACAGATACACAGATACACACACACACAGATACACACACACACACACAGATACACACACACACACACACAGATACACACACACACACACACACACAGATACACACATACACACACACACACATACACACACACAGATACACACATACACACACACACACAGATACACACACACACACACACACAGATACACACACACACAAACAGATACACACATACACACACACACACACAGATACACACACACACAGATACACACACACACACAAACAGACACACACAGATACACACATACACACACACACACACACAGATACACACATACACTCACACACACACATACACACACACACACAGATACACACACACACACACAGATACACACACACACATACACACAGATACACACACACACATACACACACACACAGATACACACACACACACAGATACACACACACAGATACACACACACACACAGATACAGACACACACACACACACACACAGATACACACACACACAAACACACAGATACAGACACACACACACACACAGATACACACACACACACACACACACACACAGATACACACACACACAGATACACACACACACACACACACAGATACACACACACACATACACACACACACAGATACACACACACACACAGATACACACACACAGATACACACACACAGATACACACACACACACAGATACACACACACAGATACACACACACACACAGATACAGACACACACAGATACACACACACACACACACACAGATACAGACACACACACACACAGATACACACACAGATACACACACACACACACACACAGCCCGTACATGGCGGCGGCGGCGTTAATCCCTGGCTGCGGTGGCTCAGATCATTATAGACTCTGATCTGCGGCCCCTGAAAGAGGGAATTAGCCCTGAACACAATCCCAGTGACCTCTGTGACCCGGGGACAAAGGCTCAGCTGCCGGGGGTCCATGTCCCCTAAACCCGCCCATATGGACCCGACCAATCTGTTACAATGGCCGCCACAATGGGAACATGGCGGGGGGGGCGGGTCTGGGTCGTCCCTGATCTGAAGGTTTGTGTGCTAACGTGTTGATTCTCATGTCGCTGCCCCCCAAAACTGTTCCCTACCCTCTCCGTAAGTCCTTCCCCCCCGGCCCCCATCATCTACTTCCTAAGTGCCCCCCTGGTGGGTCCTGGCTGAGGGGGTCTTTATGTTGTGGCTCATTTAGAAGAGACCCCCTGCTGTAGAACACAAACAAGACGTCTCACTAGTCACCCTGTTTACTCAGGGACTGAAGCCCCCCGCCCCCCCCTCTGTTCCTGCTGTGGACAGTAGCGGAGGCAGTAACAGAGGCGTCGTCTCTGAACGCGGTACCGCCAGAAACCACGGAGCTGATCCGTCTGACTGCGCCGTGAAGGAGCAAAATGAAAGAGGAGCTCCAGCCCACAGCCTCAGTGCCACCAAGACTCCAGTTGGGTCAGAACCTGTGATTTCAGTTTTTCGCTGTGACTCCGGGCCTGATTTAGAATAAAGTCCTCAGCGGGTTCATGGTTCTGGTTCTGGTTCCTACCGATCGTCGTATTATTGTCCTGAACAAATTATCAGCAAAGAGTCCGATCTGCGTACTGAACTTCGTGTCGAGCAGCTGGAGGCGGTTCTGATTGTTCTGCACGATGTTCAGCTCGTCTCGTCAGCCGCCAGTCCGACTCGTTTGTAAGCGTACGACGTGATTATTCTGAGGTCGAAGGTCGTCGCTGTTTTGATCTGAAGTTTGAAGCTAAAGAACAAAACAAACTAAAGTCTCTGATCGGGATGGAGGCCCGGCGGCGCCGACCCAACACCGTCTGAACCACCACATAACATTCATGACTCATCTCTCTAGTCTCAGGGCTTCAGGTCAGAGGTCAGAGGTCAGCAGAGCTTCGACCTCAAACCCAATAAGAGTGATAAAGTCACTTTTTCTCACCTTCACAGGAATATTTATAATTATTATAATTATAAATATTTATAAAAATTAAGATTATAATAATTTTAATAATTATAATATGATTATAATAATTACAATAATTATAATATAATACTCATTTTAATATTTATAATTATTATAATATTTATGATTATAATAATGATTTTAATAATTATAATATGATTATAATATTTATAATAATTATAATAGTTATGAATATAATTAATTATTATTCTGACCCGTCTGGAAACATTATAATGAATAATCAGAACCAGAAATCATTTTATTTAGTGGCTCTCAGAAGAATCCAGAGTTTCTTCTTCTGCAGTGAAGACGGTTTGTTGTTGTTGTTGTTGTTGTTGTTGTTGTTGTTGTTGTGACGTGAAGGAAACAAACTTCTCGGAGATGTAAAATAAGGCTGAAGAGAATAAATGATCTCGACATCTTCTCCCTCGTGTTCCCGGGCCGGTCCAGAAGGTGGCAGTGTTGTGTAGGTTCTGGTCCCGTCCTCCTGATGGAGAATTCAAAAGCCTGTGACCCACAAATGTCTCCATCTTTGTTTCCTGCCTGTTCAGAGAACTCTTGACCTTTGACCCTCCTGAAGACGGCGTGACCAAAACAAGAAACGTGTTCCTCAAAGAAATACACTACTTATTAAATACATACACCGGTACCACCAGAACCACCAGACCAATTAATACCACCAGACCCAACAGTACCACCAGAACCACCAGACCCAGCAGCATCACCAGTACCACCAGTACCACCAGTCTCGCCGATACCACCAGACCCATTAGTACCAGCAGTACCAACAGAACCACCGGTACCACCAGACCCAGCAGCATCACCAGAACCACCAGACCCAGCAGTACCACCACACCCAGCTGTAGCACCAGTACCACCAGAACCACTAGACCCAGCAGTACCATCAAACCCACCAGTACCACCAATATCAGCAGACCCAGCAATACCACCAGACCCATCAGTACCACCAGAAATACCAGCGGCTGATGACGGGTCAAGTGGCCCCCTTCAGAGGTTCTGGACCGTATAAAAACAAACAGGACTGACTTCCGGTCGGCCGTCGACCCAGAGGGTCTCCTTGAAGACCACCTCCGACGCTCCTCGCCACCTCCTGGTGTCTCCATGGACCGTATGAACTTGTCAACCCGTGACTCCGACCCGCCTCTCGATCTCACCGCAGCTCAAGAACCCGTCTAACGTGGCGACACCTCGACCCGGGTTCAATGCTCCTCCTGCCAGAAAGCTTCTGGCAGGAAAACATTTGGAGGCTGAGGTATTATTGGGGGCGGAGACCACCTGATCCGACCCACGCTCCCGTATTATCCTGGACGCCGGCGGCCCACTTCAGAGCCGGGGGGTTCAAGGCCGAGCGACGCCTCGCCGCTCCTCGTGACAGGAGTTTAAGAAAAATGTCTGACTAAAAGGCTCGGCGAGGTTCTGCACTGGTTCTCCTCCGAGTGTGTTTGTTTGAGGGGGCGCACTTGACCTCCCTCTCAAGGAGCGAGTCAGTCATGTTTTCCTCTCGAGCCGCCGCCGCCGCCGCTTCTTCTTCTGCAGGATAAAAGGCTGAATGCGTTTTTGATTTAATGCAGCGCAGAGAGAAGAGGTCAAAGGTCACTGCTCCTCTCTAAGGACACAAACGTCTCCATCAAATATTCATTCATTCATTCATTCATTGACATGATGTCATCTGTCAGCGCTCTAACTCCTGTGACCATCATCATCATCATCATCATCATAACCTGTTAGAAGAAGAACCTTCACCTTAGAGGACCTACAACGTCTGAGTGAATGTTTGTGTGACCCTCCATCCATCCATTCATCCAGCATTCATCCATCCATCCTCTCATCCAGCACCCATCCGTCCATCCAGCATTCATCCATCTTCCATCCATCCATATAGTATCCGTCCATCCAGCATCCGTCCGTCCATCCCATCCTTTCATCCAGCATTCAACCATCCATCCTTTCATCCAGCATCCATCCAGCATCCATCCATCCTTTCATCCAGCACCCATCCATCCATCCAGCATTCATCCATCCATCTTTCCGTCCATCAGTCCCGACGTCTATCCATCCATCCGTCCATCCATCCCTCCGTCCATCCGTTCGTCACTCCGTCCATCTGTCCGTCCATCCATCTGTCCATCCTTCCGTCCATCCATCCGTCCAACCATCCATCCATCCATGGAGCATCCATCCATCCATCCATCCATCCATGGAGCATCCGTCCATCCGTCCATCCATCTGTCCATCCGCCCATCCATCCATGGTCCATCCGTCCATCCATCCATCCATGGAGCATCCGTCCATCCATCCGTCCATCCATCCATGGAGCATCCATCCATCCCTCCGTCCAACCATCCATCCATCCATCCATGGAGCATCCATCCATCCGTCTGTCCATCCATCCGTCCAACCATCCATCCATCCATCCATGGAGCATCCATCCGTCCATCCATCCGTCCATCCCTCCGTCCAACCATCCATCCATCCATCCATGGAGCATCCATCCGTCTGTCCATCCATCCGTCCATCCATCCGTCCAACCATCCATCCATCCATCCATGGAGCATCCATCCATCCGTCCATCCATCCGTCCATCCATCCATCCGTCCATCCGTCCATCCATCCATGGAGCATCCATCCATCCATCCGTCCATCCATCCATCCGTCCGTCCATCCATCCATCCATCCGTCCATCCATCCATGGAGCATCCATCCATCCGTCTGTCCATCCATCCGTCCAACCATCCATCCATCCATCCATGGAGCATCCATCCGTCCATCCATCCGTCCATCCCTCCGTCCAACCATCCATCCATCCATCCATGGAGCATCCATCCGTCTGTCCATCCATCCGTCCATCCATCCGTCCAACCATCCATCCATCCATCCATGGAGCATCCATCCATCCGTCCATCCATCCGTCCATCCATCCATCCGTCCATCCATCCGTCCAACCATCCATCCATCCATCCATGGAGCATCCATCCATCCGTCCGTCCATCCATCCGTCCGTCCATCCAACCATCCATCCATCCATCCATGGAGCATCCATCCGTCCGTCCATCCATCCATCCATCCATCCATCCGTCCATCCATCCATCCATCCATATTCTCTGGTTGAGAAGGACCAGAGAAGAAGTTTGATGTTCATTAACGATCTTCTAGGATGATAGAACTTTAAATTGGGTCTCCAACTCTCCTCGCCGTCTCTCCTCTCCCAGACGATGAGAGCGCTGATTGTGATTTGTCTGTTCAGGGCGGGGGCGGGAAAGTGTGTGTGGAGGGGAGGGGCTGGGGGGCGTCGGAGGTGTTTGCTGCCGAAAAAAAGACAAAACAATTAAATGATTAATTCACGGCGGGGGCCTCTGACAATTAAAACCATTATAGAAATTAAAATGGCATTATGTCACAGTGGATGCTGATGACACCGCCGCGTCTTTTAAAACAATTTTCATAATTCCAATAATTGAAATTATGGCATATTCATTCATTTAGCGGCTGAGGAGGGCTGAGAGCGGATGCTAATGAAATACAATCATTAGCATCCAAACAAAGTAATTGGGTAGTCTTTTATCCTCGGGATAGGTGATACGGCTCCACCCCCAACCCCCCCACCCCCCCAAAACAAAACGCAAACGCAGGTAATTAAAGCACAACCGTGAGACCAGCGCCGCGGTGGCGGCGGCGCTGCACGTCTCTGAAAACGGCGCTGATTACTCTGATTAGAGACATGACTACCCTCTGAGAATGTTTGTGGATGCTCCGACATTCCTGGAGGCGGAGGATATTATATATTACAGTCCCCTCCCCTGCTGGGAGATTCAGCAACTTTTATGTACGTGTGTCTCAGTCAACCGTATCATCGACCTTTGACCCTTCATCTACCATCCAAACACTGTTATTGATATGGTCGGGTTGTTGTCATTGCAACAAAGTTGCGGCATTTCCTGGTATAATAATAATAATAATAATACATTTAATTTATAATGCACTTTACATTTGGATCAAATCTCAAAGTGCTATGGTACTTTGATGTCAACAATCTGAAAACATGAACATTCTACACACTGATTCTGTGTCAACCGTATCGTAAACGATGTAAGACATTCACACAAACAAACATTCACACAAACAAACATTCACACAAACAAACATTTACACAAACAAACATTCACACAAACAAACATTCACACAAACATTCCCACAAACATTTACACAAACAAACATTCACACAAACATTCACACAAACAAACATTCACACAAACATTTACACAAACAAACATTCACACAAACAAACATTCACACAAACAAACATTCACACAAACATTTACACAAACAAACATTCACACAAACAAACATTCACACAAACAAACATTCACACAAACAGTCACACAAACAAACATTCACACAAACAAACATTCACACAAACAAACATTCACACAAACAAACATTCACACAAACATTCACACAAACAAACATTCACACAAACATTTACACAAACAAACATTCACACAAACAAACATTCACACAAACAAACATTCACACAAACAGTCACACAAAGAAACATTCACACAAAGAAACATTCACACAAACAAACATTCACACAAACAAACATTCACACAAACAAACATTCACACAAACATTCACACAAACAAACATTCACACAAACAAACATTCACACAAACAAACATTCACACAAACAAACATTCACACAAACAAACATTCACACAAACATTTACACAAACAAACATTCACACAAACATTTACACAAACAAACATTCACACAAACAAACATTCACACAAACAAACATTCACACAAACAAACATTCACACAAACATTCACACAAACAAACATTCACACAAACAAACATTCACACAAACAAACATTCACACAAACATTCACACAAACAAACATTCACACAAACAAACAGTCACACAAACAAACAGTCACACAAACAAACATTCACACAAACATTCACACAAACATTCACACAAACATTCACACAAACAAACATTCACACAAACATTCACACAAACAAACATTCACACAAACAAACATTCACACAAACAAACATTCACACAAACATTCACACAAACAAACATTCACACAAACAAACATTCACACAAACAAACATTCACACAAACATTCACACAAACAAACATTCACACAAACAAACATTCACACAAACAAACATTCACACAAACATTCACACAAACAAACATTCACACAAACAAACATTCACACAAACAAACATTCACACAAACAAACATTCACACAAACAAACATTCACACAAACAAACATTCACACAAACATTTAAACAAACAAACATTTACACAAACAAACATTCACACAAACAAACATTCACACAAACATTCACACAAACAAACATTCACACAAACATTTACACAAACAAACATTCACACAAACAAACATTCACACAAACATTCACACAAACAAACATTCACACAAACAAACATTCACACAAACAAACATTCACACAAACAAACATTCACACAAACAAACATTCACACAAACAAACATTCACACAAACAAACATTCACACAAACAAACATTCAAACAAACATTTACACAAACAAACATTCACACAAACAAACATTCACACAAACAAACATTCACACAAACAAACATTCACACAAACAAACATTCACACAAACAAACATTCACACAAACAAACATTCACACAGTGATGACAGAAGCGGTCATGAAGGCGTCACATGTTCATCAGGATCAGTAAACATTCACCGATGGAACAACCACTGGGGGTTCAGTATCTTGCTCAGGGATTGGGAATGGAACCACCGACCTTCAGGTCAGTGGACCACCTCTCTACCCGCTGAGACACATTCAGACCCGTGTGGGGCGACATCATCGCCCACCAGCAGACTTCCTCAGCAGAACCCGAGTTCTTCCTGAGCCGAAGCTCACGGTCCACATTTAGCTCACTTAGCCATTAGCTCCTTGTAGACACTTGAACTAATGGAAAATAATACAACCTGCTACTGAAGGAAAGGGAGGATGGGTGGAGGTGGAGAGGTGAGACTGAAGAGAGAGCGAGATGGGAGCATCAAGAGTCTTAAGGAGGAGAGCTCCTCGTCTCTGTAGTGGGGAAACCATTCTCTCTCTCTCTCTCTCTCTCTCTCTCTCCTTTTCTTGGCTACCTCCTCTGTGACATTCTGGGTTGCTTCCTCTGGTATTTGGGGCCAGCCCCGCCTCTTCCTCCATCTTCTGTGGAGAGCGTCATTAGGCCCTCCTGCAGGGGAGTCAAGAATATAATGCAAGAGGGGCCACCTTCTTAAAAGGAGCGTCTGCTGGTGGCGTCGCCTCATTACGCTCCTCTGCTCCGTTTCAAACTTCCACCTCACCTCCAGTTCATCTCCGTCGGAAGGGACCTCGTGTTTTTGCGCCTACCCTGAGAGCTGGGGGGGGGGGGGATCATTTCTTCCAGTTGTCATAGCTTCCTCCTCTCACGCCCTCACCCTTTACCTCCTCCTCCTCATCAGAGATGGACTGATGAGAGAATAACAAAAGGAAGTGGAGGGCAGAGACGCTCGTCTCCTCAGCCTTGGCCCTGAAGCCCACCGTTCCATTTTTGCAGCCTGAGTAAGAGAGCGGGTCTTTTCATCTCTGAAGATCAACACATTTGTCTCCTGCAAGCTCCTCCACCATTTCTCTGTCCCATTTCCTCCCTCTTTCTTACTCCTTTAGCAAATGGGAAAACTGTCCTTGGTCGGATTCTGTTTTTCAAAGGCTTCAGGTCTCCTTTGTCCGCCCGGTCTGACCCTGTGCAGGCGCTGAGAGCGTCTCGTGCTGATGGTCCATTATCAGCGGCGCCAGCATTCACGTAAAAATACAGGCGAAAAGGAGGATTTTCACACCTCGGTGCAGGAGGAGATTTTGCAGCAGGAATGGTTTTGCATGTTTTGTCAGTGATTTATACTCGGCCAAAGTTTTGGAGTCGATCTCGCCTGCCGGACGTTCATGTCCAACATAACCTCCAAACTCATGGTCCTCATGTCAGACTCTGAGAACTCCAGGTGACGGACTGACCGTAAAGTCTCCGTCGCTGCCCAACGACTGAAGGACCAAATGACAAACAAATTTTCCGATGCTACAATCCAGAGTGAAGTTAAAGAAATGTTTTCCATTCGCAGCAGTTCAATAATCCTCTGATGTGAGGAATGATTACGGGGAGGCTCAGAGACGGAACACCTTTTCCTACTTACATCTTGACAGTCCCTGCTCTTTGCAGACAGTCCCTGCTCTTTGCAGACGGTCCCGGCTCTTTGCAGTCGGTCCCTGCTCTTTGCAGACGCTCCCTGCTCTGTACAGACACTCCCTGCTCTTTGCAGACGCTCCCTGCTGTTTGCAGACAGTCCCTGCTCTTTGCAGACGGTCCCTGCTCTTTGCAGACCATCCCTGCCCTTTGCAGACGGTCCTTGCTCTTTGCAGACTGTCCCTGCTCTTTGCAGACGGTCCTTGCTCTTTGCAGACGGTCCCTGCTCTTTACAGACGGT
Source organism: Lophius americanus (assembly GCA_037951165.1). NCBI lineage: Eukaryota > Metazoa > Chordata > Actinopteri > Lophiiformes > Lophiidae > Lophius > Lophius americanus. The sequence goes on from JBBDHG010000042.1 coordinate 343,530, forward strand.
CCCTGCTCTTTGCAGACGTTCCCTGCTCTTTGCAGACCGTCCCTGCCCTTTGCAGACGGTCCTTGCCCTTTGCAGACGGTCCTTGCTCTTTGCAGACGGTCCCTGCTCTTTGCAGACGGTCCTTGCTCTTTGCAGACGGTCCCTGCTCTTTGCAGACGGTCCCTGCTCTTTGCAGACGTTCCCTGCTCTTTGCAGTCGGTCCCTGCTCTTTGCAGACGGTGCCTGTCCGTTGTTGACGGTAACAGGGGGTCATGTTTTTGACTGCTGTGCGTTTGTTTGTGTGTTTGTTTGTTTGTGTGAGAGATTATGAAAAACTAGAGAACAGTTTTGAAATTTCACCCCGGGGGTAGATTTTGACGTTCCCTAGAGTTGATCAGATTTTGTTGACGTTACGTGTTTCACAGCACTTTAAATGGAATCAAATAAGATAATAAGCCGTTTGGAGTAGTAACGTCACAATGTGGCTATTGCTGCCTTTGATCCTTTGATTTCTTTCATGTTCCTTTCAGGGAGGAGCTGGGGGCTCTGTGGGCTGAACAGAGACACTGAAGTGAAAGAGTCATGAGACGTGCGGCTACAGAATGAATGGAGGAATCTGCAGGAAGTTCTTTAAGCGCGGGGTTCTGTTGGGCCTTGGCGGAGGTTTCTAGTATTTCTCTGTAGCGGTAGCTGCTGGTCACTCTGCTAGGAGTGAACCCAGATGGTTCTGTGCTGACCTCCACTCTAGAGGTCAGTCCAAGTGTCCGGGTTCTCTTCTATAATTCTCTCTCATTTCCCTGCTGCGACTCACGGCCGTCGCACAAAAAACTCATGGAGTTGTGAAAAGGCGACAGAAGGAGGAAAAGACAACGGAAGAATGCGTTTGATTACAAACAGTTTTCTGTTGGCGGCGGCCCGCCTGAGAGCCGGCGAGCCTTTGTGTTCCTGCCCGACTGTTAGTGGCGAGACGGAAAACACATGGAAAACACGCACGCTGACATTTCTTAATCAAATATGGCAATCAGGGCGCCAACCGACGGCACGCCATTCGCAATCCCTTTAATTCATAATCAAACGGAGAGTAAATGAGGCAGAAATCGAGGGGGGAGGGGGCAGGGGGGGGGCAGGTCATTACGTCTCTTTTTACCGGCCCGATGAGAGCGATGTGGAATTAATCAGAGGCCATTAGGCTGTATTTACTCGCCGCCACGGGGGCTCGGTCTCAGGGCAGAGAGAAAACTCTGACGGGAGCTCGCCACAGGAGACGGAGCGCCGCTCACGGCCCGCCCACAGGTGTGTGAGGACGCCGTCCTGGATCTGATGGACGGGCGAGGGCTCAGCCCAAGGCCTCGGATGTTGACTCACATCATCTCCCTCCTAATGGGCCGCCGCCATTATTCACACGCTGCCAAGACTCCCGGTCCTCCAAAACATCCTGACCCAGAGTCAAAACCCGTCTCTTGTTTTTTCAGGTTAAGCCTCCCCGGAATCACATCCCAGAATAACCTTCAACATCTCCACCGCTATCAGGAGTATCTGCATTTATTCTCAGTGTCAGTAACACTGGACTCAGATCTGGAGAACCTGGAGGTCCAGTCAGCACCTTGACCTGGTTCTTGTGTTCCTCAAACCTTCCTGCAGTGAGTCAGAGACCATCATCCTGGAAGGACAGGGTCCAAAACTCCCTCCTTCTCATACTGCATCCTGGAACCATCTCTCCACATCATCCATCAGACCAGACCACCTTCTTCCATTGCTCCGTGGTCCGGTTCTGATATCATGCTAATTGTAGGAGCTTCCAGCAGTGGACAGGGGTCAGAGGTCACGGCCTAACCTTCACTCCCACCACCATCGATGATGCTGGTTGTCCTTCTTTAGACCACTTTGGTGGATTCTTACCACTGCAGACAGGGAACTTCCAAAAGACCTGCAGTTCTGGAGATGTTCTGACCCAGACCTGTAACTGTCACAGTCTGGTTGTCACTGGTAACCAGGTGATAAGTCCCACCCCCTCACAGGTAACCATGGTCACCAGATAATCCCTGGCTTGTCCTGTCAGGGGTTATAATGTTCTGTCCGACTGAATAAGTAGCTGTGGCAGGATGTCTACGTAAATGTTGCCCCTCTGACCCCTGACCCCTGACCCCTGCTTTAGTCCAGTTCTGCTCCAGGATCTTCACCTGCCGTAGGTCCATGGCGTCTCCTTCCTCATCGGTGGCTCATTCAGAAGTGACTCCTCAGGAAAGTTAGCGTTAGCGTTAGCGGCAGCCCGATCAGGGTCCCGCTGACCGCGACCTCCTCGGATTACGGCTGAGGGGTCGGCGCTCCGTGACCGGGGAGGTTGATGCCGAGGGAGAGACGGCGCTTCAAAAGCCTCCGGCCCTGAGCCGACCACGCCATCACGGCACAAACCTCTTTAAACAAGCGATTGTGGGACAAAGGACGGCGCGGAGCCGTTTCTGTGGGCGATACGAGCAAACAGTTAATGAGGTTTACTTAAGATGACCTCCGCTCGCCGCCAAAGGAGACGCAGAGAGAGAGAGAGCGAGCGGAGAGGAGACGCGAAGGCCGAGAACAAAGGAGGGCAATCCGGCGCTTTGGTCCTTGAGTCTCTATTGTTGTCTGTGTGTTTGCTGGGCGTGGCGGCGGCCGCAGGAACGCTGCGTCTACAGGTGAATCATCGGCTCCGGCTTACCTGCACATGAAGGCGGCGCCGCTCATCCGTTCAAACCCGTCAGCTGACCGTGGATCAGAACACAAACGTCGTGCGGCTTTTCTTTATCGTACACCGCTAATGTTTGTGAAACTACTTGTTAAACATATTAATTATCACTTTATTCACTTTACTTGTTGTTTTTAGTTTTTTTTTATCATATTATGTATTCAATTATATAAAAGTTATTATCCTAAGTTTTAATGATAAAATAAAATGGTGCGTATTCAAATTGTATTTTTAAATTCACGTCATTTATTTATAGTTTGTATTATTATGTTATAATTTATGTTTATAAAATATTATATTTTATAAAATCACATTTGTTTTAGATTTTCATATCACATATTTTTGAATTGTTACTAAATCATTTATAATCTTGTAAATATATATTTACAAGATTATAAATGTTGTAAATATATATTTATAGTTTATGATAATAATAATAATAGTTTAGAAAGTTAATTTTCTTAAAGTATTGTTTTTATCTTAACTTTCTATTATTATTCATTTATTTAGATCATTTATTTAAATATATTTTGTTAGAGTAACCAGTAATATTCTGAATATAATACTTTATAATTATAATTGTTTCATTGCTATAAGTAGAAATAGAATTATTGTTTTAATTAGTAGAATGTATTATTATTATTATGAAAGTTCAAATGTTGTTAAATTGAACAGAGAATAAAGAATGTTAATGTTAGCCACATTGACAAACAGCTGATGTTTGAACCCTTTCAAGTTCTGCTCAGCCGTTCGGTTCTGAGTCTCTGGTTCTTCTGACCCGGTTGCAGCAGGTGTGCTGAAGAGTAACGGGTTCAAACTTCCCTAAAGATTTATTTGATCGTTCCTCGACCTTGTCTACGAACTTAAATGAATAAATGATAAACATTATGTTGCTGGAGACATCAAAGGGTTAAACACCCGCGTCGGTTTAACCACGGCTACGCTAGCTAACGTTAGCTAACGTTAACGCTCGCTAGCGTTATTAGCATCTCCAGCTGCCAGGCGAGAAAGGAGAAAGATTAAATGGTGACGCTAACAGGAATGTCCTTCACGTCTGTCGGCCGCAGGTTCGACTCCAGCTGCTGCGTCCTTCATCCTCAACGTCTCATTTTCTCATTTAGCTCGTCATCGTTCAGGCCGACACCATTAACACGAGGCCCGACCTCGCCAACGGCGGGAACGCCTCCATCAGCCGCAGTGGCCGCCGCGGCCCTCCCACTCTCTCTCTTTCTCTCGCTCTCTCTGTCTCTCTCTCCCTCCCCCTCTCCTCTCTCTCCCCCTCCTCCCTCTCTCTCTCCCCCTCTCCTCTCTCTCCCCCTCTCCTCTCTCTCCCTCCCTCCCTCACTCTCTCCCCCCTCCTCCCTCTCTCTCTCCCTCCCTCCCTCTCTCTCTCCCCCTCTCCTCTCTCTCCCCCTCTCCTCTCTCTCTCCCCCCTCCTCCCTCTCCCCCCCCCTCTCTTTCCTCCCCTCTCAATTCTGAAGCAAATCTTTAAATTATTGAAGGAGTTATAGACAAAAAACCTCCAAACGTGTTTAAAGTCATCTTTATGACATCACGCAGTGAGGTCATCACCCGACGCCACCGAAATGTATTCATCTGTGTGATCTGCTAAAACCCGCCTCTCCTCGGTACCACAGAACCTCTCGGACAGACAGAAACCGTTTCATGGCGGACTTATGTAATACCACGTCTGACCATCGGAGGGGGGGGTCACACCAGAGTGGCACCCTTCCCCTCTCACTCACAGAGCAGAGGGTCTCACATGGGGGGTCAATGGAACAAAAACTGTTTTTCTCTAAGGTGCAGCTGTAGCTGGCTGAGGTTCTGGTTCTGATGGACTCTTTTCCTCATCAATTATTTTAATTCCATCGGGTCAGGCGGCTCGGCGCCATGTTTACGTGGTGTTTACATGCGCGTGTGCGTTCAAATGTGTCCCCGCGCTCCTTCACGTGGTCTCCCCCCCCCCCCCCCCCCCCCCCCCAGCCCCCAGCCCCCCTGCAGCCCCTGGCCCCCTTTCATTGCTAAGAAACCCTCCATTCTGTGTGAGTAATCAGAGCTGAGCCTCTCATCCTTGTGCTGCTCAAGAGCTGCTTTAATTAACCATCATACCACAGATGGGATCAATTTTTCTGCCTCCCCCCTCCTCACCCCCCTCTCTCTTTCTCTGTGCCTCTCTCTCGCTCTCTCTCTCTCTCCCTTCTCTCTCTGCTGCTTCTTTCCCTGCAGCCTCCTCTCCCACACACAAGACCCATAATTGCACTGGAACAGCGCCAGCCATCAGCCGGGCCCCAGACTGCAGGCCTCCCCCCCCCCCCAGCCTCTGGCCTCACCTGCTCAATACCTTATTAGTGTCAGGATCTGTGGAGAGCCACTGCGGATTAACTAAAGAGATGTGAGATTGATTTCTGCCGCGCAGCAACAATTGAAGTTTTCTTCTTCTGCGGACGTGAGGAAACACGACATCATCTGTCTGTGTGTGTGTGTGTGTGTGCGTGTGTGTGTGTGTGTGTGTGTGTGTGTGTGTGTGCGCGTGTGTGTGTTTGTGTGTGTGCATGTGTGTGTACATCTGTGTGTGTGTACGTCTGTCTATGTCTATGTGTGTGTGTGTACGTCTGTGTGTGCATGTGCGCGCATGTGTGTGTGCACGTGTGCGCATGTGTGTGCGTGTGCACGTGTGTGTGCACGTCTATGTATGAGTGTGTGCACGTCTGTGTGTGTGTGTGTATGTCTGTGTATGTCTATGTGTGTGTGTGTACGTGTGTGTGTTTGTGTGTGTGCACGTGTGTGTACGTCTGTGTGTGTGTGTGTGCGTGTGTACGTGTGTGTGTGTGTGTGTGTGTGTGTGTGCATGTGTGTGCGTGTACACGTGTGTGTGTGCGTGTGCGTGCACGTCTGTGTGTGTGTGTGCACGTGTGTGTACGTCTGTGTGTGTGTGTACGTCTGTGTGTGTGTGTGCACGTGTGTGTACGTGTGTGTGTGTACGTGTGTGTGTGTGTGTGTGTGTGTGTGTGCGTGTGTGTGTGTGTGTGTGTGTGTGTGTGTGCACGTGTGTGTGTGTGTGCGTGTGTGTGTGTGTGTGTGCACGTGTGTGTGTGTGTGTGCACGTGTGTGTGTGTGTGTGTGTGTGTGTGTGTGTGTGTGTGTGTGTGTGGCGGAGGGTTCACTAATGTGCCGTAGGGAAGACGCTCTTGACAAATGAAAGCAGCTCCTGTTTCTCCTCCTCTGGTTTTCATGTGGAGATGAAGTCACGGGCACAGAGGAACAAACATGCACGCCTCCTCCTCCTATTTGAAAGTCTGATTCAAATCTGCAGCAGGAGTGAGGAGGAAGGAGCCGCTCAGGGACGCATGTTCTCCGCCCCTCCATTACTCACGGCCGCCGCGCCGCCATGTGTGTCAACGAGCTCTGACAGATCGCCGTCTGCTCCAGGTATTAACATCTATCTCAGAGAGAGGTGAATGTTTGTGAGGGGGGGGCTGTGTGTGTGCGTGTGCGTGTGTGCGTGTGTGTGTGTGTGTGTGTGGGGGGGGGGGGGGGGGGCTGTCTCCTCAGGATCGTGCTGTAATCACAGGCCTCCGTCTGCAGGGCACATCTCCAGAGTGGTGTCAGCTGGGCCGTCTTCTGTTTGCTAATAGTGGGGGGGTCAGGACTCTCTCACAAAGAGGTGCGTTTGATCCCCAGGTAGGGACATGCAGGGGGGAGGAGACACGCCTGAATACTAACAGGGTGGACAACATGGCTGCTCCTCTTTCCTCTCATTTATGTGTGTACGTGTGTGTGTGTGTTTGTGTATGTGTGTGTCCATGTATGTGTGTGTCTGTGTGTGTGTGTGTGTGTGTGTGTGTGTGTGTGTGTGTGTCTGTGTGTGTGTGGTCAGCTGTATATTCAGACCTTAAATACAGGAGGGTAATAATACTAATTTAAACATTGAACACACCAAAACTAAACTGTGACGTCTTGTCTGCCAGAGAACATAAATAATAATCCTGTTTTACTCTAATAGTTAAAAACACTCTAATAACACACATACACAAAATACACAAACCCACATACACACATACACACAAACACACATACACACATACACACTTACACACACACACAAACACACACACACTTACTTAAACACACACATACACACAAACAGACATACACACATACACACACACACACATACAGACACACACACACATGCACACAAACACACTTACACGCACACACACACACACACACACACATCTCCAGTCTAGCCCAGTTTCTGATCTTCCCTCAGGAACCGACAACAACTTCCTGTTTGGAGGAGAACAGGAAGTTCGGGAAAAACTTTTTGAACTTTTCACGAAATTCTTTGGATGTGATTCACAAACACGTCAGCCGGTGGTCGGATCGGTGGGAGGGGCTGATTATAGGAGACGCTGTCAATCATGAGGGGATCCAGGCGTCCCAGATGTGCCGCTCCTGGGGGAAAGGTTTGGCGAGGGCCGATCCGCTGAAACCTTCTAGTGGGCCGAGTGGAACCAATCGCCCCGCCAATGTCAGACAGCAATTTTCACCACTTCTCACAAGTGTACCAATTTCCAGGCGCGGCGGATTGGGCCGCGGTTCAGAAATCTTACAAAAGCAGGAAAATAATGACAATCTTTACAAAAACAAGGATCCTTGCTCCTCCGGCGCCGCGGGCCCGGATAATCACGCCGCAGATAGAACGGACTATTCTCAGCAGCCTCGGGCCGGAGAGAAACTTTTCCATCAGATCTGTCCGTAGTCTGACGGCAGGTGCGACGCCTTTGTGTGTCACAGCTGCTGATTGTGCGGCGCGGCGTTGTTTGCGCGTCTGTAGAGCGGCCATTGTGGCGCCGGTTGTGTGGCGGTCGGCGGGTCCCAGGGCCCAGCTGCCGCGGCGAGGCACAAGAGTCAGACATCATTGTGGCGTGATTTCCTCCTCTCATTGCAGATGGAGTGTTTCTGTGAGAGCGAGGTCCGCTGTGATTGCCTCTTCGCCGACGGTGTCAGCGCCGGATAATACCGCCGCCGGCCCCCCAGGAACAAAACATCGGAGCGGTCCATTTTCTTCTGCTCCGCCAAAATGGAATAACTTCAGAGACGGTCCGCGGGCGCCGCGGCTCAGGGGGGGAAATCAACAGACAGCCATTAAGGCAGAAATGGCGCTCCACCTTTACCTTCGCTCCGCCAAACGCTCACGCCGGCACCTGACTGACAATGATGGCGGGTGGAGGAGCGGAGCTGCGGTCTGACAGGCGCCGGCGAGCGGACTCCAGATGAGGACGCGCTCAGATGTTTACATTCAGGAGGCGTCGCCGCTACGGTCCGCCCGTCTGCAGATCTATGGCAGCCTGCCTTCGCGGCCCTAATGACACTTGAGCAAAGTGTGGCGGCGCCGAGGGGGCGGGAGGCGCCGGAATTGAGAGCATCTTATGGGAGAAGGCGCTTAGAGCGCCGTCGTGGCGCCCGACTCCATATTGTCCCATATAGCCAGACACCTGGACGCCACTCACTGGCGGGGGACGTTTCTAAAGGTGCGTCCCTCTGAAGAAGGTGACGACGCTCACCTGAGGCGTCTATTCTGAGATGAGTGGAGAAGTTGGGCGGCGGCGGCGGCGGCGCCATGCACAGGTGCTTGATGGAGTCTGTTCTGCTGGCGTGTGAATGAATGAAGAGTGATTGAGTGCGGTACTCCACGCCACCTATACGACGCAACGCCAGCGCTGCAGAGGGAGGCCTGAAGGAGGTGAGGGGAAGTGTCCGGTAGGGGGTCTTCTGCTGGGGAAGGGGGCGGGCCAGCGCGTGAGGGCTAAGTGTCTCATCAGCATCCAGCTCAGGTGCTGCCGCAGTGTAACGGCGCCGGCGCTGTAACGGCGCCCTGACTTGATTGTAATTGCACAAATTCAGCTCCCGCTGCTCCCTCCCTGCAATATCAGCGCCGCGTTTAACTCCAGGGAGGCGGGGTCTTCAGCTGAGTGAAGGCGGCTCCTCTCCGGCGCTTTATGGGGGGGGGTTACAGGTGCATGCCCCCCCTCCTCCTCTCGGGTGAACAGAACCCTCCGACGGTGACGGCATGACGGAGTATTTCTGGTTTAAGGGAAGCCAAAAATCAGAATTGACTCGTTATCTACTCGCCGCCATGCTGACAGGAAGTTCAACAAAAACGCCCCACAGCGAGGAAAAACCACTCCACACAGTTCAGACCCTCAGGAAGACCCCAAACTGATTCCCAAAAAAGCTTGAAGCTGACAGCTGCCTCCGAGCTGAACTCCTCCTGAGGGAGGAGCATCGAACAGGAACCAGGAGACGGAAGAGAGGCGGCGCAAGTAAACGACCTCAAGGTTAACCTGATCATGGAGATTCAGAATCAAACAAACCAACAATGATCCAACGATCCAACCGACCGACCAACCAACGATCCAACCGACCGACCAACTGACACTCCATCACACCAACCAATTATCCAACCAGTAGCCAACCAACCAACCAACCAACCAACGATCCAACCGACCGACCAACCAATGATCCAACCAACCGAACAACTGACACTACATCAAACCAACCAATTATCCAACCAGTAGCCAACCAACCGACCAACCAATGATCCAACCAACCGACCAACTGACACTCCATCACACCAACCAATTATCCAACCAGTAGCCAACCAACCAACCGACCAACCAACCAATGATCTAACCAGTAACCAACCGAACAACTGACACTCCATCAAACCAACCAATTATCCAACCAGTAGCCAACCAACCGACCAACCAATGATCCAACCAACCGACCAATGGACACTCCATCAATCAAACCAATTATCCAACCAACTAACCATTCATCAAACCAACTGACCAACCAATGATACAACTAACCAACCAAATAACCATCCATCCCACCAACCAACTAACCATCCAACCAACCGAACAACCAATGATCCAACCAACCTACCAACCAAATGATCCAACCAACCGACCAACTAACCATCCAACCAACCAACCGACCAACCAAATGATCCAACCGACCAACTAACCATCCAACCAACCAACCGACCAACCAAATGATCCAACAAACCGACCAACTAACCATCAATCCAACCAACCAATGATCCAACCAACCAGCCGACCAAATGATACAACCAACCGACCAACTGACACTCCTGGATCCCCAGGAGACATGGAGGACAGGACGCCGCCTGGAGAGACTTGTTTATAAAGAAAAACTGATGTCCATCATGTCCCCATCCAACCGGACCCCCGGGAGCCTCTTTCTGATGGAGCGGTTTGTGCGTTCCGGGGGTGAAGTGGACCCCCTGATGACCACGTCTTTGCTCGCCGTTCTGATTTGACAGGCAGCTGTGAAGTCGTTACCGGGCCGCCGTTACGCTGATGTTTGCTCGATTGCTCTCCGACGTCCTCCATTGACTGATTGACTTGATTGAAATAATTGAAAAAGAGTTTTTACAGAGCTGCAAATGTAACATGTGAACCTCTCTTCAGCACCGGCGTTCTGCTGTGAACCGGGCCGCGGCCCGCGAGCCCTCAGGAAGACGCAGGAAGAGACAATTATGAGCAGAAATAGATTTTTTCCGGTGCTTCATTTGCCGACGGGGTTAACTTAAGAAAGTTGGCCCGCGGCGCTCCTCATCCGGCGATAATGGGCTGGTCTGTAATGAAGACCGGGCTCGTTGCCAACAGGTGGTCCCTCTAAAAGACCCCGGCCTCGGCACTCAGGCTGAGGCGGGGAGAGAAATGTGTCAGAATCTAATGTTCTGCCGAGTGAAAAGCCTGTTTTCTGCCTTTTGTTCCCAGCTGGAGGTTTTGCCTTGTTCCTGGTTGTTCGGGTCACAAACGAGCGACAGTCTTTTCTGACACGGAGCCACGGCGGATAAAGACGGCGCTGACGAGTCGCAGGAAAGAGCTTTTTCTGGGCCCATTAAGAGTTTGTCAGATATGAATGGATATGAATCCTCTCCCTCGACCTCGCCAAAAAAACCCAAGCGGCCCCACAGAAGAGGAGGAACACCTCCGTGTCCCTTTTAGCGAGGTTCCCAAGAACACGGCGAGAAATCAGACGGAGGGGCGAGTGATTGACAGGCAGGAATTACAGAGTCAATGAGGACGAGGCTCTTTGTTGGTCTGAAAGGGAACACGCTGCCCACCCAACCTCAGAGCGCCGCCGACATGTTGACTCTGTATTCTTGACAGAAGCTGCAGGAAACACGCCGGGTCATTTTAAACGGGGCGACTCAGATTAGTAATCCTCGCGGTGGTTCTGCCCGTCCCTCCAGTCCAGGATGTTCTTCACACGGACGCTTGTTTTAAAGCTGCCGCGGGCCGACGGTCGGTCCAGTGGTGGTTCTAAAACCTGCAACAAAAAATCATGGGAAACGGTCGCTAGCAAACAACCTTATTTGGCCTGAACGTAGAAACTTTCTGGACTGTTTTCCTGAAAACCCAGTTTACGTCTGAGGTTCAAAGCGTTTTAAACGTCGGCTGCTGACATGGAGACTCTGCTAGCTGCAGAAATACTAATGTGAGCTAATGGACATAAAGTTGTGGCTCAGGGAGGTCCGAACCCGCAGAAACCGGCCGGGTACCTCATCAGAAACACAAAAGGTTCTGGATGAAAACAGAACCAGTTCCTCTCTGCCTGTAACGATTCACACAAATTATAGAGCCACATGTTGAGCAGCTCCTTAGGATGCTGGCGGTCATAATGTTGTGGCTGTACTGGACTAGTACAGGGTCAGGGTTCTCCTGCTCACCTGGAGCCTCACAATCAGGGATCTGCCTAGTTTCTATGTTTCTTACAGCAACTACAAACTCACTCGTTTACATTAATACAAACATTCATTTATGTCTCAGTCAAAGGTTGAAGTGTGAAAGTTTCTCCTTCTACTGGACAACGGAGGAATTACAGCGGGTCCAAACAGCGTCTACCTGGTTCTGTCTGGTTCTGGTTCTATCACACAGAACCAGTGTGGAACAACATGAACTGTGTGCTATTACATAGTAAGAGATTACTCACACATAGTAACAGATTACTCACACATAGTAACAGATTACTCACACATAGTAACAGATTACTCACACATAGTAACAGACTACTCACACATAGTAACAGATTATTCACACATAGTAACAGATTACTCACACATAGTAACAGATTACTCACACATAGTAACAGATTACTCACACATAGTAACAGATTATTCACACATAGTAACAGATTACTCACACATAGTAACAGATTACTCACACATAGTAACAGATTATTCACACATAGTAACAGATTACTCACACATAGTAACAGATTACTCACACATAGTAAGAGATTACTCACACATAGTAACAGATTACTCACACATAGTAACAGATTACTCACACATAGTAACAGATTACTCACACATAGTAACAGATTATTCACACATAGTAACAGATTACTCACACATAGTAACAGATTATTCACACATAGTAACAGATTACTCACACATAGTAACAGATTACTCACACATAGTAAGAGATTACTCAAACACAGTTATAGATTACTCCCACATAAAAACAGATTACTCACACATAGTAACAGACTACTCACACATAGTAACAGATTACTCACACATAGTAACAGATTACTCACACATAGTAACAGATTACTCACACATAGTAACAGATTACTCACACACAGTAACAGATTACTCACACATAGTAACAGATTACTCACACATAGTAACAGATTACTCACATGTAGTGATAGATTACTCACACACAGAATGTGACAGACGCTGAGAATGAGTGATTTGAAGGTTGTGGAGTGAGTGAAGGTTATTCTGGGATGTGAGTGGGGCCAGGATGAACATGTCGGGGTCTCGTGTCTCTTCATACGCCACACTGACGTTTCCCCTGAAATCCACTGATCCTGCTCTTGAACACTGGAGACCCGATGAAGGAACCTGCACAGACGTTGTAGCTGGGATTAAATGTGGGTGAATTGGTGGCAGGAAGCTTGTGAGGTTCTGCTGCAGTAAATCGGGGAGGATGAAGATAATGAGATATTTAGTGCAGCCACTTCATGCTAGTGGGCGTTCTGGGCTCAATGGGCAGATGATGGGTGGATCCCGGCCAACGCAGCCCCCAAAATACAACCTTTTGTCCAGCTCCACAATCCATTTGTTACACTCAGACCAATTTGTCCTCATTAACCCTCATGAGGGGTCTGTGTCTGAGACAAAAGCCCCCGAGGAACAATGGGCCCCCCCACCCCTTCACCTCCATCCACATAGCTGCAGCTCAAGTGCCCCCCTTCCCAGCTCATTGTGGCCCAGGAGGTTCCAGTCTGTGAGGCCGAGACGCCACAGCGAGGTACACCTGAAAGAAATATCTTCAGAAAAACACAATCTTGTGTTCTCCTCAGGTCACTCCATCAATCACCGCTGAAATAATCCTTGACGTGACAAAGGAGCGGGGGGCTTACAGTGGTCTCCTAAGACGTGAGAAAGTTTCCGTTCGTCACACTTGTTGATGTTTGGATGATTTTAAAGGAGTCAGACCTTGATAGTTTGCATCTGTGTTTTCATTCGGGCTCAGTTCACATGAGGAGCTTCTGCCAAAACCCGAAAAAAGATTTAATTCATGTTATTCTAGAAAATCCTTCCTTCCTAAGACCTTCTTCTTCAAAAACAACGGAGGATGCTGCCGTATGCAACCCAGGCTGATATTATATTCTACACTTAAGTCGGGCTACTCTGTACAGAATCGCCGGGCCGTCTGTAGGGCTTTGTTGTCAGTGGTCACGACGGCCGATCAACAGCTCCCAAACAGCCGTCAGACATTAGATGGTTGACTGACGTGTCAGAGAGTTTGCCAACGTCTCGACTCAATAGACGGATTTGTGGACATATCGTGTCAAAAAGTAGAAAGTCAAAAAGTAGAAAGTCAAAAAGTAGAAAGTCAAAAAGTAGAAAGTCAAAAAGTAGAAAGTCAAAAAGTAGAAAGTGCAGTTTGTGTCTTTTGAATGTCTGGATGAAACATTTAATATTTTAACTCGATTTAAGAGTTTAAGGTTTACGTCTACAAGTAAACGTTTTTTATTTCAAACAAAGATTTGTTTTTGATTATACTTCATTCAAATCATCCCAGGTCACTTCCTGTGTGGCAGACATGTGACTTCCTGTTTAGAAGTGACAGCATGGAAGCCTGGACCAAACGTTTCTTCGGTGTCTGAAGTCAATCAGCATCAGGTTTGTTCTGTTCTTATTCACATTTGTATATTTCTATTTTCTATTTGTTCGTTTGTCATTTAAAGGTTTTATGTGACATCGATTCTTATTTTTACTTCTACAGTGTATGAAAGTTCTAAATCCTTAAACAATTAAGAAATCAATCCTTCACATGGTGACGGCATTAATCTGCTGCTGGTACCAGACATCTGCTGGAGTCCAGGCCTCCCTGATGGTTCTAATGTTATGGTCGGTTGATAGTTACTGTTTATGTTTCATCTAAACTTTACGCCCTGGTAAAAACTCCTGCTCTAAATACTAGAGGAGAACCGCCGCCTCCAAACGTCGGGTTTGTTTTCCAAACAGAGTTTCAGAAATCAGGTCGTTTGTTCTAATGAACCATCAGAGGAGATGATCGTCACACAGCAGTCAGTCAGCCAATCAGCTGTCTGCGCCACACACACACATTGAGACACACACGCACACACTGAGACACACACACACAGAGACAAACACACACAGACACACACACCGAGACAAACACACACACACAGAAACAAACACACACAGAGACAAACACACACACACAGAGACAAACACACACAGACACACACACGCACACACTGAGACACACACACACACACAGACAAACACACACAGACACACACACCGAGACAAACAGACACACACTGAGACACACACACACACACAAGAGCGACTCACGGTGCCGCTACCTTGTGGGTTCACCGCCTGCAGGGATGGACGTTTGGGTCGAGTGCAAGGCATTATGGGTAGCAGACGCGGACCAGGGCAGGTAATCGGTCTGGTATTTAGATTTGTTTACACAAGCACGGCTTCTCTCGGAGGCTGTTGGGTAATAAATGGCTTCAAAACTCCCACCAGTAAGTCTTCAGAGGTCCTGGACATAGAGATCAGCCATAACATTATAACTAGTGAGAGACGAGGTCAGAATGACATGTTGTTGCAGGGGCTACGCTAAAGTAACGCACCGTCACAAGATGAAGGAGGCGGTTCTAATGTTGTGGCTCATCATTTCAGTGGGTTTTAGTGAATGAATGAGCGCTATAACTATCCCATGGATCATTTTCTGAGTCACTCTGGGATCTGATCCTAGAACAGACTGATGACATCATAGAAACAGTCAGGTTGAGTCATATTTAATGTGAGGAGGTCAGTCAGGAGGTTGTTTGTTTTATTACAGCCAAATATAAAACATTAGAAGTTATGCTCACATTAATAACTTGAACCAACATAAAGTTCATCACTTCACCTCTTTATGAAAAAAACACAGCGACTGTAATCAGATTACATGAAATAGTGAAAGAAAAACTTTATTTACAAAGGAATGTGACATCAGTAAACAAAAACATCCACTACCTCAAACAGTCAGGTAGAGTCCACTGAGTGTGTGTGTGTGTGTGTGTGTGTGTGTGAGTGTCTGTGTGTGTGTGTCTCTGTCTGTGTGTGTGAGTGTGTCTGTCTGTCTGTGTGTGTGTGTGTATCTGTCTGTCTGTGTGTGTGTGTGAGTGTCTGTGTGTGTGAGTGTCTGTGTGTGTGAGTGTCTGTGTGTGTGTGTGTCTCTGTCTGTGTGTGTGTGTCTCTGTCTGTGTGTGTGAGTGTGTCTGTCTGTCTGTGTGTGTGTGTGTATCTGTCTGTCTGTGTGTGTGTGTGAGTGTCTGTGTGTGTGAGTGTCTGTGTGTGTGAATGTCTGTGTGTGTGTGTGTCTCTGTCTGTGTGTGTGTGTCTCTGTCTGTGTGTTCGAGTGTATCTGTCTGTCTGTGTGTGTGTGTGTGTGTGTGTGTGTGAGTGTCTGTGTGTGTGAGTGTCTGTGTGTGTGAGTGTCTGTGTGTGTGTGTGTCTCTGTCTGTGTGTGTGTGTCTCTGTCTGTGTGTGTGTGTGTGTGTGTGTGTGTCTGTCTGTGTGTCTGTTACAGTGGAGACTCTGTTCCATATCCAGGGCTGAAATCATTCATCCTCTTCATCAGAGCTGCTTTCACTGCACTGATCTTCTGGTCCAGCTCCGTCAGGCTGCAGGCCTTCAGAACCAAGCAGAACCAGCAGTTAGAGATGTTCTCCACCAACCAGGAGCAGAGACAGGAGAATCTACTCACCTGGGCCGCCGACGTCTTCGGTCTCTTGTGGAGGAGACTCTGCAGAGAAGAGAAGAAGGTTGGATGAGCTGGAGCTGTGAGGAGCGTGAGGTCCGACTCAGAGCCCCTCCATCCAGATGAGGAGTTACACCTCCTTCATCTCTACAGGGCAGAACAAACATCGCTCGCACAGTTCTGACCCAGAACTGTGTGGGTTTACAGATCACATGCTAGCCCGCTGTTTAAGTATGCCGTCATGCTAACTGTTGTTAGCTGCTCGCTGCTACTAGCTGCTAACTGCTATTAACTGCTGCTAGCTGGATTTAGCGGTTGTGAAATCCAGCTAGCAGCATGCTAGCCCGCTGTTTAAGTATGCCGTCATGCTAACTGTTGTTAGCTGCTCGCTGCTACTAGCTGCTAACTGCTATTAACTGCTGCTAGCTAGATTTAGCGGTTGTGAGCTGCACATTTATTACGACATCAAAACTTAACCGGGTCGTCTTTTAATGTCTCATGTTCACACGGATGTGTGTTCCACCTCTGTTACTACCTCCCCTGCTGTCTCAGCGGGGCTGAAGGCTCCTCGTTATGACTGACAGGCGTACATTATTATGTTCATTCTTTGATGCTAACGCTACACGCGTCTGTCCTCCACGTCCCTCAGGTTCAGTCACTAACTTCTGCCGTTAGACGCCTCACTCCGCCGCCCGATTCTCACAGACTCTAATTTGCCGTCTTGAAGGAGTGGGTCGCCGCGTGTTTAGTTATCTGAGTGAGGGTGCTTCAGACGCCGCATGTCTCTTCACGGCGCCGCACGCCGCTCTCCATCTGCTTTTGACTCGCTGCATGTCGCGCGGCAGAGACGTGGAGGGTCTTTGAATAAAGCGACGGGGTCTTTTATATTCCGAGTACTGAAAATACTGTAGTTTTGGCTTTTTCCTCAAGAGCTGCACACAGTCGGCTTTTCAGAAACAACATTTGAATCCTGAACAGAGGAGGAGCTCCTCAACAGAGTGTGCAGAAATAAACAATTCCTTTTTCTTCTTCTTACACTCGAGTCTTCAGAGAGAAAACAGATTTTCTCAGACGTGTGACGTCCTCCGCCTCATCCCTTCTTCATAAAATAATTACACGGACCTCTGATCCAAATGTGGACCGTCAGAATCTTCAGCAGGTTCACCTTCAGCTCCTCTGTTTCACAGCAGCAGCTAGTAACCAGGAGCAGTTAGTAACCAGGAGCAGCTAGTAACCAGGAGCAGCAAGTAGCAGTGAGCAGCTAGTAACCAGGAGCAGCTAGTAACCAGGAGCAGTTAGTAAGAGTGAGCAGCTAGTAACCAGGAGCAGTTAGTAAGAGTGAGCAGCTAGTAACCAGGAGCAGCTAGTAACCAGGATTAGCTACTAACAGTGAGCAGCTAGTAGCAGCGAGCAGCTAGTAGCAGCATCAGCTCCCTCTGCCTAGAGAAGCGGTCTTTTAAGTCTGGTACTGGACAGGGTAAAGTCTCACCGAGGACTGGAAGTACTCGGGCGACAGTCCCTCCAGCTCCAGGATCCGGTCCTCCAGCTTCTTCAGTCTGTGGTAGACGCTGAGTGGAACTGGACCCACTGTGGGAAAAAGAACATTATTATTTCCAAAGACAAATTCTACAACTGTTCTGTAGAGACTGAGATTGAGGCCCGGTTCTTGCTGAATAGAAGAATATGTGCTGGACTCAGACTGAGTCCGGTACCGGATACCAGGACAGACCCAGACTTTGGATCGCCGGTACCCGTTTCTACTAAAATGACACAAGAGAATTTCTCCGACCTGCCGGGAGCTTCAGGTGAGTCTCGATGTTGTGAAGTCGTTCTTCGATGGCTGCGTTCCCACAGTCTCTCGTCACCGGACCCCTCTGCTGCTCCCCCGCCGCTCCTTGACCCCCTCGGGTCTGGGGTCCGTACGTGTTGACCACCCTGCTAACTAACCAGTGACAGATCACATGAACAGCGGGATCGACCGGAGACGAGATCAATGTGGTCTTAGAGCAGGTTCCCCGTCATACGTCTCCATTACGTCTCTATCTACACATGGATGTATATGTTTAATGAACAGGGTCCGCTGGGGGTCCGCTCTCCTGGAACGGGCTTTTCCCGATACGAGCGAGAACCCGTATCTCCTAAGAAACCTGTTTTTACGAGCTGTGTGGACATGTGTGGACATGAGTGGGTGTGGACATGTGTGGACATGAGAGGACATGAGTGGGTGTGGACATGAGTGGACATGAGAGGACATGAGTGGGTGTGGACATGTGTGGACATGAGAGGACATGAGTGGGTGTGGACATGTGTGGACATGAGTGGGTGTGGACATGAGTGGACATGAGTGGGTGTGGACATGTGTGGACATGAGTGGGTGTGGACATGTGTGGACATGAGAGGACATGAGTGGGTGTGGACATGTGTGGACATGAGTGGGTGTGGACATGAGTGGACATGGGTGGGTGTGGACATGATTGGACATGGGTGGGTGTGGACATGAGTGGACATGGGTGGGTGTGGACATGGGTGGGTGTGGACATGAGTGGACATGGGTGGGTGTGGACATGTGTGCACATGAGTGGACATGGGTGGGTGTTGACATGTGTGGACATGAGTGGGTGTGGACATGAGTGGACATGGGTGGGTGTGGACATGAGTGGACATGAGTGGGTGTGGACATGGGTGGGTGTGGACATGAGTGGACATGAGTGGACATGGGTGGGTGTGGACATGAGTGGACATGAGTGGGTGTGGACATGAGTGGACATGAGTGGGTGTGCACATGTGTGGACATGGGTGGGTGTGGACATGAGTGGACATGAGTGGGTGTGGACATGTGTGGACATGTGTGGACATGTGTGGGTGTGGACATGGGTGGGTGTTGACATGAGTGGACATGGGTGGGTGTGGACATGTGTTACATGAGTGGGTGTGGACATGAGTGGACATGAGTAGCCGTTGACATGAGTAGGTGTGGACACGAGTGGGTGTGGACATGTGTGACATGAGTGGTTGTGGACATGTGTGACATGAGTGGTTGTGGACATGAGTAGGCGTTGACATGAGTAGGTGTGGACATGAGTGGGTGTGGACATGAGTAGGTGTGGACACGAGTGGGTGTGGACATGTGTGACATGAGTGGTTGTGGACATGTGTGACATGAGTGGTTGTGGACATGAGTGGACATGAGTGGACATGAGTAGGCGTTGACATGAGTAGGTGTGGACATGAGTGGGTGTGGACATGAGTGGACATGGGTGGGTGTGGACATGAGTGGACATGGGTGGGTGTGGACATGAGTGGACATGGGTGGGTGTGGGCATGAGTGGACATAGGTGGGTGTGGACATGCGTGGACATGGGTGGGTGTGGACATGAGGACATTGGTGGGTGTGGGCATGAGTGGGTGTAGACATGAGTGGACATGAGTAGGCGTTGACATGAGTAGGTGTGGACATGAGTGGGTGTGGACATGAGTAGGTGTGGACACGAGTGGGTGTGGACATGTGTGACATGAGTGGTTGTGGACATGTGTGACATGAGTGGTTGTGGACATGAGTGGACATGAGTGGACATGAGTAGGCGTTGACATGAGTAGGTGTGGACATGAGTGGGTGTGGACATGAGTGGACATGGGTGGGTGTGGACATGAGTGGACATGGGTGGGTGTGGACATGAGTGGACATGGGTGGGTGTGGGCATGAGTGGGTGTAGACATGAGTGGACATGAGTAGGCGTTGACATGAGTAGGTGTGGACATGAGTGGGCGTGGACATGTGTGACATGAGTGGGTGTGGACATGAGTGGACTTGAGTGGGTGTGGACATGAGTGGACATAGGTGGGTGTGGACATGCGTGGACATGGGTGGGTGTGGACATGAGGACATTGGTGGGTGTGGGCATGAGTGGGTGTAGACATGAGTGGACATGAGTAGGCGTTGACATGAGTAGGTGTGGACATGAGTGGGTGTGGACATGAGTAGGTGTGGACACGAGTGGGTGTGGACATGTGTGACATGAGTGGTTGTGGACATGTGTGACATGAGTGGTTGTGGACATGAGTGGACATGAGTAGGCGTTGACATGAGTAGGTGTGGACATGAGTGGGTGTGGACATGAGTGGACATGGGTGGGTGTGGACATGAGTGGACATGGGTGGGTGTGGACATGAGTGGACATGGGTGGGTGTGGGCATGAGTGGGTGTAGACATGAGTGGACATGAGTAGGCGTTGACATGAGTAGGTGTGGACATGAGTGGGCGTGGACATGTGTGACATGAGTGGGTGTGGACATGAGTGGACTTGAGTGGGTGTGGACATGAGTGGACATAGGTGGGTGTGGACATGCGTGGGTGTGGACATGAGGACATTGGTGGGTGTGGGCATGAGTGGGTGTAGACATGAGTGGATATGAGTAGGCGTTGACATGAGTAGGTGTGGACATGAGTGGGTGTGGCCATGTGTGACATGAGTGGGTGTGGACATGTGGGACATGAGTGGGTGTGGCCATGTGGGACATGAGTGGCTGTGGACATGTGTGACATGAGTGGGTGTGGCCATGTGTGACATGAGTGGCTGTGGACATGTGTGACATGAGTGGGTGTGGACATGTGGGACATGAGTGGCTGTGGACATGTGTGACATGAGTGGGTGTGGACATGTGTGACATGAGTGGGTGTGGACATGTGTGACATGAGTGGGTGTGGACATGTGTGACATGAGTGGGTGTGGACATGTGTGACATGAGTGGGTGTGGACATGTGTGACATGAGTGGGTGTGGACATGTGTGACATGAGTGGCTGTGGACATGTGTGACATGAGTGGGTGTGGACATGTGTGACATGAGTGGGTGTGGACATGTGTGACATGAGTGGGTGTGGACATGTGTGACATGAGTGGGTGTGGACATGTGAGGACAGACACACAGTGACTACTGACACAAAGAGCTACATTGTATTTGTCCTCCTGCAGTAAAATTTCTGGTCTTTGTGTTTTCATTCATCTATTTCTATGATTTCTGTCCAGGGGCGGAGCTAAAAGCAGCTTACGGTCTGTCCCGCCTCTGTTCAGGTGGACAGTAACAGAGTCCATCTCTGGACTGACGGCCGCGGTGGTCCCGCCTCTGTTCAGTTCCAGTACTTCCTGTCCAGGGAGAACCCCGCTTTGATGGTTATAGACACAAATGTTCCAGCGGCTGTCGGTCAGGATAGACGAACGGACAGAACCAGACAGAAGGCACAAGCAGCCACACGGGTCTCACGGCGCCGGCGTCCACGCGGCTCTGTGTCAGCGATGGACTCAACGATCGTCTTCATTCTGCTGCTAACCCTCCCTGATCATAAATCTGTCGCTCTTTATCCAGAGCTGTAACCTCTGGATTCTCTCCTCAGCAGCAGCAGCAGAAGTAATGAGATTACTTCTGCTGCTCTGGCTTTAATGGCATTGATTAAAGGAACATTTCTCAGTGGGTGGAGGTTTTGACTCTTTCTAAACGCCGTGTGTAATTGGACAAGTGTTCGTAAATGAAGCCGTTGAAAATGTCACCGTGACATTTGTGGCGGCGTTTCCTCTCCTACCTTTGACGTGGCTTTTGAAACCCGGGTACGGGGTGAAGACGGCGTCGGTCCTGGCGCAGCTGTTTTCTGCAGAGGAGAATAAAAACAGTGGACGGTTATTGTCCTGCTTTCTATAATTGGCGTCTGGCGTTGGAGAGCAGAGGGGGCCGCGTCACGTGACTCTCTGGTCGGAGCCGCCGCCGTTTCTGAGGCCGAGCGCTACTTCAGCGCCGCTCAGCCCGCGGTTCAGCCTGACCTCTCGCCTCTGGAAATCAGCTCTCTGCCAAACATTGGCAATCTGTGTGCAGGTCCCCCCTCCACCCCCTCCACCCTCCAACCCTTCCTTCAACACCCCCCCTCCCCCACATTCTCACCCTGATTGCAGTCAATCACGTTGCAGAACTCGCGCACGTTGTTTTCATTGATCTCCATCTGCTTGCGTTCCATAAACGCAGATATTCGTCGCTCAATCTGGAGGAAGAAGAAAGACAATAATCATAAAGATCACAATCCTAACAGAAAGGCTTCAGGCGGCGCGGCCACGGTTGTCATGGTGATAACAACAGTGGTAATAGCTTATCAGCTCACATGAGCGCGAACACGCTAATGGTACCGCCAGCATCACTCATGGTCCATGATCGCTAGGCATTCTGGGAAACGCTCCATTCATTTCAATGTTAAAATTCTTGCTAATAAATGAATAAGATCTTGAAAAGTTTAAAAGGTTTAAATGTGAAAAAGCAAAGGAAACATGTTTAATAACGTTTGAATAGTTGAATGTTTTCTAAAGCTTCAAGTTTGAAGGAGAAGAAGAATTAAAGAAAGTCTGATAACAATAATGTGGAGCCTTAATCATTCTGCACCTTCAACCTGTGTCTCCAATGTCTCTGCGTCCACGCCTGGACCATGAGGAATGGACTTCATGCCCCGCCCCTTCTTCAGGGCGGGGCTCCGATCCAACACGTGCGGTTGGGGTCAGACTGGACGATGGAACGATGGCCGTGATGTCACGTCTGACCCCGTGACCTTCTGAGCACACAGATTTATCCGTCACGGCTCTCAACTCTCGTTTCATCATTTTCACCCGATTTCCCGCTGATGGGATTAAATCTCAGACGGGTTCGTTTGGGTCCAGACTAAAGTCATAATGATCACAAAATATTTGAAAAGTACAATTGGCCCACTTCCTGTGGAGTCAAAATAAAAACTGCAGGGGGCGCTGTCGGGTCATTTTGCCACTACTCTTGAAACCTACACCCTGTCTCTCGACTTGTGACCTTTGACCCGTGTATCAACTTTCCCTAAACATACTCAATATCAACATCTCGTTTCTACGAAATTTGCCCCGCTGCCTCATCAACGCCGCCGCACTGAAAGCCACATTCGTCACAAACATGCGTCGACAGTCTGTCACGGCCCGCTTCACCAAATCTGAACCATCTGGGATGAACGGGCTAAAAGACTCGTCAGAGTAAAAATCAGATGGTTTCCTGTTGCCAGTAGGAGGCGCAATGACATTTAATGATTGTCTCAGATGTCTGGAGGGCGGGACTTATGTCACGCAGGTGAGGCTCGGGGCAGGTCTGCCCACAGACAGCAGGTTATGGCGAGTAAATATTTGCCGCCCTCTTCTGTTCGGACCGTTGGTGAAAAACTCCAGCTTTTAATAACTTTCAGTGGTTTGGACTGAACGCGTCAGAACCCGGGTCTGAAGTGGGTCAGGTGACACAACACACGTATGCACATCCTGATAGGATAAACGTGTGTACCAAAGGTCATAGTTCTAGGTGAAACGGTGTCAGGGGTCATCTAGGGGGCGCTGTGGAGTCTTTTCTCCACTCCCTTCTCGGTACCGATGACAAATTACAATTACAATTAAATATATATACAAGCATAGACGGTTCATTTGGCGGATGAAGATAATAGAGTTAGTGACTCTCATCATCATCACACAAAACGTGGAGTCCTGGAGGGAAATAACCCCCAAAAAGGAGCAGAACTCCTCGCCATCGCCACATAATGGAATATGAATACTGTTTGCTTGTCTACGGAAATAAATGCACATCAGAACGAAGCCTCTTCTCCTTCAGCCGCACGCAATCTCAGAGTAATGAGCATCCACTTCATAATCCATCAAGGAACTGGCCCGCTCTCAAAGCCCTCCAGCAGCGTGGTCCGTTCCAGCCGACCACGGTGCCGAAGAACCCCCTCGTCCTCCGCTGAACCCTTCGGATCACTTATGACTATTCATTCGCTGGGACGGCGTGAAGAGGGCTTGGATCTGTCACAGCTGACACGTGGGATGACTGACACCCACCTCCGACTTCCTGGCTCTGATTTGAACCATGATGTCATCGGCCAACGCCTTGCTGTCCGCAGCCTCCGAGCCGGGGGGGCGGAGCTCCCGAAGCGATGACGAATCTGCAGCCGCCAGCGTGTTGAAGTTTTCTGAAACAGCCTTCGCAAAAAAATTAAAAGATAAGAGAATGAACTGTGTACGTGTGTGTGTGTGTGTGTGTGTGTGAATATTTATGTTATTATTTATTTTCTCCAATAACCTGACTGAAGAGTATTTACAAAGACTCACTGTCCTCAGAACTCAAACACAAACCCTTTTAGCGTCCACATGCTAAAACCCCATAATTTGACCAGCGTTCACTTCACCTGTAATTTACTGATATGGTCCTGCAGACATCTGGACACAGCAGCGTCTGCGGAGGACGGCAGATCCAGAGCGTCCATGTTGACTTCAATTCTCAGAGCAGCATCTCCTACTTTGAGCTGGAGGACGGAAACGCGAGGTTACATTCAGACGTGCTCCGACGGATCAGGAGCATCTGTCCGCCTGTCCTTCTGTCTGTCCTTCTGACTGTCTGTTTCTGACTGTCTGTCCGCCTATCTGTCCTTCTGACTATTCATCTGTCTGTCCTTCCGTCTGTCTGTCTGTCCGCCTATCTGTCCTTCTGACTATTCATCTGTCTGTCTGTCCGTCCGTCCGTCTGTCCTTCGCCTGTCTGTCCTTCTGTCCATCCCTCCGTCTTTCTTTCGTCTGCCTGACTGTCCTTCTGTCTGACCTTCTGTCTTTGACTGTCTGTCCTTCTTTCTGTCCGACTGCCCTTCTGTCCTTCTGTCTATCTATTGTCTGACTTCCTGTCTGTCCGCCAGTCTGTCATTCCGTCTGTCTGTCTGTCATTCCGTCTGTGTGGAGTTTTGCCCCGCCCTCTTTTGACTGAGATTACAGTCAGTGGTGAAACCCCACGAGTTATCCAGCTGCAAAGAAGAATCTGCACAACTTTGGTTTCAAAACCAGTCGTCGGATCCAAAAGCACCAGAATAGCAGAGCTCCTTGAATCAACAGTTAAAAGAAGATCATTTAAAACTCTTAAAAAAAGGCCCGTGGTCGTCTGCATGAGTTTGTAGTTGGATAGAAACAACTTCCTCCAACACGTCTGACAGGAAAGGTCGCTTAGAGGTGGTTCTGAAGCTGCAGAGAACACAAGGGTCCAGAATTTCTGCTTAACAATGGGCTGGACAACCGGATGCCTCCAAAAGGAAGCCACGCGCTCGGAAGAGTCAGAACCACACCCGTGGTCCAAACCGTTGAAGGGCCAATTCCTTCAACGGATCTCACCAAGGAGCTGCTGTAGCACAAATGGCAGAAGGAGTTCATGCTGGTTCTGATGGAAAGGTGTCAGAAGAGAAGGACCAAGACAATCTTTAACTGGTGGTTGTAAAGCTGTGGCTGATCGGTGTGGAAGTTATAAAGCCAATAACACTACATGTTACCATCTGAAATAAAAATAATGCATATCTTTTATTTTTGATGATGTCCGAGGATTTTTTTTAACGATTTTTGATCATTTGGGATTTTTTTCCTTCCCCTTAGTTATAATTCCTCATTCTGATTCACTTTATTCACATATCCCTCAACTACCCCACGTTACCTGTCCATCTATCTATCTGTCTGTCCGTCTGTCTGTCTAACCTACCATGTCAATAAAGTTTTGTTTGAACGACGACTTTTACCCATGTTTTAACATGTAGATAAATGCTAGCTTGTTAAAGTGTGACAAAATGTTTTTAGCAGAAACACTAACAGATGTATTTTATTATAATTCTCATCATTATTCTCATCATTATTGTAATTTAAATCAGTAACGGAGACGCAGCAGCGCTACTCGGGGATGCTAAAAACATTAGCCCATAGCTAGTGGCACGGATTAATTAGCCGCTCTTTAGCTCTAAGCGGCTCAAAAGTTGTCAAAAACGAACCTGTTTGCCGAAATCTTCAATCAGCGTCAAGACGAGACACACACAGTCTCTGTAACTGGACATTTTACTGGATTTAACAAGAGAAGGAGCACATTCAGCCGGCTTTGCTCTATCCACCATTACTGATGATGTCATCATCAAACTGCCCACCTATTGGTTGACACGATATTGCGCGTGCGCAGTAGATGAAAAACACCCTTAATCAAGAGACCCTTAAGTGCGTTATATATTAAAAGTATTATTATTATTATTATCATTATTACCTAGCTGCAATTTGAATTGTTTTTAAATATGGCAAATGCTTGTTCAATAATTTTGATAAAATTTTAAAACATATGATAATTGAATGTCAATGTAATATTCTTATATTTCAACTTTACATTAATTGTGCTATTTAAAATGGAAAGACTGAATGGAGGAAGAAAGAGCCCCTAAATAAACATTCTTTCTAAAACACATCGAAACACATGATACCTTCTTTTCAAAGGAGCTGTAAAAGCTGTCATTTGTTCCCACTAAATCAAAAAGAATAGAGATTTAATTTGAACAAGATTTAAATTACATGCAATGAATTCAATTTTTCTGATTAATTGCAGACAGCAGAACCTTTTTTAATTTAAAACATATTACTCTAAAGTAAAAATAATTATCAAAATTTCCATAAACACATCATATTTTGAATAAACAATTGAGGTTTGATTATCAAATGTGAGCAATTACATTATTGTAACAGAATGGACTTTGATCGTTTTCTGCATTAAAATGACTTTAAAGAAATCAATATGATAGAAGCTTTGTTTACACATATATCTCATTTTACTAAGACTAAATATTTAATAACATTTTTATCCGATGAGTCTGGAGGTTTTGGATTTTTACTTTCGTAAAGACTAACTGTAATCCAAAACTTTATTATCATGAATCAAAGTCACAAACATAATATGATACAGAATCTATGAATCTCCTTATCAGTGTATTTGAAGAAGAGCAGGATGTGAAATCTGAACTGCAAAACTCAATGGAAATAAAAGTAACAGTTATATTGTTTCACATCTTTACAAGAATAATGTGATAATAATAATGTTATAATAGTGATAATAATGAGAATAGTGATAGTAATAATAGTGATAATAATGAAAATAGTGATAGTAATAATAGTGATAATAATGATAATAATAGTGATAATAATGATAATAATAATAATAATGATAATAATAATAATAATAATGATAATAGTGAAAATAATGAGAATTGTGATAATAATAATTGTGATAATAATGAGAATAGTGATAATAATAGTGATAATAATGATAATAATAATGATAATAATAATGATGATAATAATGATAATAATGATAATAATGATAATAATGATAATAATAATGATAATAATAATAGTGATAATAATGATAATAATAATGATAATAATGATAATAATAATAGTTATAATAATGATAATAATAATGATAATAATAGTGATAATAATGATAATAATAATGATAATAATGATAATAATAATCCCAGCTCTGAGGTGAGCAGCCAGTCAAATTAAATGAGCAGTTTTTTTGTTCCTCTCTGAGTTTCTCGCTGTGTGGGAACCTTCAGCCCGGATCAGCATGTCAAACCATGTTGAGTGTTACAGTTCCCTTCCTGAGAGACGGATAGAAAAAATATCAGCCCAAAGGTGAATGGAAGTAAAAAAGGCTTGTCTTCCTAAAATGATTAACCCTTCCAGAGGACTGCATTGAGCTCTGAGAGCTGCTGCTTTCTCCTTCGCCTCTAATTGTTCTTTTTCTCTCTCTCTGTTGTCGCCCTCATCAGTCTCTCTGCCCATTATGTGAAAAGAAGAGAAAAATGTCTGAATGGAGGAGGGAGATTTTCCCACAGTCACTCAACTCTGAAAAATACGCCATTGTCGCCAGTTTCCCATCCCAGAGCGCCGCTGCAGTCTGAGGGACAAAGTCCCTGCAGCGGAACCACGGAGGAGAAAGTTCTGTCCGTCTGCAGGTAGAAACAAAACCCCCCCTCCTCCTCCCCCTCCTCCTCCTCCTCCTCTTCTTCTCAGCTTCACTCAGGTGGCAATGCCACTCATTTCTTCTTTGGGTATCATCCATCTTTAATTTAACCCATTACTGCATCAGTGCTCCAGGGTGCAGTGATCCACAGCCTGAGTCATGTATATTATGGTCTGGAGCTGCTGCAGCAGAGACGCCTCCGTCTCCTCACTGCTGATTTTATAAGACAGAGAATGACAGAAGACGTCTCGTCCATCTGACAGCTGGGCCCGAGGAGAACCCTGCAGATAAACAACCCTCCAAAATACCTCAAAGTTTATAAGTTCTGTTGTGAATGTGATAAAAGAAAAAGCGCCGCCGCTTTATGAAACACGTTTTGGAGAGAAACATGGCGGAACGTCGCTTCTTTACCTCAAACGGGGGTCTTGGCCTCGGAGGACCGGCTGGCTGACATTCCTCTGCTTGGAAGCGGCGGCTCCTCCCAGAGGTCAGGAAACCTCCCATGAGACGGAACCAGCGCTGCGGACCTTCTCAGTTATGGACCAGCGGAACGCCAGCGGTCACCTCCACCGCTCCGATCATCAGGGTGGAGACACACGGCCATCTTCACTTCAGCTCCTCCACAGACCTGACCTCTGACCTCTGACCTCTTCTCACCAGGTCTTCAGTCGTTAAGTAGCGTATCGCCACACAGCCGCCAGAGTGAAACCGAAAAACAGTTCAACCACAAAGCAAACGGAAAGGAGACGAGCCAACAGGAGAATTTATAGACGTTAGCAGCTAATAGTTATTAATAGTTAGCAGTTTCAAGCAGCTAGTAGCAGTTAGCATCTAATAACTGTCAATAGTTAGCAGTTTAAAGCAATTAGCAGCTAGCAGCAGTAAGCAGCTAATAGTTATTAATAGTTAGCAGTTTATAGCATTTAGCAGCAGTTAGCAGCTAATAGTTATTAATAGTTAGCAGTTTCAAGCAGCTAGTAGCAGCTGGCAACTAATAGTTATTAATAGTTAGCAGTTTATAGCATTTAGCAGCAGTTAGCAGCTAATAGTTATTAATAGTTAGCAGTTTAAAGCAATTAGCAGCTAGCAGCAGTAAGCAGCTAATAACTGTCAATAGTTAGCAGTTTCAAGCAGCAAGCAGCAGTTAGCAGCTAATAGTTATTAATGGTTAGCCGTTAGTACTAGCTAGCAGCAGTTAGCAGATAGCAGATACTGCTTTAACATTGCAAGATTCAACAACTTCTCTAGTTTTGCACCAAAATGATTCTTTTTAAATGGATCCAAAAAGAAACATTCAAATTTGTTGGACATCATTTAGTTTCAGAACCTTCAGTCTGAATGTTTCCACCGTCTATGATGTCATTAGATTGTATCTCTTATCCTGTGCACAGCTGCAGGGGGTGGAGCCTATCCAAGCCTACGTCCAGCGAGAGGCGGGGTCACAGGAAGGTTGACGCACAGATACAAATAACCATTTACTCCACCTTTGTGGAGCAGGTAGGGAGGTGGAGGGAATCCATGCAGTCCCTCACAGAAGGGGCCCCGCTGGGATTTGAACCCACAGCCCTGCTCCAGTGTCTGCCATTGCCTCACCGCAGCCTCCGTCCCAGTGTCCTGCAAACACATGTCTGCACCCCCCCCTGCCCCTCTGACACCAGCCCTGCCCCCCCACCTCCACCCTGCTGCACCTGTCACCTGCGGGCCTGCGCCTACATTCAGGATCCATTTACATAACCTCATTTAGCAGTTCACAAATCAGAGCCATTAAGAGCTCCGACAGGAAGCGAGGGTTCTAATTTAGCTCCCCTTTCACAGTGGGGAAATTGTTCTGCTGGGGCCTGAAGATAAAGATCCAGGTCCTGGCTTTGATTGTTGATTGTGATGGTAAATGTACAGATGATTAGAACACATTTTGCCCCCTGTATTGATTTCCTGCCAAAACACAGCAGGCTCCGGCGCTGCCCGGGGAACCCGGTGGAGGAGGTGAGCAGAGAAGGAGCTCAGAGCAGCCTGGATATGTACAAAAACAAGATTCTATTAAAAAGTCTGAGGAGCAGCAGGAATAAGAGCAGGAGGTGATTCAGAAGGTTCAGGAGGTTCAGGAGGTTCAGAAGATTCAGGTGTTGTTGGATGCAGTGGTTTAGGTGCAGTGGTTTAGGTGCAGTGGTTTAGTTGTGTGCAGTGGTTTAGTTACATTGCAGTCGTTTAGTTACATTGGAGTTTTACTTGCGTGCAGTGGTTTAGTTACACTGCAGTGGTTCAGTGCAGTGGTTTAGTGGCATTGCAGTGGTTTAGTTGTGTGCAGTGGTTTAGGTGCAGTGGTTTAATTACATTGCAGTGGTTTAGGTGCAGTGGTTTAGTTATGTTGCAGCTGTTTGGTTACGGTGCAGTGGTTTAGGTGCAGTGGTTTAGGTGCAGTTGTTTACTCGCGTGCAGTGGTTTAGTTACATTGCAGTGGTTCAGTGCAGTGGTGCCGTGGTGGTGCCGTGGTTTAGTGCAGTGGTTTAGTGTAGTGGTTTAGTGGCGGTGCAGTGGTTTAGGTGCAGTTGTTTACTTGCGTGCAGTGGTTTAGTTACATTGCAGTGGTTTAGGTGCAGTGGTTTAGTTATGTTGCAGTGGTTTAGGGGCAGTGGTTTAGTTATGTTGCAGTGGTTTGGTTACGGTGCAGTGGTTTAGGTGCAGTTGTTTACTTGCGTGCAGTGGTTTAGTTACATTGCAGTGGTTCAGTGCAGTGGTTCAGTGCAGTGGTTTAGTGGCGGTGCAGTGGTTTAGTTACATTGCAGTGGTTCAGTGCAGTGGTTTAGTGCAGTGGTTTAGTGGCGGTGCAGTGGTTTAGTTACATTGCAGTGGTTCAGTGCAGTGGTTCAGTGCAGTGGTTTAGTGGCGGTGCAGTGGTTTAGTTACATTGCAGTGGTTCAGTGCAGTGGTTCAGTGCAGTGGTTTAGTGGCGGTGCAGTGGTTTAGTTACATTGCAGTGGTTCAGTGCAGTGGTTCAGTGCAGTGGTTCAGTGCAGTGGTTTAGTGGCGGTGCAGTGGTTTAGTTACATTGCAGTGGTTCAGTGCAGTGGTTCAGTGCAGTGGTTTAGTGCAGTGGTTTAGTGGCGGTGCAGTGGTTTAGTTGCTGGCCGCGGCAGTGAGATCAGGAGGATTTATTCCCTGTTCTCTATAAAAGCTTTGGGGTTGAGCGCTGAGAGGGTTGCTGGTTCTGGTCCAGTGCTGGTCCGGCCGGCGCTAGTGGTTTCACTTGAGGATAATCTATGAGGAGTGGGGGCCTGTGGGGGCCATGGGGCCTGTGGGGGCCGTGGGGCCTGTGGGGCCTGTGGGGGCCTGTGGGGGCCATGGGGCCTGTGGGGGCCGTGGGGCCTGTGGGGGCCGTGGGGCCTGTGGGGGCTGTGGGGCCTGTGGGGGCCGTGGGGGCCGTGGGGCCTGTGGGGGCTGGGAGCAGCAGAGCGCTGCTTGAAGATGGTGCTATAGCAACCATGAAGAGGCTGAGGGCCTCAGGAGAAGAGAGACGTTTGAACAAAACACTTTGTTAAACCGCAGCTTCTCTCTGAAACACAGCAGCGTTTAAATGTCTGCAAACGCTTTCACCGGTTTACCGTTTCTCCTGGTTCTGAGACAACAGAACCGACCCCTTTGGGTCAGAGATTTCAGACCATCTGGATCTCCATAACTGAAGATAACCAGCTGACTGACAGAGAATAATATTTATTATTACTATTATTACTATTACCTTTATTATTATTATTATTATTACTATTATTATTATTATTATTATCTTTATCTTATTATTATCATCATTATTATTATTATTATTATTATTATTATTATTATTACTATTACTATTATTATTATTATTATTATTATTATTATTATTATTATTAACACTATTACTATTATTATTATTATTATTATTATTATTATTATTATTATTATTATTACTATTACTATTATTATTATTATTATTATTATTATTATTATTATTAACACTATTATTATTATTATTATTATTATTATTATTATTAACACTATTACTATTATTATTTATTTTATTAGTAGTAATAATAAAACTCACTTTCATCAAATGTGTTTCTTTCTCATCTTTTTTTTAAACATGTTTTTTATATATTTATTTTTCTCACTTGAAACATTTTATAAATAAATTTATTAATGATTGTCTTAAAAAATAAATGTTTTCCTTCTTTTTATTGTGTTTATGTTCTTAAATGTATGTGTTTAGATTTTAAAGTTTAAGTATTTGATTATACAGAGTGAATATTTTGGTCGGGTGATGACAGAGTGAATATTTTGGTCAGGTGATGACAGAGTGAATATTTTGGTCGGGTGATGACAGAGTGAATATTTTGGTCGGGTGATGACAGAGTGAATATTTTGGTCGGGTGATGACAGAGTGAATATTTTGGTCAGGTGATGACAGAGTGAATATTTTGGTCAGGTGATGACAGAGTGAATATTTTGGTCGGGTGATGACAGAGTGAATATTTTGGTCGGGTGATGACAGAGTGAATATTTTGGTCGGGTGATGACAGAGTGAATATTTTGGTCGGGTGATGACAGAGTGAATATTTTGGTCG
The DNA here is from genome assembly GCA_037951165.1 of Lophius americanus. Lineage (NCBI taxonomy): Eukaryota > Metazoa > Chordata > Actinopteri > Lophiiformes > Lophiidae > Lophius > Lophius americanus. Next base: position 376,014 of record JBBDHG010000042.1, read on the forward strand.
GGTGATGACAGAGTGAATATTTTGGTCGGGTGATGACAGAGTGAATATTTTGGTCGGGTGATGACAGAGTGAATATTTTGGTCGGGTGATGACAGAGTGAATATTTTGGTCGGGTGATGACAGAGTGAATATTTTGGTCAGGTGATTGCGTTGGATATAAGAAGGCTGTGGCTAATCGATGGACACCAATGAATTCTGACATTATTCTCACAGACGATGTCGGAAACACGTTTATTTACTACTTAGAATATTTTGTTACATTTCTACATTAATGTTGTCAGACAGATTAACAGAAACATTAATGTTTATATAATCTTTAGTTTGATTCAGAAACTTCATAAAAAATGAAATAAACTCACATTTGTCTGACGGTGGTGGAGGGAAACGTATCGGGCCCGTCTATCTGCTGGTCACACGTCACGCATGTATGAGGTGAGAGAGAAGCGTGGCGTTGGCTTTGGAACCAACTTCATGTCCTCCCACGCCTAAAACCATTCATTCACATGGAACCCACTCCTCCTGACGGAGTGTTCTGATCCAGTAGAGGAACATCATGTTTGAGGAAGTGGACCCAAATATTTGCTGGACACTGGAATCAGACGGGTCCATTTAATGAACATGGGTGTTTGTTTCAGGTCCAAAATTCAGAGCGTTTTTATCAGAACCTGGTCCTCCAGATGCTCCCTGGACTCCCGATACCTCGCTGGGATTAAATGAGTAAATGAAAGCGGGCCGTCTGGACCCGGGCCAGTTCTTCAGGAAGACGGAGACAACTGTTGTTTTTGTTGTTCGCCCCCCCAGACAAATTACTTTTAATGAACATGTAATTAATGGAAATAGACTCAAAGCTAATTCTAATTGATTTGCATTTCCCTTTTTTCCGGGCCGCTCCGATCGGGCTTTTGTCCGGCGCCTGCATTGATTAACCCTCTGCTGTACCGCCGCCATGTGTTTGCCTTCATTAGCAGATCACGGAGCCCCGCCTCCTCCCGCCCGGGTTTAATGTGGCTTCATGTCTACTTTGTTGGCGTGTCAGGTGGGGGGGCGGCGGGGATAATGAGCGGGTGGGTGGGCTCGCAGGAAGGCAGCAGAGGTTAGAAAAGCAGAACCTTTTGGAGGCTGGGACGCAGCGTGGGCCCGGTTCTCACTTACAACCCGTGTTCTTCCTCTTTTGTTCGTCTTCCAGCAGGAGTACCTGATTTCACTCAGGGGGGGGGTCTTTGGGGGGGAACGCGTCTCTCTGAAGTTACTGGTTCGACCCGATGGAGCCTAAAACCCGATTCTGACGATTTCCTTTCTTTTCGGCTGGAATGGACCGAGTAAGGAATCCGAGGCCGCGTCCCGGCGGAACCGCCCTCCGTGACAATCGGACCTAAAAGGAGAGCGTCGCGAGCGCAATTGCACGTTAGCTAATTGTTCCTTTAAGCGGCTCGCGTGGGCTAATTATGGCGGCGCAGCCGAGCCATTTGCATGATGGACCGGCCACCTGCCCGCCGGCGCCGCCGGGGCAAACTGTGTAATTACTGAACAGCAGTGGGGCAATTTTTGACTGTCGCCCCTTTTGTGCGGCATGAATTCCTGGTAATGACATATTTCATTAGGGGGGCAAATATCACCCCTCCTCGCCGGCGGCGAACAAAAGCCTCAACAGGTCCTAATAACGGCGCCGCTTCCATCCGCCGCCCGCGTCTGACTGAACCCGGTCTTATCTGCTTCTGCGGCGCGAGTTAAACGGTATCCTTTCTCCGCCCGCCTCGCCGGCGCTCTAAACGGGGCTTTGATGGAGACGTGACCTCATCAAGGGTCGGTCATCGTTCAGGCGGCAGGAAAGAGTCTCGCTGCAGTTTGTCCCGCGCCGACTCACAAAATCACCCTCTCATTTACCCGGTTTAGATTCTTCATTAACCACGCCCATCTGGTGGTCTGCAGCGAACACAGGCCCCTCCCACATCCACCGACTGTAAGGTCGATGGTTGGTTTGTCGTTAGGTTGGTTGCTTGGTTGGTTAGTTGGTTGGTTGGTTGGTTAATTGGTTGGTTGGTTAGTTGGTTGGTTGTTTGGTTAGTTGGTTGGTTGGTTAGTTGGTTAGTTGGTTGGTTGGTTGGTTATTGGTTGGTTAGTTGGTTAGTTGGTAAGTTGGTTAGTTGGTTGGTTGGTTGGTTGGTTGGTTGGTTGGTTGGTTGGTAAGTTGGTTAGTTGGTTGGTTGGTTGGTTGGTTGGTTAGTTGGTTGGTTAGTTGGTTGGTTGGTTGGTTAGTAGGTTAGTTGGTTGGTTGGTTAGTTGGTTGGTTGTTTGGTTAGTTGGTTGGTTAGTTGGTTGGTTAGTTGGTTGCTTGGTTGGTTAGTTGGTTAGTTGGTTGGTTGGTTGGTTGGTTGGTTGGTTAGTTGGTTAGTTGGTTGGTTGGTTGGTTATTGGTTGGTTAGTTGGTTAGTTGGTTGGTTGGTTGGTTGGTTGGTTAGTTGGTTGGTTGGTTGGTTAGTTGGTTGGTTAGTTGGTTGGTTGGTTAGTTGGTTGGTTGGTTGGTTAGTTGGTTGGTTGGTTGGTTGTTTGGTTAGTTGGTTGGTTAGTTGGTTGGTTGGTTAGTTGGTTGGTTGGTTGTTTGGTTAGTTGGTTGGTTAGTTGGTTGGTTAGTTGGTTGGTTGTTTGGTTAGTTGGTTAGTTGGTTGGTTGGTTGGTTAGTTGGTTGGGTGGTTAGTTGGTTGGTTGGTTGGTTGGTTAGTTGGTTGGGTGGTTAGTGGGTTGGTTGGTTAGTTGGTTGGTTGGTTGGTTGGTTATTGGTTGGTTAGTTGGTTGGTTGGTTGGTTGGTAAGTTGGTTAGTTGGTTGGTTGGTTGGTTGGTTGGTTATTGGTTGGTTAGTTGGTTGGTTGGTTGGTAAGTTGGTTAGTTGGTTGGTTGGTTGGTTGGTTGTTTGGTTGGTTGGTTGGTTGGATTGTTGTAGTTGTGTTTTTTAATTCAAGTGTTTTTCTAATATTTGACAGGTTAGAATATATTTCTTAGTCCGAGGGGAAAGTATCAGTAGAAGTAAATATTATTACAACTATTGTTCAGATACTTGTTGTTTCATGTTTTCATCGGTTGTTTCGTATGATTGTTTCGTGTGATCATCGGTTGTTTCAAGTGTTTATTTCATGTGATCATCAGTTGTTTCATGTGATCATCGGTTGTTTCGAGTGTTTATTTCATGTGATCATCGGTTGTTTCAAGTGTTTATTTCATGTGATCATCGGTTGTTTCATGTGATCATCGGTTGTTTCATGTGATCATCGGTTGTTTCATGTGATCATCGGTTGTTTCAAGTGTTAATTTCATGTGATCATCGGTTGTTTCAAATGTTTATTTTCATGTTATCATCGGTTGTTTCAAGTGTTTATTTTCATGTTATCATCGGTTGTTTCATGTGATCATCGGTTGTTTCGAGTGTTTATTTCATGTGATCATCGGATGTTTCATGTGATCATCGGTTGTTTCATGTGATCATCGGTTGTTTCAAGTGTTTATTTCATGTGATCATCGGTTGTTTCATGTGATCGGGGGTTTCATGTGATCATTGGTTGTTTCATGTGATCATGGATTGTTTCATGCGATCATCGGTTGTTTCATGTGATCATCGGTTGTTTCATGTGATCATCGGTTGTTTCGAGTGTTTATTTCATGTGATCATCGGTTATTTCATGTGATCATCGGTTGTTTCAAGTGTTTATTTCATGTGATCATCGGTTGTTTCATGTGATCATCGGTTGTTTCATATGATTGTTTCATGTGATCATCGGTTGTTTCATGTGATCATCAGTTGTTTCGAGTATTTATTTCATGTGATCATGGATTGTTTCATGTGATCATGGATTGTTTCATGTGATCATCGGTTGTTTCATGTGATCATCGGTTGTTTCATGTGATCATCGGTTGTTTCATGCGATCATCGGTTGTTTCCTGTTATCATCGGTTGTTTCATGTGATCATCGGTTGTTTCGAGTGTTTATTTCATGTGATCATCGGTTGTTTCATGCGATCATCGGTTGTTTCATGCGATCATCGGTTGTTTCATGTGATCATCGGTTGTTTCATGTGATCATCGGTTGTTTCAAGTGTTTATTTTCATGTTATCATCGGATGTTTCATGTGATCATCGGTTGTTTCATGTGATCATCGGTTGTTTCATATGATTGTTTCATGTGATCATCGGTTGTTTCATGTGATCATCAGTTGTTTAGAGTGTTTATTTCATGTGATCATGGATTGTTTCATGCGATCATCGGTTGTTTCATGCGATCATCGGTTGTTTCATGTGATTATCGGTTGTTTCATGCGATCAGCGGTTGTTTCATGCGATCATCGGTTGTTTCATGCGATCATCGGTTGTTTCATGTGATCATCGGTTGTTTCGAGTGTTTATTTCATGTGATCATCGGTTGTTTCATGTGATCATCGGTTGTTTCAAGTGTTTATTTCATGTGATCATCGGTTGTTTCATGTGATCATCGGTTGTTTCAAGTGTTTATTTCATGTGATCATCGGTTGTTTCATGTGATCATCGGTTGTTTCATGTGATCATCGGTTGTTTAATATGATTGTTTCATGTGATCATCGGTTGTTTCATGTGATCATCAGTTGTTTCGAGTGTTTATTTCATGTGATCATGGATTGTTTCATGTGATCATGGATTGTTTCATGTCATCATCGGTTGTTTCATGTGATTATCGGTTGTTTCATGCGATCATCGGTTGTTTCATGCGATCATCGGTTGTTTCATGTGATCATCGGTTGTTTCGAGTGTTTATTTCATGTGATCATCGGTTGTTTCGAGTGTTTATTTCATGTGATCATCGGTTGTTTCATGCGATCATCGGTTGTTTCATGTGATCATCGGTTGTTTCATGCGATCATCGGTTGTTTCATGTGATCATCAGTTGTTTCATGCGATCATCGGTTGATTCATGTGATCATCGGTTGTTTCATGTGATCATCAGTTGTTTCGAGTGTTTATTTCATGTCATCATCGGTTGTTTCATGCGATCATCGGTTGTTTCATGTGATCATCGGTTGTTTCATGTGATCATCGGTTGATTCATGTGATCATCGGTTGTTTCATGTGATCATCAGTTGTTTCGAGTGTTTATTTCATGTGATCATGGATTGTTTCATGCGATCATCGGTTGTTTCATGCGATCATCGGTTGTTTCATGTGATCATCGGTTGTTTCATGTGATCATCGGTTGTTTCATGCGATCAGCGGTTGTTTCATGCGATCATCGGTTGTTTCATGCGATCATCGGTTGTTTCATGTGATCATCGGTTGTCTCATGTGATCATCGGTTGTTTCATGTGATCATCGGTTGTTTCAAGTGTTAATTTCATGTGATCATCGGTTGTTTCAAGTGTTTATTTTCATGTGATCATCAGTTGTTTCGATTGTTTATTTCATGTGATCATGGATTGTTTCATGTGATCATGGATTGTTTCATGTGATCATCGGTTGTTTCATGTGATTATCGGTTGTTTCATGCGATCATCGGTTGTTTCATGTGATCATCGGTTGTTTCATGTCATCATCGGTTGTTTCATGCGATCATCGGTTGTTTCATGCGATCATCGGTTGTTTCATGCGATCATCGGTTGTTTCATGTGATCATCGGTTATTTCATGTGATCATCGGTTGTTTCGAGTGTTTATTTCATGTGATCATCGGTTGTTTCATGCGATCATCGGTTGTTTCATGCGATCATCGGTTGTTTCATTTGATTATCGGTTGTTTCATGCGATCATCGGTTGTTTCATGTGATCATCGGTTATTTCATGTGATCATCGGTTGTTTCGAGTGTTTATTTCATGTGATCATCGGTTGTTTCGTGCGATCATCGGTTGTTTCATGTCATCATCGGTTGTTTCATGCGATCATCGGTTGTTTCATGCGATCATCGGTTGTTTCGAGTGTTTATTTCATGTGATCATGGATTGTTTCATGTGATCATGGATTGTTTCATGTGATCATCGGTTGTTTCATTTGATTATCGGTTGTTTCATGCGATCATCGGTTGTTTCATGTGATCATCGGTTATTTCATGTGATCATCGGTTGTTTCGAGTGTTTATTTCATGTGATCATCGGTTGTTTCGTGCGATCATCGGTTGTTTCATGCGATCATCGGTTGTTTCATGCGATCATCGGTTGTTTCATGCGATCATCGGTTGTTTCATGTGATCATCACCAGACCTGTACCAGAGAAAATCATCCATTCATTTCATGTCGTCAGAGTTTCTTTATCTTGTATCACCTGACTGGAAAAGAAAAAAGCTGCTGTCCTTAATCCTCCAATAAAACCTAGAGAACAAAGACTCGGTTCTGATCCGGACCGACGGCGCCTAAAACTTCAGTCAGAGTTTGGACTCATTCGAAGGACAACGTTTGAAGACGGAGAAAGAAGTTCTGGTCTCAAAGCCATGCTGAGCAGGAAAGAAAAGCTCCGGCTCCAGGTTCTGTGACCTTCTGCCGGACCTTCTGGGGCGCCGAGAGGTTCTGAGATCCGGCGCCGATGAAAATGTCATTAAAATGAAGATAAACGACGGAGAAGCCAAATGAAAACCCAAACGTGTCGTGGTGCCGAGGAGGGCGTCACTCAGCCGCCTCTGAATGCGGCATCAATTTGCTGAAAGGTCAAGTATTACCGCGTCTCTGCGCCGCTCGGCATGCAAAGCATTCTGGGAACACAAATGACCCCCTCGTCCGCGCCTCTCCGACAAAGCCTGGAAGAAGCGGATAAACGGAGGACAATTAAAGATTCTTCCCGCCGGCGGACGGGGACGGTTACCGGAGGAGGTGATTGCCTGTTTGCTCTGTAATTGTCCTATTTGTGACGGAACGTGAACGTCTCATCCCGCCGCGATGAGACGTTTAGGGAACATTGGACAGAAGAGCTTCAGGCGGTGAAATGTGATTGTAGAGTATTATGTATTATTATGAGACTGTTTGTGGTTATTATTATTATTATTATCAGAACGAATTATATCTGCGTGTTGACTTTAATACTAGAACTTTAACTTTAAAACACGGTTTACCCTTTATAAGGAAAATAAAACCTTTCATAATAAACATACACAAGCCTCCTTTATAATCAATAATCAGCTGACACGTGACGGAGGTACTGAAACATATACAATCCGCTGGATGACGTCACAGCAGCGCCAGAAAAAAAACCGCTCAAGACGTTTCGTCTCTGGTGAAAACTGAAAATGTAAAATATAGAATATAAACTTCCTGAACGGAACGATTTAACTTCGGTAAGAACGGATGAAGTATTTTTAATTCATTAATTAATAATAAAGGACGTACCGGTTCAAAGTCTCCGTTAAACACGGAACTCTTCTCCTCATCTTCATCAATCTTTTATCTTTATTTAACATTAACGTTTAATGTTATTTCATCAGGAAATCTCTGTTTTACTCACAGACTTTATGAATTCATGTTTGTTTAGTGTCTCAGACATGAACGGATGAATCCGCGGAGGAACAAAACGTTCAAAAACACGATTTACACTCATTTTTAGTTTCGTTTCTTTGATGCTTAAATTTAAGCTTTTAAATGTATCTTTAAACTTGTTGCTGCTTTAAACAAACGCATCAAATATCATCCCTCAATTAAATGAAGACTTATAAAATAAATCAATAAAGATGTTTCTCAGTATTTATCACTTCTATTCTTTTATTTTTAACCAATGTCAGATTTAAAATGTGATTCTATAATGTTTGTTTGTGTCTTCTTGTTTTATAATAATAATAATAATAATACATTTAATTTATAATGTACTTTACATTTGGATCAAATCTCACAGTGCTATTTATATATATATATATATATATATATATATATATATATATATATATATATATATATATATATATATATATATATATATATATACATATATATTTATGCAAACAATCAGTTCCTATTTTGTTCTGTTCCGTTACATTATAAACATTTATCTTATATTATTGTATTACATATATTTATATTATATTATATATTATTATATATTTATGTTATATTATTATGTAAATATATTTAATTCATATTATCAACATTTATGTTATATTATTGTATTACATATACTTAGTATATTATTTCATTACACTCATTTATTTTAAATTAATACATATATTTATTTAACCTTACATCATCTATATTTATGTTTAACATTATTATTTGACATCATTCTATATCATATTATAAACATTTATGTTATATTATTGTATTACACATTTTATATTAAATATATTTATATTATATAATTATATTACAGAATCTATTTTTGTTTCTGATACTTTTAAGTGTTTATTGTTGAATTTGTTCAAAGATATCTTTCATTGTTTGTTTGTTGGTTGGTGTTTACTCACATGTTTGTCTATAAATACATATATGATTAAAGAAATAAGTAAATAAAGGAATAATTAATTAAAGGTGAACGTCGGCTTTAATTGTTTGAACCGTCTTTGATGTTTAACGGAAGTTAAAACTCAGCAGGTTTTTAGTAATAAAATAAAAACAATGAGAGTAATTCAGCAGAAACCTCATCAGGCTGCAGCTGTCAATCAAACCTGAACAAAAGTTAGACTCACAGCCCTCAAACCAGGATTTCAAGATCCTGCATTTGTAACAGACCTTCCGATGCGGTGGACCCGGGTTTTCATTTGGATCTGCATCAGAATGCACCGACCATATCATTACAACCAGCCACCTCTCCTACAGGAAACGTCAAAAATCCCACAACATTCAAATAGAGTGTAAAAAAAAAACAATCCCGGATCCCAGGTTTATCTGATCCCGATCCATGATCCCGAACTCAGGATGGAGGAGTCGCTCCTGCTGAGACAGACGGACGCGGCTGAAAACATGAAGGGAGGAAAGAGAGGAGCTCTGTGGTTGGATAATGAGTGAAAGAATTATCAAAGGATCCAGAACTGAAGATCAAACAGAAGTTTAACGATTAACTCGTTATTAACGTTAAACTTTTCTCTCAGATCTAAAAGGTTTAATTCACCTTTTCTCTGGAAACATCGGAGCAGAAGTTTATATTTAGATGTATACTATTTACAGTATTTCACAAACATTACTGTAAACTTCCACACTGTAAACGTCAACACTGTAAACGTCAATACTGTAAACGTGAATACTGTAAACTTTAACACTGTAAACGTCATCACCGTAAACTTCCACACTGTAAACGTCAACACTGTAAACGTCAATACTGTAAACGTCAATACTGTAAACTTTAACACTGTATATATATATATATATATATATATATATATACATAAATGTTTTTTCTGAGGGTTGGAGAAGATTGTTGACATCATTACATTAAAGGAGCAGTTCCCTTCACAGCGGGTAATCTGATTACAGCTCTTTCTTCTGGTGATATGGTTTAAGCACCTGAGAAGTTTACGTGTGACGTCACGTCCGCTTCACGCGTTAAGGTTCTGAGATTCTGCTGGAACCTTTTTTAACCTTTGATGTTTTCTTTTGAGCAGCTTTTACGTCATTTGTTTTACATTTCCGTCACTCACAAACGATGGAGCAGAAAGTTCCCGCCGTTTCCGTTTTCACGTTTTAACGAGGGTCTGGTTCTACGCCGAGAGTTAGAACTATTTTAGGGTTCGGCCTCTGCCTCCATCAGCACCACCTCCAGATTAGAGACTAATTGGTTGGTGCTGATGGAGGCCGGTGCCGCACAAAGGCCGCGGGAGCGGGACAAAGGCGCGCGCTGAGGACACGCACGCTTCCAACAAGTCATTCTGGACTCGGCACAAAGACCACACACCGAGCCTCACACATGTTAATGCGGGCCGGGACTTCTCACTCCTCCACGAACAAAACTGGACTCAGCGGCTCAGACCCAAAGAAGAGGAGATTAACTCAGACGGAAAGAAATCACGTCTTCTTCATCGGTCCCGCGTCTCCGCAGGACATCAGAGGGACACGTTCACCTGGGACAAACACACCGAACCCCTTCAGCAGAACCGGCACCACAATGTCCCCGCGTGGAGCTCAGAGCCCGCGTGGGCCACGATTCACGGGGCATCATTTCACCACTTTGTGCTGAAAGTGGCTGTTGGGTTCTGTCGGAACGTTTTCTCCCCCAACATGAACGGAACCGAAGCGGATTGTTCTTAAAGCGCCGTTGATCAACCCTCCTCCCGTCACGTGACCCAATCATGTCATCAGAGGGGAAAACCTAAAAAGCACTAATGTCCGATGAATATCAAAATAAAAACATCCAAGAATTGTTTTTAGGAAAAGACATTTTTCAAAGCGGACCGGTCCCAGAACTCCTCTTTTCTGCACGCGCGCATCTTTTCAAATGAAGCAGCCGAAGTTAAACATTAATCCGGATTTAGAGAAGAATTCAAGTTCAAATAATAAAAAATAATCATAAATTCATTTTGTGTTATTTTTCTCCTCAGTTGGACATTTTTGAAAAAACGAAAAGATTCGTGAAAAGAACGGATCCGTTTCTGAACCGTTATAAAACAAAATCCAACAACCGAGAGGTACCGATTAAAGGTCGGGATTTAAAAAACCCACAGAACCTTCTCCAAAAACATAAGAGAAGGTTCAAGTCCTCCAGCGGTCCCGAGCTGCAGAGGGGAAAAAAGGTTCTGGGATCGTGTACGGGTACCGGTTCGTTCGTGGGGAAAAGCGGCTGCTGGAACAAGGACACCAAACACTTTTGACAAAAAAACAGAAAAGTTCTGTTGAACATTTCCTGGCTGGATTCTGAGGACCAGATTATTAAATGCCTAAAATCTGCTGCAGAACCGGACACCGAATAGGTCCAACATTTTTTCCCCCACGCGCTTGAACATAAATCCACCGAACCGGTTCTGAAGCCTCTCCAACTCACGTGACGCTGAACTCCACGAGGTTCGGTGGAAATCACACGAGTGTCATTTGGAAAATAATGAAAATGTAAGAGAAATAAATATTTTATTATTATATTATTATATATATATATTATTATTATTATATATTTTATTATTTATTACATTATTCTGTCTGAGATCCAGCGCGTGCGTCAGTGGAAAAAAACAATCCCGTCGGACGCGTCTAGAAACCGAACCTCCGTGGATCTGTGGACAAGTTCGGGATCAATCAAGGTTCAACTTTTAAACCGATATTTTATATTTATGTCTTTATGTCTTGCTCTCGGTCCAGAAATTAGACGGAACCGGGCACGAGAAAATTCTGCTAAAGCCGAAAAGTCCAGGAATGATTCCTCCGGTACTCCACCGGTACACTGCCTTTATTTTACCCTTTATTTATAATTATTTCTCTCAACATTAAATCAATTAAATCTCATTTTAGACGGATGGATCATTAGAATGTTCCGCAGAGAAGATAAACAGGTGAACCGGTTCTGCTCGAGGCGACCCACTTCACGTTCGTACCTAAACAATCCAACATTCAGCTACTTCCTCCAATTTATCTTTTCTCTACTATTTAAAGAGAAATAGCAATTCATATTTATTAAATGCGTCCACGGATTATATAAATGTGTGTATATATATATATATATATATATATATATATATATATATATATATATATAAATTTATTATTTATTTTTTTTAATTTTCAAGCTCAAAGTTAATTTTTTAATCTTTTTTTTAGTCGAAAAACAAAAATGGTTATTTTCCTCAATATCAAATCATAATAATAAGAATATTTTGGCACCTCGGCGTACATGATTATTTAAGAGGAGGGGATAATAGCGCCTCCTGTAAATAAATAATGCAGATTTATTGACAAACATGTTGCTGAAGACGTCATTCGTCTCGTGACTGAAAGCATCTCTGCTCCATCATCACAGGAATATAAAAGTCCTGATTCCAGACATGAAATCAGCTGTCGACCCCCCGTCGCCTAGCAACCCGGGTGTTTACAGCTCATACTTACAGCTCTATTAGGCGCGCGGGAGAAAAGCCCCTGACGGTCATTAGAGCTCGGAGGAATAAAAGGTGAAAAGGCGCTAAAATCAAAGTGTTTGCGCTGGTTTGTTATTGACACCTGACACAAACACGTCTCCCTTTCAAATCCAGGATTGATTACTGATAAGCGGGCTGATAGAGGCGCGCGCCGGGTAGGAATCCGGCCCTGTTTGGTCAGGGATTCCATCGATAAGCTGTTCTTCACGCAGCCTTTGATGCTCCACGCCTTCTCGTCTGTGACTCACGCGCGCACGGAGGCCGTGAGAACACAGAGAGGGCAGAAGAAAAGGTTTTCCTGGTAGATAAGAAGAATAAAAATAATCATCACGGCCGGGAGAGAGAGCGAGAGCGAGAGAGGGAGAGAGAGAGAGAGAGTCAGAGCGAGAGCGAGAGAGGGAGAGAGAGAGAGAGAGAGAGCGCGCGCGCGAGAGAGAGAGAGAGAGAGAGAGAGAGGCTGGGCGCGGGAGGAAGTTTGGAGAGTAAATTCATTTCTCACACTTCAACTCAAAAGGCTTTGTTGAGTTTACTTATTTGATGACGTCACCGGTCCCACGGAATGATTGCAGCTGGACTCTATGAAGTCTCTGTTTTGGACTTCGAAGAAAGATAAGCCTTGAACAAGAAACTATTTGGGCTCGGACATAGTTCACAAAACAATCCCGACTGTCTTGTTACATAATTTATTAATAGGACGGTTCTGTTTGGACTCTATATAAGTTACAAAGAAATAAAAGGTACAAATAACAAGGAAACGGGCACAAACTTTGATCACAGGATTCCCTAAAGCTCGGACACAAATATACAGGCTAGAGGCTACTGCTGACGTCACGAGGGGTCTGCGCCCCCGCGCGCGCCCTATCTGACAGCTGATTCTTCTTTTGTCTCGAGATCATTTACATAAATTAATCCACTGCTCAAAAGTGTTTCTTCTCCTCCGCCTTTCTTTCCAAGGTGAAAAAGTCGCGTGCGCGTTTACCGAACCAGTTCTGTCCCGGTGCTCAGAGCTCCTGTCACCACGTCCTGCCGTACAACAGGGCCGAGCACTGCAGGGCCGAACCGTACTCCGCGCCGGGGGAGTTGAGGTGGGACAGGCCGGACACCTGGCTCTGCAGGCTCGGCGGGCTGGACGAGTGGGTCGCCAGGTCCGGAGAGTGACCCGTGCTTCCCACCTGGTGGCTCTGGTGCTGCACGAGCCCGGACGTGTTGTTGCTCATGAGCATGCCCCCCTGCTGCTGCTGCTGCTGCGGGTGGTGGTTCTGGGAGGTGGGCGTGTGGGCGCTGCCTTGGCACGGCTTTCCGTCCTTCACCAGCACCGGTACCGCCACCCTCCGCGGGGACTGCTGCTGCTGCTGGCACGCGCCGCCGTCCTGCTGCATCTGCTGCTGGGACACCTTGTCTTTGGCCTGCCGCTTCATCTTGTAGCGGTGGTTCTGGAACCAGATCTTCACCTGGGTCGGCGTCAGGTGGATCATGCTGGCCAGGTGCTCCCTCTCCGGTGCCGACAGGTACTTCTGCTGCTTGAAGCGCCGCTCCAGCTCGTACACCTGTGCCTGGGAGAAGAGCACGCGCCTCTTCCTCCTCGGGGTGCTGGCCAGCGCGCCCATTCCTTTACCGACGTCCGCCAGCGAGCCGAGGCCCCCCATGCCGCCCATGTTCATGCCGGAGGACGAGCCCATGAAGCGCGAGACTGGGGAGGGAGGGAGAGAGAAGGGTTCAGATCCGCTGGACTACAAGGTCTCCAAACATCCAAGGGGTCAGAGACGCGCCGCGGAGGCTGCGCGTAAAATCCAACCCCGTTCCGTTTGGAGGCAGGAGGAGGATCGGAACCGCGGCTGGCGGGTTAGAATCAGTGGGTTCGTGCGCGAACATGTAAATAAACTAAACTTCAAATCTCCATCAATAATAATAATAATAATAATAATAATCATTAAAAAACCAACAGAACCTGGAGAGGTTCGGACTGTGCGTAAACACAAACGACCTCCTCTCATCCTTCAGAACTTTACGCACGGACTTCTGATCACAAATAAACACCAACCCAACGATTCTGGAATAACAAGAAAAACAATCTAGCAGCTGGGACGGGACCCGGACGGGTTCGGACGGGAGCACTCACTGCTGGAGAAGCGGGGGTCCGGGTTGGTTCCGTACCAGCCGGCGGCGGCGGTGCTGCCCCTCATGCCGTCCTGGTAGGAGGACAGGTCGCCCATGTTGCCCAGGTTGCCGTTGCAGTAGCCCCCCATGGCGGTGTGTGACAGCTGGGAGACCCCCGCCGCGGTCATGTGGTACGCCGCGGACACGGTTCCGTTGTGGCCCATGTGGTGCTGCTGCATCGCCGCCTGTGAGACCTGCGGCTGCCGGTAGGAGGAGAGCGGCGCCCCCAGGTTGCTGTTCTCCATACTTACTTTCTTATAGCTCTCCTCGAGGGGACTCAAGATGTCGGACACGGAGAAGGGAGTCGTCTGCTTTGGGCTCATCGACATTGTTCTGATGGAGGAGCAGAACCCAGAAGGACCGTCGAGCTCTCCTCTCTCCACAGCTCCTCTGGTTCCGGCTGGGTCGATCGTGCCAGAACAACACGTAGCCTGACCTTAATTGGGTGGAGTGGCGGCTCGGTGCCGGCTCCGGTTTGTTTTAGCTGGGTGCCAGGTTTGAGGCTCGCTCCGGGGGCGGGGCCACGGGAACCGACGCTTACCGGCTCCAGCGTAATCTCACCTCTCCTCCCCCTCCTCCTCCTCCCCCTCCTCCTCCTCCTCCTCCTCCTACAGGACCGACGTTCATCCGTGCAGCTGCCGGGACTTTTGACTTGTTGCTCGTGTGACGAGCGCGCGGCTGCAGCGCGAGCCTGCTGACCGCAGCGCACTCTATTAGCCGCGGTGAGGTTGACGAGGGCCTCTTGATGAGAGGAGGCCCGCGTGGACTGGAGAGCGGGAGAAGCACTCCTCTGCCGAACCGGTGGCCGGTAATGGCCGTGAGAGGCCTCCCGCCCGTGATTGCGCGGTTGTTTGTGTTGCGCCTTATCGCGCGCAGAAACCCAAAGTGCCCTCGCGGGGAGGGAAATTGACTGATAAGTAAATAAATACACATCCGCGTGTTAAGTGGCTGCGTCAATCATTAACCCTCCTCTCCTCTCCTCCTCTCCTCCTCTCCTCTCCTCCTCTCCTCTCCTTCCTCCTCTCCTTCCTCCTCGCGTTCCTCGGTATCAGCTCACCGGCACTCAGACGCGCGCACTCTCGAACCGGAGTCTGGAGGAGGAGAGGCTCTCGTGGGAGGTGAAGGACTCTCCTGCCGCGCGCGGCGCCAGGTAGCTGCGGCGGTCCAACCCAGTTCTAGAGCCTCACAGGAGCCGCTCTGGAGGCGAGCGGCGGTTCCCGGTGGCTCCCGGTGGTTCCCGGTGCCGCAGAACTCAGCTCGATTTTTCGAGCAATGGAAAATCCAAAAAACGTCAAACCTTCATGAAACCGAGATGAGGTTCTGAAGAGGTTCTGGAGAGGTTCCGAGGAGGTTCTGCGTGTCTTTTGACTCAGTTTGAGACGATCCCAGAAGAAAGACGTGAAACTTCTCTTCAGATGATTTTGGATTTATTCAAACCTGCCTCGGATCAAAGGGCGCGCGCCACCCGGTCGAGCCCTGAATCAGCCTCGCGCGCAGATTTAAGTTTAATTTTATGGAGGAAAGAAATGGAGATAAAATGTTTTGGACTCGGTCGAACAGAGAGGGTTCTGGTGCCGTCCACTAGGGCTCGGAGCGGCTTTCACGTGTCTCTGGGATTTAATGTGTAAAATGACATTAGAGAAAAAGTTCTGGATTCATCCGAACCGACTCTGCGGAGCTGTGGGCTCATCGGCCGGTTCCTAGGATTCTTTACCACGAACTATTTTGATAATTCGAATAAGGACTTTTTATTCCTGCTGGAACCAAAACCAGCCTTTAAAACCCGAATCAGTTCCACCTCCGGTTCTGATCCACTTTTACATATTCTGTTGGACAAAAGTAGCTTTTTTTTCCATCTTTAGACTAAAAATGAGTCAATTCTTCTTCCTTTAATTAATTAACCGAACTTTGAGGTCCAGAAGAACTTTCCAGTGTGTTAAAAGAAAAGCTCCACCTTTAAAGTCAGACTTAAGGCCGGATTAAAAAACTTCCGCCTCAAACGATGAATCTAAACATCATAAAATGTTTTTTTGTTGAAGTAGTTGAAGCTTCAGCTGCGCCTCCTTTTAGAACCGAACTTTAAAGGCTCGGATTTCAGATCCGTGAAATTTTTTTGGTTTTATTAAGTTTAAGAAGTCAACGACTCAGATAACGTCTCCCGGAGGCCACGCCCACATTTACGTTAAACGCTGAAGAGATTTTTATACATTTTCAGGAGCTTTTAGATTAAAAAGCGGTCCGTTTAAAAAAAAAAATCCAGAGATTGAAATAAACCAGAGATTTAAATAAACCAGAGATTAAATAATCCAGAGATTAAATAATCCAGAGATTAAATAATCCAGAGATTAAAT